>JAWPHD010003305.1:0-222599 GCA_037043455.1 Cyrtodaria siliqua | reverse complement strand
AGGGAGTGGGGATTTTACCTCTGCCTGGATAAGCAGTGGCCCTATTCTTGCCCAGGAACTAAGGAAAGATTGCTGGACCTAAATGCCCTTATACATATGCCAAATTTCATGAACATATCTTAAGGCATTAGTCCAATAATCCAGCTGAGCAGGACAGAAAATGCAATATTGAATGTAGGCCCCTGCCCCCACAACTAACTTGAAGTTGTTCTTAAAATACCACTTATTAAAAGAGGCTTGTGGACATACATAAAATGTACCACTTAAGCTATTAAACATAAGGGCTGACTGATGACAGGCCGACCCTCCCCACCCCCACAACTCACCCACCACCACCCACCCTAAACGGATAGATGACTCAAACTAATAAATGAAAATGAAGTTCTTTATTTGACTGACATTGATGGGTTGCAATTATATCCATAAAGAACACTGAACATCATTGCAGATAGTCTACACAACCACTCCACCCCCACACCCACTCACCCCATGTTTTACCCTGTGTAAAGTACTTGTGATGCAGCCTGTGTAAAGCCCTTGTGATGCAGCTGGTGAAAATATCACATACATGTCTATAAACGAGGTCCTACACTCATCCATATATCGACCATCATCTTAAGATAAAATGTGACAGTTTACATAAATGTACTTTCAACATACAGGAAGTACAGACAGAATGATTTAATGAACTACAATAGTAAACATACCTGTATATTTCAGACCCAATTCACTACGGAACATTTAAAGCAACTGACACAAAATACATTCCTAAAGATGTATATTAAGCTATAAATAACAACCATGGAATAAATATCAATAATACACTTATTTACTGTTAAATAATAAATGTATTTTTCTGTGCTACAACCATGGAATAAATACCAATAAAGTACACACATTTACTGTTTAAAAATGTACTTCTATATTACAACCATTGACACCCATTTACTGTTTAATAATGTACAGTCAAACCTTGGTAACTCGAAGTCACGGGGACCATAGGAATAAGTTCGATAAATCAGTGGGTTAGAGAAATCGAGTTGGCAACGAATAAAATCATTTATCCAAACTTGTTTACCGGTCGAAAATGGTGCTACTTATTAGCATGTTCGTTTATAACAGATGTTTTTACATGTAATTATTACCAGTAAAATACAAGAAAAAATGCAAAAATATATTTGTTTTATCTTTAATAAGCATTTCTTTACAGAAATAGCGCAATTCATACACACCAAAAGTCGGAATAATGAGTTGACTATAAGTGAATAGAATATACAACCATCGATTAAATAAAATCAATAAACTTTATTTCATTAGAAAATCAAATATGTTTAATTGATCATAATTATTCACTGTAAATAAGTTCACACAAATTAAACATTTCATCCGTTTATTATCGCTAATCGAACACAATTTTCACACCTCTTGGTTTTCTTTCATGCCTGGATTGAACTTACATGTCGTGTTAAATCAATGGCCAACGGTGCTATCACACCTTTGAACTTTCGGTGGCAATTATCACACAAAAATATTCCAAGGGTAAATTACATTGAATATTACTGGAGTTGTGCGAGGACTGGAGTAAGTGCTAGAGTTACCGATGGTATTCGAGAAATCAACATTCGAGTTACCGAAGTTTGACTGTAATTATATAACCATGTAATAAATATCAGAATGACAACTACTGTTAATAAACTTCTCTGTATATTTTGTTTCACAGTATCCATTCTTTTCAATAACTTCAAACACTTCTTAGTGAATACCACTTTATCATGTTTATTATAAAATGTATGCAAAAAACAAACCATACAATGTTTGACAATCTCAGTGAGTAAAAGCTTTATTTGGACAAGTCTTTTTCAATGAAATATCATTTCTGTGCAGGAAGAAGAAATAAGAAATATTTTTTTAGCAGAAAACGTTGGTATAAAACTTTTAGAATCCACCAGAGCAGGCATGTCAGGGAAAGGGTTACGGACCAGTCATTCCATTCAAATTTAACAAGGCATGCCAGGGAAAGAAAGGTCATGGACCAATCAGTCCCTCCGCATTTAAAGACCAGGGAAAATTTTCATTAAATGACAGGTTAAATTATTCAAGCAATACAGTGATCATGCTTGTGGTTAGACTGAAGCCAGGGAGTATGGTCAGTGGGGCATGTATTTGTTTATTTTACTGTGTTACATTTATACAACAATGTCAAATCATGAGCATGTAGTTAAAACTTAGGACAGTAAACTTGAAAACAAGAGGCCCAAGAGGGCCTGTGGCCGCTCTACTGGCTAACTCTTATAACATCAATGAAGCGTGTGACTGCAATTTACTTTTTTTTTGAAAGTATTTGAAGGCCCTATCGTATTAACGAGGCAAAGTATAGCATTTTTAACTAAACCAAGGGCCATTACTCCGCTGTAACTGGTTCGACCTGGCTGGTTTTCGAAATTATCTGAGCTTTCATTGACATTAGCAATCTGGTAAAGTTTGGTAAAGATTTGATGAAAAATGAAGGCCCTATCTTCTTAACGAGGCAAAATATAGCATTTTTAACTAAATAAAGGGCCATCACTCCGCTGTTAGCAAAATATAGCATAAAATATAGAATTTTTAACTAAATCAAGGGCCACAACTCTGCTGTTACTGGTCCGATATGGCTGGTTTTCGAACTTGTCCAAGCTTTCATTGATATTAACAATCTGGTAAGGTTGGGTAAAGATCAGATGAAAAATGAAGGCCCTATCGTCTTAACGAGACAAAAGTTAACGACGGATGGACAACTCGCCATCCCATAAGCTCTGCTGGCCCTTGGCCAGTATGAAGAATGCTTTTATATTTTACTAATTTATTAAAAATATAAAGGTTTACATTTGTGACAGAGTAAATATTTTAGTTTCTGTATATTTTGTGTATGTTCCATAATACAAATCCTTTGAATAAATAAAATATAATTATTGAGTTGTACCCATCTCTATACCATGTTTTTACTCACTTCATATGAACGAACAAGGATATTTAATGATCTGAAGGCTCCTTTATTTGAGTAGAGCTTTAAATATGATTTAGAATTCCAAAGATAATGAATAAAAGCATCCTACTAAATGTACCATCACACATATTTAGTTAAAATGTGGTAGAGAAAAACGTGGTAGAGAAATACAATTGTATAGAGATTTTACAAAACTGATCGTGAAATGTACAAGAGGATAAGACTTTTTCCTTTTACGATTATGACATAACTATTTTGTTATTTAATTAATTTACCTATATGACCTACAACAGTAGTCCCATTATGACATGATACAGTTGAATGGTGTCACGGAGCACTCACCAAAATTACATTATTGTATGTAGTGTTTGTTTGAGCCAATATCATTTTAGGCACAATAAGTCAATTTACAAATTAAAACTTTGCTATTTTTAACTTTCTATCGCAGAAAGAACCTTAAATATTCCAGAATGTTTTCTATTTTGTTCCTTCTCTTTTTCTTGCTTAGTATTCCTCACTACCTTTTTTGAAGCCCTTGACTGTTCTCTTGATACCTGTGTCTGTTCTAAAACTATTGGTTGCTCTGCTGGTATTCTTGGCTTTGATTGGTTAACCTCAATACATTGTGTCGAAGGCAGTGATTGGTCAGCTTCCGGAGCCATGAGGTCACATTCAGCCAATGAGTTTGCAGGAGATGGCAATGTAGTATTTGTAGCACCATTTGTATTTTTCGCCCTTCAAAATAAAATATTGAATACAAGAATGAATATCAAGTAACTTTGTTTTATTTACGTAATAGTAGATTTGAAGCAATATCTTAAATTTACAGTATACCGTATTTTACCTTGTATAGTACGCAGTTTTTTTACCACTTTTACGGTTTCCGAAAGGGGGGTGCGTACAATATAAGGAAACAATAAAAAGAACTTTTTTTTCTTGCAGAAAATCCATGTCTGAGAAGAAAAACCCCTTGACGACGAACAGGCATCGAGACAGAAAATTGTGAATACCGATAATACCCACTTCTTTCGTAATTTACTCGCTTCATATAAGTAATATATTGACTTAATTCGAATTATAAATGAATAAAGTGTATTATGATGCTTGTTTTTGTATAAATGTTTGCATGTTTGTTGTAAAACTTCAATAAATTGTGTGAAAAATCGTCCCTCGGTTTGTTGTTTATATTGCGTGACGTAGTGTGACGTAATGTGACTTCCAGCTGTTTAGACTGGTACATGTAGTATTGTTACAGTTCTATTCTATTCTAATATTTATAGGATTTTATTTAATATTTTATAAAAAATTAATGAAGTTTTTGCTTTATTTTGAAAGACATATATTTTAGACGGCGTAGAAAGGCAGAATCACCCTAAGGGCAATTATTCAATAATGCTTGTGAAAACAGGCTTACCGGTACAAATTTGATGATTGATAATTGGGCCAAACAACATCGCATCTCGGCTGCAGTATAGACACACTTTAAACACGGGTAAAATAGGTTATTCTATTTCTATAATCCTTTGAAGTTGCCGGAAGTGGCGACTATTTCTAAGGATGCACTTTGACACGTCGTGTGACCTTTACCAGATTTAGCCACGGGGTACAGGTAACTGATCACGCGTTACACGTATGATTACACTTATGATAAGCACTGGTTCCCATGAATACACAATGTTAGTATAATCGGCGTAATGGATCGCGGTAACCAACGACTTTGTATGTTTTAGGTCTGTGGTTTTAGTAGATGTAATTATCGGATTACGGACAATTATCTGCACATTATAATCGGCTCTTTGATGAGTTGATGAGATGATACAAGATAGGTACTCCCATGAAGATTGGCAATTAATGATTGAAGTAATTATATTGTTCCGGTGTTGTTTTCTTTTGTACGCTAATTTTCGCGATCGTGATTTTTTTTAAAAATGTTTTTAACCTTTTATTTTCGTCGAATGGTTCATCTAGGAAAACTAATATTTTGATGCGTATTATACAAGGAAACAACTTTTTTACCCCAGTTTTGACCTCCGAGAAGGGGGTGCATACTATACAAGGTAAAATATGGTATGCTTTAGAAGGAAATAAAGACGATAGAAAGACTACGGTATCAAATATGCTTGTAAAAAAACTTACAGAAAAAAATCTTAGTTTTACAGATGCTAAATTTTACAAGATAATTATGGCTTAAATGGTGCCAAGAAAATGAATCAAGGCATTTTGATTGGTATGTGAATCTCGAGTGGCAGGCTTTGGGGCTTGGTGATCTTTTGGTTTCCTACATCCTTGCATTTGGTGAATTCTGATGCATTTTGGCATATATTAGTTGTTAACTCCAATGATGAACAATGATAAAAACTGGTGCGAGCCCTCCTAAAATCCAGCAAGCATAGGTTAAATTAATGTGATGATGATGGTGAGGCGCATGCCTGATCCACCCCTGCATACAATCATACCAGGATGTAAGGCTGCCTAGACACAAGCACCAGTAATGCACTCTATTCCTACCTGAGAGCTTGAGTCAACATTTCAACCTGTGACTTGTACAGACTGAGTTCGTCTCTCAGCAGGTCCATCTCTGCGTCCTTCTCCCGTAAATCCTTCTTTAGACTGTACACGGCATCTTCAAGATCTTCACAGTATGCCTTAGGAAAATGATGTAAAAGAAATGCTAGTCCAAGTTATTACACCAAGGGGAAACAATGAATACAAAGGCATTTTGTTTCAACTATATTTTCATACTCTTCTTTTAGTGTCCCTTCTTTCACAAATATATGTTAAATACCTTTTTTTATTTTTGATAAAGTTTAAATAAATTTTATGATCTGCATTTTTTTGTTTATTATAATAAAATAGCATATTGCACTTTTATTTGTTTTGCAATTATTATAACAAGATGGCCACAGTCAGCATGTCAAGCACTGCAATTCAAAAACTTGGATGTGGCAGTGAAGCAAACATTGGCACACCATACCTGGTTGATGCAGTTTGGTCAATATCCCAGTATTAGAAGTTAGATTCAGAAGTTGTACTGAAAACTGGACGTTAGGGCTGACTATTGAAGGGACAATTGACTATTGCGATAGTATTGCTATTGCAGAAATTACAATTGCAATACTATTACCATTGAGATATACTATTGCAATACTATTGGGTAAAAACTGTTGGGTAAAATGGAATTATTACAACTACCTCAAAGAAGCAAATGAAATAATAGTGTTTTTTGTTTTATCTCCAAATGAAGAAGATAAACTATAAAAACACAAATAAATTATTATCCACAAAGAGGACATTGCATTTTTAATTTTGACAATTTTGAACGTTGTGTTCGCGGCCATATTTGTGGTTAATTCAATATTCCTGCATTACAATAAATAATTTACAAGCATTAGATTTAGATTCCTAAATTGTGCATGTTCAACAATATATCGTCCCGTCTTTTAGTAGTCCTCATTAGTTTTACAACTTTGGGAATCCCCATATTATATAGTAAAATCAATACTAATACCCATCTAGGTCATAAATGAATCCATGCTTGCATCTGCTTAATTTTTCGAAATGGCTATTTTTAGGAGAGGAAAGCACAAATAAGAAGACGTAAAAACACACAAATGAAGTTATTAATCAGATTATTAAATGAAATATTTATTGACTATTGAAACTATCGATAGTTCAGTTCAGCATACTATTGGCGATAGTAATTGATAGTTCAAGTTGCTATCAATACATTGCTATTGGGATGATCACTATTGCAATACATCGATAGTTAGATGTATAGATACACCTCTACTGGATGTGACATATATTTGCATGGTGCATTTGGTGAACATGCGTCTGGATTACGTCTGTGTTAAGGTTCATGCTCTGTTTTTCTTTCATACTGGATAAGGTTATCCGCGCTTTACATAGGTGATGGAAAGCCTGATCTTACACAAGAGGGCAGATAAACGTGATATCAACAATGACAGTCGCATGATGTCTTTGTGTAAACAAACATGCAAAACGTTAGTAATTGGCAACGTCAACACACAAAATATCAATGATATGCAAGAAAAAGAACCAATCATGGGTATGCGTTTCAGATTCTAACCTCGGCACAAACAACAATTATACCTCGGGTTGGAATTCCCAATATTACCGGATACCCATGAAAGATTCTTATAATCTTGACTTTTAAGTGCGGAATATCATTATCCAAACTGCATTAGGATGTTCATTTTGTTGACCTGACACGGTGAACAATTTCTATTACCCCTTTGACCTAATTTCTCTAAAAAAATGGGTCACATACAGTTTAGGGTGCTTTTGATTATGCATAACACAATGGTGAATCCATTTGACTTTTTGATCGGGTTCACTGCAAAAACAATACCAACAAAGCTCTCGCTTTTTCATTATAACTTTCTAAATATTAAACAACTTTTGATTAACTAAAGTGCTTACACCCTTACAAAGTGAGCTCTTCCCTACACCGCAAAAAGTAATTTGATTTATCCTGTACTTTCCAAAGTCATGGAATTGAATTTTGAATTGTATGTTGTTAAACGGCTTGTCAGCACGGTCTAGGTTATCAAGAACCTCAGAGATAGGAAGGATATATTGGAATCTGGGAAACTGCCCTACCATGATTAGGGTGTCACTACTTACCCGACTTTCCTCTACACTGTCATGTGGACCCGGGGGATCATTAAAACAGAAAAACTCCTGCACAGGTGGACTGCAAAAATATATTTAATTTTAGCATAAAATGTTATATATGTGTAGCTCAAATCGACATCAAACAGTTTATACATTACCCTTAATATTAATGAGACCGACTCAACTTATATTTAATTTTAACCCTTTCGCCGCCAAATTTTAAATGTCGTCTGCTAACATTTGAATTCAAACCTTCCGTTATATTTTACATACCTATAAAGTGTTATGGAAAACATTTTTACTGAGTGGCAAACAGTGTAAACCCTGATCAGCCTGCACACAGTGTGAATGTTGATCGGGGCCTACACTGGTTGTAAATCAATGGTTTTGACTGTGGCAGCAAAAGGGTTAAGTATTTTAAATTCAAAACTGCCTCAAGTGTTTTACTTGAAACTTTTAGCATATATGACAGCTCCATCTAGCCATTGATAAGCCTTAAACAATAAACAAACACTCAATAATTTGGTTATTTGATGAATACACAGATGACGTAGATTATGATTTTAGCTGTTTATTGATCAATTCACGTTGATCATGTTTTTGTTTATTATTCAAATAACTGATTCAACTTATTCTAAATATTCAGATTAATCAAAATGTCATGAGCCATACAGTCAAACCTGGTAATACGACCACCTGTTTTAAACACCCACCTGTCCTAAGGGACCACTTTGAGATCCCCTCATTCCCCTGAAGGCGAGGCCAATTAGTAAAAAATATCGGTTGCATTTCTCTTTTGACAACATTGCGCCAATTTCCACTTTACGGTAAATATTAATAATTTAGGCAAAAAAGCTAACTTGTTTATCATGCGACAGTCAGGTTTGTTATAATTGATATAATCAAAGGATTAGCAGCACACTTTTGAAGTCTTTAATGATGTTGGTAAATAAAAAGGTTGGATATGATCTGAAACAAACTGTATAGACGTGGGAAATGGATGTTTGTTACAGCTAGGTGTTCGGATAGAGAAAACAGAAGTAGACTTGTCAGTGTGAATTTGATTAAATAAACAATTTTTTATAAAGAGTTTACTTCATAATACATGAATACAGCTTAAATAATTATTTCTCATTTATGTTAATACAACAGGATTATTACTGATCTGGCATTTACTTATGAGCAGGGCTTCTAAAATCGCCAGTTTGTCGGTCCCCAGACCGAATTCTGTTTCTCCGGACCGATTTTCTTTTCAAAATCTCTGTTAAAATCGGTCCCAGATATTTTATCTATCGGTCGTTAAAAAATCTACAATTACCCTATACACTCCTTGAAATATGCCTTGCGGCAATATTCATTGATCCATAACACGATTGTTTGTCACTCGCTGTGCGAAAGTAGGTCAATTTGGTCAATTTGGACTAAACCATTACCGATAGTAGGGAGTTTTCCGGAAGAGTCTATAGCCATGTAGCACGCCTTTGATGTGTGATCAGTGAAAGTATATCACGCGTTCTGTCGGTTCACTGAAGAGAGTGTTACCGTCTGTGATATCTTTGATATACCGTTAGTCGTAAGGTGTTAGCCTGTTTGCTTGTGTCGGTTTGTTTTTTTAAGTGGCCAAAGCTGGGACTGAAATTTGTTTGCGTCATTAAAATACCGAGATGTGTTAATTGTTTGTTTGATTTTTTTTTTACAATAACTTTAAGTATAATATTAAGGAAAGTGATCAAACCTGACACCGTTTTTTTTTAAGTCGGACTGAAATTGTTTGCGTTAGTCGTAACATTTGGTATTAATTAAGCTAATTGATGAAAAACGATATTACTCAAATTTATGTAAAATCGTATATAATCCGCTAGTCCGCGCGTGTTAGTCCGCGATTTATACCTACCCGGTTTATTAGACACTTCCGGTTCAATTCCTCAAATGATCAACAATTTTAATATTGAGTGAAAATTATTCATTCAGTAAAGCGAAGACATGATGTCAGTCATTAAAATGTACAAATTGTGATAAAGTAAGTTAGAAATAATACAAATATAATACAAACATACATTTTAAATAGTTCTCTATATCTATGACTGAACGGAAAAAATTCATGGTGCAGCTGACATGGTGGGTGGGGTACGGCGATTTTAGTGATTTTTTCAAAATAAGCGCGATTCTTACGGCAGTTAAAAACCTGGACCGATTTGCATTTTAAAATTTTAGAAGCCCTGCTTATGAGAGGTGATACAAACTTCCAATAACACATTACTCTAGTAATGATCCTTTTATTGTATACCTCTTACACATCATTAACATAGAAATATGTGCATTCCTATTGCTTACACATTCAATAAAGCATATTATTTCTCCATAAAGTGCAGTGGGAAAATAAATGCAGTTTTAAGGTGTTGGTGTTCATTGGTCTGATGTACTTGTTTGGTTTGTATGACGTAACGCCGTCTTGACGTTCTCGCGCATAGTGGCGTAAAACTTGCTTGAATCATTGGAAAAAAACGCTGTTCTATTTTTAGTAAGATAGTGATACTAATTCTATTTTTAGTAGCATAGTGATAACCTGTAGTGTGATACAGGTTGTTGTATTCCATTGTAAAAAATGAAGGTACTATGTATATATTATTGATAGGTATATTATAAAATGAATTATCAGTCTTCACAAAAACATTGTTTACACTCATGTACAGTATATATTTAACTAAACACTTTCGTAAGCAGTCAGACAATGTTATAACCTGTACTATGAGACCACCTGTATTAAGAGACCACTTTTGGTATTTCCCCTGAGCCATCTCTTAAACCAGGTTTGACTGTAAATAGGATTTAAGTACACTGTTTTGTTTCCTGCTCTACCCGACTTGATGACATCCCACTATGCAAATATTTGTGCAATATGAAACAGCATGTCATGTATACATGTCACAAAAATGAACATACGGTTACAAAATGTCATATTAGACGCCAAACAAATTTTGTTTCCTGTAACAGGTTCGAAAAAAAAATGGGTAGGTAAATAGGCCTTTTTTAAAATCACATTCTATATTTATTTTAAATCAATAACACATGCTTCCAGACCAGTTCATCATTGCTGCACTGCTAATTCACTACAACACATCCAGAAAACTTAAAAGATTTTTTTGTGTGAACAAGGCAAAAATTGTTGGATCAGGGGTTAATACAGCATGTCTGCCAGGTTACAGGAAACAAAACACTTTTGTTTTGGCCTTATGAATATGTTTTACTGTACCAGTTACAGAGGCCTGTATGGCAGAGGACACTGTCAATGAAGGCCTGAAGTCCGTGTAACCTGTCCTCAAGAAAGTTTTGCTCATAGTTGTCCAGGAACCAACGTTTAGGGGGTAAAGGGAGTCGGAACATAGGAAATAATTTCTTTAACTGAAAAAAATATAGATCAACTTCTGTCAATTTTCACAATGCAAACATGTAGTTGTAAATAGGAAATCAGGAATCAATTATTTGAATGTTGAGTTTTTCAATAATTGGTAAAATTGTGTCAATGAATTTGGCGGTCAACTGGATTTATCTGAAACATTTTTAACATGATTTCGAACAATATATTGTCTGCGGTGTATACGAAATGCATGTTAAATTTTAAAACACTTTTACTGAAAGTATGTTCTTGAGAAAAATACCTTTTTTTGAAGTTGCACAAAATCTGTATATCTTCTGAATATAAACCAGTTGTCATGGTTACCCTTATGAACGTGCAGCTTAAAAATCTGGAAATAAAGACATCTGTATTTGTCAGAGAACAGTAATGCTTGCCTATTTAGAACAAATACTCATTATAATTCAAACATAACCAATGAAATGTAAAAGGGGGTCAAGTTAGGTCACTACTTGCACACAAGCCAAGGTTAGCAGCCTTACAGGGATTATTTACATTTAAAATGTAGGTCAATGTAAGTCCTCGTAAAATATATGCATTTTGAATTCTAAAAGCTTGTACTCATACATGAAGGGTATGAAGTTTGGAGACTGGAGTGCTATCTATGACTAAGAAAACTGGAAAATGTGCCCATGTGACTTAGATGCTCTGCCAAAGCAATGTCTGTTACATACTGGTAAATGATTTCAAGAAAGTGTGTTTGTATGTCAAGGTCATTCACACTGATCTTCTTTTGGAAGAAACATGATGCTGTGGTGTAGATAATGTTTGAAAGCTGTATGGCTGCTATGGTGGGAGAAATTGACTAAATTAACAGAGAACAAAAAATATATAAAGGTCAGTCACTTGACCTACTTATGGTAAAAAAGTGTCAGTGTCATGTAGATGTAGGAGCGTGTGAAGTCTGACAGCTGTTTGGCTTTTGGTATGTGAGTAATGGACTTAATGAATTCACAAATTTAATCTAAATTTTAATGTAAATTAATATTTCATGTTAATTAACAATGTGCCAAAAATAGGTCAAGGTCATTCATACTAAAAATACTTTTGGCTGTCGTGTAGAAGTACATATTTCTGAAGTTTGTAACCAAAACCTTGAATGTTTGTACAGACGGGACAGAAATGATGCGAATGGTATATGTCTACTCCAGTTTTGTGGTGGGGCATAAAAAACTAAAGTATTTAAAACTTATAAGTCAGAAAAGGTCATTCTCAATGACCTACTTACTGTGCGAACATGTAAATAAATGAAGTGAGAAAAGTAGGGTATTTTATAGACCTACTTTTGGTAGGAACATACTTCTGTCACATATATATAAACATGTGTGAAGTTTTTGAAAACTCAAAGCTTCTGATGTTTGAGAAAGAAATTTAAACTTGAATTTACAGATGTAAACGTAGGAGGAGAGTGATTATTGACAAGTTACTCACAAACTTGATGTTTGTACAGACAAGGGAACCACAATACGTCTACTCCACTTTCGTGACGGATCAAAAGAAAAGATAAATTATAAAACTGTCTAGCGATCGGGCAGGGAATGACACAGTTGCCCAATACATAGTCATATGCAATGGGAATTGAACTCGGACTGTCCCAGTGAGAGAATCCTTACCATTAGACCAAGCTCACCTTGCCTGAGTGCAAAATAAACTACATAATTATAACTAGTTATTTGTTTGTAAAATTACATCATATAACATTGGTCTACCAGGCAGTGACCACTTCAGAATTGTTTCTACATATAGTTTGTATGGTAATAAAAGCAAATGTCTTTGGAGAAAACAATAATTTACTGTAAGCAACATTTTAAACAAGTCAAGAAAGAAAAAAATATCACCTATGTTTACCTAACATGTCTAGAACATCTAACAACTAAAAATGTCGGATATCCAACTAGTGCACCCGCTAAATGCAAAACTTCCAAGTGTGTAACCTTGACCTTGTGGTCGCAGGTGATCAGAAATATGACAGAATGTTTTTACAAATAAAATATGGAAGTTATTCATGAAAGCATTTTGAGAATATGAGCGAAAATATAACTAACATTTTACTGAAAGCAGACTTAAACACGAAACTTCCAAGTGTGTGACCTTGACCTTGTGTGGTCGCGGGTGATCAGAAGTATGACCTTAGTAATCAACAAATAAAATATGAAAGTAATTCGCCAAAGCATTTTGAGAATATGCAAAAATGATGGACAGACAAATGAACGGATGGACAAGGCCAAAACAGTATAGCCCAATTTATTACTGATAAACTTGTTTAATTGTTTAAAGAATGTACATTTAATATATATTCTAATGAGATAGTAATAACACCTACAGTAAACCGAGACCTCTGTTCCATCACTTCAAATCCAACCAGTGGAACTCTGATGTCTTTGGGATTCAGAATAACACAAGGTTTGGATTCTCGACCGGATTCTTCAGTGGAATGGGAACTACTGCTTCCACTTCCCCTTCGTAGCACCGGCGAAACCCCAACATTCACATCATGTGACCTAATATCAACAGGTAGCCTAAGTGGTGTACTTGTTTTGGAAATGTGTTCCCCATTCTGTACATGTACTAATGCATGAATATGTTCTGCTTGATTGGCACCGTAAGGAGTAGTCTGTTCTTGATTTGTGTCATTCTGCTCCCCTGATGAACTGAATGACTTCACATACTGGTACTTCGATAATGATAATTTCGGCTCGCCTCTGTGACTGTTTGGTTCCTTGATGTTGACTCCGTTACCATTTTGATGTTGATCGTCGCTAAAATAACAAATTTGATTATAATTGGTTATCTTTTTTAATTCTATTATGATAAAAAAATCTGGTCTACACACTATGTCAATGCTAGTCTACACACTATGCCAATGCTAGTCTACACACTATTCCAATTATAGTCAACACACTATGCCAATTCTAGTCTACACACTATGCCAATGCTAGTCTACACACTATGCGGCATAGTGTGTAGACTAGCATTGGCATAGTGTGTAGACTAGATAATGCCAATGCTAGTCTACACACATGTATGCCAATGCTAGTCTACACACATGTATGCCAATGCTAGTCTACACACATCTATGCCAATGCTAGTCTACACACTATGCCAATGCTAGTCTACACACATGTATGCCAATGCTAGTCTACACACATGTATGCCAATGCTAGTCTACACACATCTATGCCAATGCTAGTCTACACACTATGCCAATGCTAGTCTACACACATGTATGCCAATGCTAGTCTACACACATCTATGCCAATTCTACACCTTTTCTTACTTGTTATAATGATTTGTACTTTGTTTCAAAGGGACTGGAGACGATTTGGAAGAGAAATTGGTGTCCATCCATACACAAATGAAAACCCTCATAATGGCAGCTTCAATTTCATATGGCATGTATGTTTTATTAAAATAAAGCGCATGTTACCTTCCGTTTAATTACTGGTCTGGAAAATATGACCACTCAGCTAGTTGTTAAATCATAAATATTAATTAATTAATTGGTTGAAAATATACACTCGCAAAAAAAAAGCAAGAGGGTATAAAGTTAAACCCTACCCCTGTTATAGGCTGAAGGAGTATAAACCTTATTACATCACAGACACTGTCTTGAGGTCTGAACTATACCTGTCATCAGATTCCGTCTGGAACAACAGAGGGGCCGGAGCATTACTGTCAACACTGTCAAACTGCTGGTCCATTTTGGCAACTTGACATCATCACTGCTGAAAATATATATACAGAGATATATACAAAGATATTTGCATACTAGTATGTATAGTAAATCTTATTCCTATACACTCTTCATGACAAAAAATAAAAACAATAACCATCAACTAACCTACAGCATGCAATACCTTTAACATCAATGTTTGTTTGCTTCTTTTATTCAATAAACAAAGGCAACTGTATGCTAAATTGCAAACATCGTTCACTTAAAATGGTTAAGAAGGATTCTCCTATACTAGTATTTTTATAGTATCACACCTATTGCTTCATAGTAACATTATGTTCTTGTAATAGATCTGTCTGAGTTGGGGCCTTTAGATCAGACAGGCAATTATACACGCAGACTTCAGCCTTCAGACATCCAGACTTAGGCCACTATACACTCAGACCAGCCTTCAGACATAGGCCCCTATACACTCAGACTTAGGCCCCTATACACTCAGACTGCAGCCTTCAGACATCCAGACTTAGGCCCCTATACACTCAGACTTCAGCCATCCACTTAGGCCCCTATAAACTCAGAATCAGGCCCTTGAACACTGCCTCATTCTGCTTAGACATATAGGCTAAGACCCTTTAAAACTCAGAATGAAGCCCTAAGACAATAGCTTAAAATAATTTGCTGTATACTATCTGTATAATTAATATTAACAGGGCTTTTTTTTGGCTGTTTTTATAGCAGTTATTGGGTCATATTCCCAATGACAAAACACACCTTTTTTTCCCCAATATTGAAAGAAGAAAAAGAAAGAACAATGAAAAGTAGCAAAAATGTGACAAGTATTGAATATGAAATGCTTTTAAATGCCTCTGTTGATCTTGTTGTACTGTAAACAGTATGAAAGATACAATTATGAAATAAATGTTTGACTGTCTTGTATCCCAATTTTATGAAAAATCGCACTAAAATTCCCAATTTTGAGGGTATGGGTTATGTTCCCAAAATGTAGAAAAAAAGCACTGAATAATGATTGAACAATTGCATGTCATTTATAAAAACAAACAGGATGCGGCAAATTAAAAAAAATCAAGATTACCATGTAACCCTTTAACAAGAGAGCCCCCTTTGTATTTTGCCTAGCCCTTGAGCGCTACTATTAGGGGAAAATACGGTATTATTTTTAGATTCAAATTTCAGACCTGCCAATGTTGTACACAGTTCATTCTTATGCCTTACTATTTTCTGGCACAAACCCTTAGACACTTGGGCTCAGACCTATAGGCATTCAGCTTCAATCTGTAGACAAGTAGACTCAGGCCCTTAGCACATAGGGGTCCGGCTCATGTGACATCTGAGTCCAGCAGCCATATCATAGAATAGAGTATAATGTTCTGTTCTATGATATGGCTGCTGGACTCAGATGTTTTCCCAACTTATGTAGGACACTTTTGTTCGATTTTAACTGGTATTTAGCGACAAAGCACATGAGCCGGACCCCTATGCCTTAGCAGTGGCGTCGGAACGTTGTCTGCCTGTGTCTCGGATCACAAAGTGGAGAGTGTCAACTTTTAATAATAAGATGATATTTTATATTAAACATCGTAGGAGATATATTATAAGTTAATTCAATTGCGCCTATCGACAGACCGTATATTGTATTGTTACGTTTTGTATCACGCAAATGCTAGATCTATCTTGTGATCTTCTCGTCTTTCTTTTCCAAACCGGATGTTGTTCTTCTCAGCTTGAATCCCGCTTTACGGCGTTATACCTACAGTACTGGTTCCCAAAAGCAGCTTCTACATCCAGGCTCCTGCATATCGTCAGCGGGATGTTAACCCCGCACATTGTTTCGTTTGTGTTTATTACACGGAAACAGTTTTCTAAATAAACGTAAAAGGCAGGTAAATGTTGTTAACTCTCCAATATTTTCACTTTTATCAATTTGCTTGGTCATTTTTTATTATAATGCCTCAAGATGTCGCTTATATAAATAAAAACAGGTACATATTCGTATGTAATGGGAACTCCGGTTGCGCAATTAAACCACTTAGTAAGCGAACCATTAAGACGGACACACGATACCGAACTTGTGTAGAGTGTTTTTGATGGAGTTGTATTTCTCCCATTTCTCTCATGTGAGATAGGCATTTTCCTCATGTGAGATAACTCTATATTACATATTTGTCTGTGATTTGTATAGGAAATACTGGGAATAGAAAAGCTATATCTACCCACTGGGATATATTTCCCAGTACGGAACATTGCTCGGCCTTTTCCGTCAGTGGCGGTAATGCAAAATGACGTTCCGATTGTTTTACGGACGTCTTCGTCAGATTCCGCCACTAGGAAATAACGATTACGGAAATTAACGAAGAGTTCCGGTACCACTTGTTTTGTTTGTATGACGTACGTAACTTCGTCTTGGATGACATAACGTCGTCTTGGCGTTCTCGTGCAAACTGGTGTAAAAAGGCGTGAATCATTAGAAATATTGATAAAATATCATTTTAAATTATGTAATATATAGTTTAATAACCAGTGTTTTTGAGATACTGAAAATATCTCCTCTATTTCATGCATACCGGACAAGGAAATCCGTCATTTTACCGGGGCTAGATATTTCCATCTCTACCTAGGGTCGAGATAAAATTCACGCGCAACAATCATGACGTCAATAACGTGAACAGATGCATGACGTCACTGTGTAAAAAAAACATTAAAATGTTAGTTGGAGGCAACGTAGTTCCCATTTTGCGAGCACGTGCAGATGCGCGGATTTTATAGTACTCTTTTATAAAAACCCTAGTTTAAAGCTTAGACTAGATGACAGAGAAAACAAATCATATCAGAAGTAAATTATTATGTCGGAGATTCACCAAACAATCGTGTTGACAGGTTTTATAGAGATATCATAGTCGAAAATCGCGGTACAAATGCGAAGATCGAAAAAAAAAAAATTTGTCTTCTTCAAAATTGCAAATGTTTCAAAACGGTCACAAAAATTGTATATTCTTAAATATTGTTGAAATTGTCAGGAGTCGAAGATCATTACCAGTTCTACCTTTTCTGAAAATTTTCTTATTTTTTCGTGAATATACATTTTTAGTGACCGTTTTGAAAGTTGGTACCTGCATTTTACTCTTTCAGAGCCTATTCAAAATGGCGGCGACACAAAAAAACACCCAGCCCAGGGCCAGTCAGCCGCACGCCACAAACCCACTTCTCTCTGGACAAATTAACATCATAATGTCACACAGTCACAGAAAATGAATATTGTAAATTGAAATGAATGGTTATAAATATCTAAGGAATGTGCTAAAAATAGCTCACACACATTCAAAGGTCAAATTATACTGATGCGTGTATACACAGATAGATCGTATACGGCCGATAGACCGATGGATTATTTGCACAGGAGTGGAATTAAAACAGTGTTACAATCACGATCGTATATAATTCCAAGTTTTGCATGAGTGCGTAATTTACAAACTACAAACAAATAGATCTATGACAGAACAAAACAGAACAGAACAAATATTTTATTATATACAATCTCAGGTAACATGGGTTACAACAAGAGAGAAAGGTACATTACATACATACAAATGGTACAACTAAACGGTATACAAGGATCAGTACATATGTTAAATGTGAAGGGGGAAAGCATTATCAATAAAATACGTCTCATGTACGACGTTACTTGGCATTTTGTAAAAGAATTCTGACGAAGACACTTAGTTTTTTTTGGACTTTGACTGCGGGATGGGTTAAAAGCTCCTTGTATATAATGACATTCGTGTGGTGATAGAAATAACGCGGTATGTAATGTTTGCGCATTTGATCTCTGTCTTTACCGAAACGGCCATTCAGAATTATTAAATTATTATTTTTACATGCGTCAATTAGCAGATACCCATGATTATTCGTTCTGGGGTCAGTAGATTTTCTGTTAATTGACAAGCTAAAGTTATTTAGGTTCAAAATAGCGTTATAAAAATCGAATGTGTCCTTGTCAAATTCAAAATGCTCAGCTAAAAAGGGGTCCACTGAAACATAGTCTGCCAGGGTCCCTGTTCGACTGTTAGTGTCTCCCGTGAGAAATACATATTTGTTAGAATTGCACATGGCCGTAATTTCCGAATCGAGATATCCATACTCGTCGATATTAAAGAAATTTGAACTTTCTGGTGGAATATAGACTACACCCAATATAATGTCTTCTTCGACATGGAATAGGGATTTGGTCAGTTTCAACCATAGGATATATTCAGATTCGGATACTACAGGTTCAACAGAATGACATAATGAAGTTTTAACGAAAACGCCGATACCGCCACTTTTCCTTTTATATTTTTGTTTTCTTGGTTTTGACAAAAATGTGTAGTTTGGGATGGCAATATCGTCATGTTCGTTAATTTTTGTTTCTGTGACACAAAACATATCATATATAGTGTGAGATACAATCAATAAAGTCAGGGTACATAACTTTTCTTTTTAAACCACACACGTTAAGCGTACCGAACGAGATGGTACTTTTATCACTATTATCATTGGTAACATAACTATCATCATCATCATCATCATCATCATCATCGTCATCAACAATGTCAATAATACACTCTCCACTATTGTTAACACATGCACCGTTATTTACATAACCATGTATTGTGTCTGCAGGAATGTTACTAACATTATCGTTATTTTCATTATAATACAAATTTATACTATTGTCATCTGCGTGGTTAACATTGTAATAGCTGACATGATTAGTATTGCTTATATTATCATCATCATCATCATCATCATCATCATCATCATCATCATCATCAATGTCAATAATACACTCTCCACTATTGTTAACACATGCACCGTTATTTACATAACTATAAATTGTGTTATTTACATAACCATATAATGTGTCTTCAGTATATACAGGAATGTTACTAACATTCTCGTTAGTTTCATTATAACACAAAGTTATACTATTGCCATCTGCGTGGTTAACATTGTAATAGCTGACATAATTATTAGTATTGCTTATATCATTTAAATCATGTACATCATCATCATCATATTCATCATCATCATCATCATCATCATGGTTGAAAAAAGCACTGTGATTTTTACAACCAGAGATAGTGGCTTCATACATGTTATTGTAATTTACAGTTTTGTCATAATGAAGCTCATCATTACTAACATAATTATGGTTAGCATTGTTATAACTATGACTATCATACACATTAATATTATCTATACAATCGTGCACAGCGGTGTCGTCATTACCGTCAGTGTCATTATCTTTTACATAGCTGTAAATTGTATCTACACATTTATTGTTTGTATTTACATAATATAGTTTACTGTCGTCATAATAGTTGTTATCAGCGTCATCATCTTTTACATTGCCATAGTCATCATCGTCATCGAGTGTTATAGCGGGTGCACTATGTTGTTTCATAAATGACTTTTTTGCGAAATATTGCAATGTATCGATTTGACATGAAGCGGGAGTTGGGAGTCGGTTTATGTTGTCACTGGATGTGTGAGAAATGGTCTCGAAATAGATTCTATTGGTTTTTCTACAACACTGGAAATAACACGAGAATGGTAACGTCGTTTAATCCCCCATGGTTCCTATGAGGTGTCATCTGGGCCGGGACAAAGCTCCACACTCGAACTGGGGTCGTGCAGTCTGCTTAGACAGGGCTGACTTGAAATGGTGCTCGGTGTGATGCCCGTGTCGTTAGGTTTTGGATCGGCATCGCAGAGCTCTATTTCTGAGTCGCTGTCTGATATTGCTTCCTCGCGCATTTTCTTATTTGTCAGATCAGCGTCGAGCGGTGAAGTAGCCTTTTGTTTACCCCGAGATGACGGGGTTGTGAATTGTATGTTATTTAACGGCTCATCAACACAGTATAGGTTATTTAGAGCCGCCCCAGAGAGAGGGGAAGGATACATAGGAATCCGGGAACCTGCCCTACTCTTATTATCGAATAGATTCCTATGGTTCTTTAACGTGCTCGGAGGATAGACCGATACACGGGACCGCCCGGTTTACGTCCCCATCCGACGGACGAGGCTAAGGTAAAGTGTTTTGCCCAAGAACACACCGACGGAACTCAGTGGCACCACGGAGGATTGAACCCGGGGCCTCCGGTTACAAATCCGCCGCACTACCTACTGCGCCACGCCAGCCCGGGTTGTGAATCCGCCAGTGTCTGTATTGAGTGAATCGAATCGATTTGACATGCTGATCACGGAATTGTCAGCATTTCTCATTGTCATGTTTGATCTCTGCGCGGAAATAGGCCGAAAGCGTACATACCGATTTTCACTATTGACAAATCCCCTTTGTTGTGAATGAGGTTGTGAGTGATTTGTACTGTTATTGTTTTGGTTTAGTCCGAGTCTATGCACGTGGTCTTGTGACTGGTTTGTGGATGACCCATTTTCATATGGAATGTACTCCCTGTTGTTTACAAACATCCTGTCCTTTACAAGTTTTACTTTATTGGTTTTGTCCTGTTTGGCTCGTTTCATTTCTGGGTACAGTAGCTTCCTCTTTTCTTCAATTTCCTTAGGAAATTGTTCCCTGACCCCGAATGGCTTTCCAATTAATGTTTGTGGGGCTGCCTTGCGCACTTGTAATATATCTGTGTATCTTTCAAATGTTGCGACTATTGGGCGAGGGCGAAATTGAACATGCCTAAATGGTCCAATGCGATGCACCCTAGCGAATTGAATATCTTCCTCAATGTTCATTTCAGATGAAAGAAAAGTTCGCAGTGTTGTTTCCGCGTCCTCGTACTCACCCGCTCTCAGATCTGGTTCTGTGATGCCAGTAAACAGTAAATTGTCTCGCATACTACGCCACTGTAGGTCGATGATGGTGTTTTCCTGGTATAATTGTTTAGAACGTAGAGCTTCGTTTTCTTCTTTTAACTGTTCAATTTTATGATCCTGGTTTGAGATTTGCGAATCGGTGTTTGCTTTTCCTGTCATAATGTCGTCATAGATATCACTGAAGGACTGTAGACAATTATGTAGAGAATTAAAATTGAAAAGTGGAACACACCAGCAAATGCCTGAAATGGGTCATGGCAGTGTCTGTACTGTAGCCTATGTAAGTAAATACACTTTTAATTTCTGTATGACAAGTGTTTAACGTTGAAACATGTAAAACGGTGGTGGTTCATATATATTAACTTAATTCTGATCATTTTTTAGAACACATGAGTGATGAATAATTGATGAAAATGTAAGCCTTGAAAATACTATTTGTTTATGAATGCCACCTGTGACTGAGTGTGTGACTTACATTTTGGACAGTATCATCTTCTGGAAAGCACCACTTTCAATTCCATTTGTGTTTTAAGTAAAATATTATGGAAAGCTGACATTGATAGCATTGAGAAAGTTGGACAGAGTTATTAATATTAAAAACAAATGAAACAATATCATATATGACTTGTTTTTTTTTTCAGGTCTGCTAAGTTAGCGAATAAGGGACCATGGACAAAAGGGACCAGACAAAAGGGACCACATTTTGGGACAAAAGGGACCACATTATTGGACACAAGGGACCATATTTTTATTTTTATATTTTTATACAATCATATAATTAAGAAGCTGGATTATAAATGCAATCAGTTATCCATCTTTATGAAATGGCTATTTAAACAATTTATATGATAAGAACTCACAAATGACATATGTATACTACTAGTAAAACAAATAAATAATTGTTGTTTTTGCATACCTTTATATAAAAAAATCCTGGATTTAAATATCCTTAAAAGATCCATATTATGGGAACAATTTCACAAACAAATAATTCCACATCACACACATAGGCACATACTACAAATGAAATTGAAATACTATTTTCAAATGCATGCAGCTTGTTTTTGTCACCAATTAAATTATTCTAAATACCGAATACTGAACAAATATCACCAATTAAAGTCTGCATTAAGGTGTAAATAACTTAATAACTTAATATGTGATTGTATTTAATAAACAATACCAATACACTTGTCGCCAATTAAAGATGTTGGAATTCTTTAATTGTTTCCACTAATGACAATTAATTAGGTGTTAATTTTACAAACTGGTGTATTGTTTTTTTTCATACCAAACCTACATACCTATAAATGCTGATGATATATCTAGCAACTTCAATATCTTTTAACGCGGGGGGATTAACTCATATAAAGCATGCAGAAATAAAACTGTTCTGAGATCTGAATCCCGAAATTGACATTTAACAAGAACAACTTTAAAACAATACCGGGATTCAGACATGAATTCAAATTTTTTAATAATAAAAATAACAAGGATTGTGCGGGGTTGGCCGTCTATTTTAAAAAATACATTAATTATGAAAATATAAATATAGAAAATCCTAGGGACGACAATGATAATACTACAATTAAGTCCAGCTTTTGAAAGTGTTATACAAAGACTACACTTTCATTTTTTTTTTTTATAAAACTTTATTGATATTTACAACAATAATAACAGTATTATACATATACACATATGCATTAAATATCACTTTCGGATCACTTACATTAAGTATAGTTTTGTCGTTCAAACGAGTTAGATATAAATCAATAACTTGTAAAACAATTGTACTATTTGTGTCTTGAATGATTTGCAGCGCTCCTTTATATAACGGAATAAAATAGAGTATTCGTATTTAAACAAGGCAAATATATCCACACTGTTTGTTCTACACTCGCTTATAAAATATGATTTAAATATACAGAACCCAACAAGTGCTAAAATCTCGTTTACATCATAATATTCATTAGAGTTTATTTTATATCCGATTACAATATTTTTAAGCGATTTCATTGTCGCCGAGATGCCACATTTTTTGAACAAATATGTTATCTTTTCAGAAAAAGGTTCAACTTCTTTAATTACAGTCTATGAAAAAGTGTTTATATGTTTCCGTTTCACCACATACTCGACAAAATGGATTTGCGCTGATCTTCCATATATATTGCATTTCCATAGAAGGAACAATTCGGTGTATTAGTTTATACTTAAACTGCTTAATTCGGTTATCTTTTAACGTGTGAATATGTTTATACACATGTTCCCAGATGAATGTAGTAGTAAAGTATGTATTCCAATAAGTATGAACATATGGTTTAGAGAACTTTTTATTTACTAAGCATTTATACATTTTCTTTTTATCTGTTTCTTTCACGTCTACTGCTTTTCCTTTTGCGAAATAAATCTGTAGTTTAAGTTCTGTTTTAAAACGAGTCTTTTTTGAATGCTCCAATTTTAATATTGTTTTCCATGCCTTTGGAATTACATGTTTGATTGTATTTATTTGAGATATCCAGTTTGATTTATCGGCCAGTTTATCTAGTATATGAGTTTCTGCTATTTCACCATTTTCATTTATTATATCATTTATGAAAATCAGACCTGATTTAATCCAGTTTTTGAAAATCCGACCTTTGCCATTTGTTCTCAGTTCTTTGTTTCCCCATATTATTTGTTTTCTTATGACTTTAAAATTATCAACCCATTTTGTTTTAAGTGATATAAAGAAAGATGCAGGATCACACATTTTAATACCGCCGCTCAATTTGTCACCTATTAATAACGTCAGTCGCAGATGACACCATCTACGATGTACCAGACAACCAACCAACCACATACACCGTCGTTGAGAATGGAAGCACCAAGGGTGGAAGAAAGCTGGTATCGTCCGATGGGTATGCGTTTGTGTACAAGAGAACACTGGCCTCAGGTACACTCGACTGGCGCTGCAGTGTCAGAGAGAAGTGGAAATGCTGCCCAGCCGTTATCAAACAGTCTGGAGATGCGTTCAGCATAGCTGGTAGTGCCCACACCCACCAAGCCAAACCAGGGTTGCTGACTGCTCTACAGATTAGGACTGAGATCAAGTCATCTGCAAGGTCTCAGTTGTTCGACCCAGCATCAGCATCGGTGAAAGAATTGACAGATCGGTTAAGTGACACTAATCTACCAGAAGGTTCCCGCCAGAGTCATCTAGCACTGTTGAAGCTGTGCAACAGGACAAGAAAACATTCAAGGCCAAAAGATCCAGCTGATCTATCATTTGAGGTAAATAAAGTAAAATAAATGAATGAACGAATAAATAATTTTTAACTGAATAAATAATTGATAAATAAATAATTGATAAATAAATAAATAATTGATAAATGAATAATTAATTCAAAAATAAATAATTAATTCAGAAATAAAGAAATAATTGATAAATGAATAATTAATTCAAAAAAAAATAATTAATTCAGAAATGAATAAATATAATATGTATGTTATATAATTATATATATATTTTCAGATGAACGAAGCGTTCCTTGAAGACACATGCGGTGAGCTATTCTACAGGACGTCCGTCCGAGCTGGTGAGAGAAGACATCTCATCTTCGCGACTGATAAACAACTCGAGTTGTTGGGGTAAGCCAAGTCCTGGTACATCGATGGGACGTTCAAGTGGTACGGAAACCATTCACTCAGCTCCTGTCTATCTACGCCTTCATCAAATTACCTGATTACCCTGCTGTACAGCGAGGCGAGGGATACAGTGCAAGCTGTTGAAGGAGAGAAAGCTGAAGAGATATCAATCGAAATCCACCAGGAGGATCCAGGGGCAGCTCTTCCGTCTGTGGGACCTTTATAACAACAGAGAAATATCAACAGGACATTTACTTAGCCAGTGCTCCAGAATATATGGACCAGTATAGGGTGTTGAAAGTGTAAAATACTATTAGAACAATGTGCTGTATGAGATGGACTATATTGTGTGTGCTAAATGCGATAGACTATATTGTGATTTATTCAAACATTTTTTTTAAGTAAGATCGATATTAATGAAATTCTTGATATTTCGCTTTGCTATATCATGTTTTATCTCAATTTATGTTAACATGACATATCAGTTCTAATGACTACCTAGTATGTGCTGCGTTTTATACATATAATATGTTATTTATTTTATGAAAATAAAATTTATAAACATTGCTTTGCCTTTATCATTTTTTTTATATATGTTTCAGCTGATGAAAAAATCACATAATGATAGGAAATACAATTATTGAAACTTATTTAATATTATTAAACAAATAAAATATTAAGCAAATTAAAATGATCAATCACTTCTAAGGAATTTCAATGACAATTAACACCGAGTTGAGCAATCATTAACAAGTATTTTTCTGAGTTTGAGAACCTGTTGAATTTGATGAATTTGTCAAGAATTTGGGCAATTAACACCTGTCATATGCAAATTGGTCAAAACATACCATTATTAGCACTGGACTTACATGCAAGGTAAACATGTTCTTTGATTTTAAATACTATTAGTAAGCTATTATTTGTTTTCTATTTAATTTTTTGATGATTTGAACTTATTAGTTTAAATATTTTTCAATTATTATGGCCCTTTAAGGAAAATATTAAGTTGGTAACTGGTTCCAGAATTCTGCATACACTAATTAATATTACATGAAAATTACTTACAATGAATAGTATAAGATCTAATATTATGACCAGTTAATTTTAATTAATTAAACTTAAATTCTGGAAAAAGAATGAACATTTTAACCTATAACTTTATTGAATAATTGGCCATCAAATGATATTCTTGAGTTCAAGTTATCCTTTAAATTATCATTTAAATAATCAAATTATGATATTTACCATTGCCATACACAACTATTATCAATGTAAATCTACATTTTTAACTAATTTTTGAATGGTCCCTTTTGTCCCCAAATGTGGTCCCTTGTGTCCCAAAATGTGGTCCCTTTTGTCTGGTCCCTTTTGTCCATGGTCCCTTGTGTCCCCCTACCAAGTTAGCTAGAGGCAGTGTGCAGTATTACCACAGCCAGTTTCCCAGTCTCACAGTATAAGTTAACTACATCAAGAGCCTTGTATAAGCCAGTGTGTAGGTATAAGCGCAGCTTCAAAAAATCTATGAATTTATCAATGTATGTTCTTTGCAAAATATGTGGCATTGTGCACCAGTCCTGCACTTAGTCTCAGACTTTTTATACTAAAAATAAAAATGGTG
Source organism: Cyrtodaria siliqua (assembly GCA_037043455.1). Lineage (NCBI taxonomy): Eukaryota > Metazoa > Mollusca > Bivalvia > Adapedonta > Hiatellidae > Cyrtodaria > Cyrtodaria siliqua. The sequence goes on along the minus strand of JAWPHD010003305.1, from coordinate 195,802 downwards.
TTTTACAGCACATCGACACATAAATTGGTCATATTGTGCTTAGTACGTATGTAAAATTAAACAAACAAAATAAAAAGGTCCTTGTATTACATCTAAAATATTAAACTTAACCAAGACCCCGACTTAACATAATGTGCTGGCATGGCCCAGCAATAGCACGGTGGTCGATAGCAATCTGGAGCTTCCGGTTCAAGTCACACATGCACCACTGAGTTTCGTCTGTGTTTTCGCGCAATACACCTTCCCTCAGCCTTGTTTGTTCCTCAGCCTCTTTTGTTGGATTGGGATTGAAACTGGGGAGTCTATCCTCCGAGCACGATAAACAACCATAGAAATATATACATTAGTAAGAGTAAGACAGGTTCTCGAATTCCTATGTGCCATGTGGGGCGGCTGTAAATAAGGTATACCTGTAATGTGTTGATCTAGCAGAAAACGATTATTTTTAATTTATCGTACACGTAAACAAAGTTCTATAATCACTATTCATTTACATATTTCAATTCTACAACTTGTTACCTATTTAAGTTGAAACAAAATATCATGTATGTCATTTTTATTTTCAGAGCCTGGAGTCCTGAGATGCTGGGAGTTAGCTGAAAATAGTTAGTGAAGTCAAAATATATATGGGAGGATTTTATTGAAACAAGTAGTCACATATAACTTTTTACAACATTAACAACAGAATCAGAAATACTTAAACGAACAAGAATAGTATAACACGATGGTGTACAATATATATATATATATTTTTTATGAATCATGAATCAGCAATACCTCATACGGACAGTACTAGCATCAACTTCAAGAAAAATATGTCTAGTAAGAGGATCACCAGTTCAGCCAGCACAATATCATATCAACATGCATGTCTGACTGTTGACAGAGGTGGATCGATGGCGACATTAAGTGTACAGTTCATTGGTGTGGCTCAAAATAAGGGCTAATACGAAAATACAAATGTGTTTCTGTTAATCTGACCGGCCGTGCCCAATTTCTTTGTTGGATTAAAATGATGTTTTCTGAATTGTATTGGATTATATAAAAGTTTGTGGAATAACAGATGGCAGGAGGTGTATATTACTGGTTCTACCCAGAAGAAAAGTGGGTGGTCTTCCTCACCAAAAAAACAACAAACAGATACATGTTTATATAACCCCACAAATGTTCAAAATGACTTGCACCATATAAACAATACAGGCTGAGAGGTGCGCATATTAAAGGGACATGCAGCAATCTTTTTTTTTAAACTCCAAAATGTTATAACTTATAATTTAAATATATGCAAGCGGGTGTAAAGTGAAAATGAATTATTGATTAATCAATCGAGGTGCAAATTTTAATGCTTGATAAATACTTGATTAATGCTGTGTGTCCCTTTAATAAATAAAAACAATTATTGTATGATGCAATTTAATTTGTTATGTAATACTCTTTATATTTGGGATGTTTTGATGTAAATATTTGAAATAAAATGTTTTAAATCAAATAAATAAATTAAATTCATTTTGATATCTGACTTGTTACATATTTTTTACTTAGTCATGAAAGATAATATGTACCTTAAATGTTTATTGTTTACCATCGAATGGTGAGGCGGCATATGGTGTTAGTTATCTGTGCGTCTATATCCTTCCACAGTTTTTAACCAATCTTTTCGAAACTTTACATGATCTTTATCTATGATGTCTAGAGGAGCATATCGATTTTGCATCAAAATAAAATTTCATTATGAATATATATTCTTGCATTGTACAATTTTCCACGGATTGTTTTTAGTGCGGTCATTCAAGTCCCATGGACATATTGAGTTATGGAGATGTTCGGTTGCCTTTTTTATATTTGTTTACATTCTCATTTTCACCTCTCACCGCTGCGGGTTCAATTCCCACTGGGAGCTCAACTTGTAGGTGAGAAAGTGTCGATTCTTACAGATAGCAGAAAGTACACACTACTGATTCTACCCAGGAAATATGGCCTAAAATGTGCTATAATGACATAAAACACAATTCAACTTTAAAAATATAAAGTAAAAAAAAATGGCCTTCTTTACTTTCCTTCGATGCTATCAGTATAAGTATTACGACAGTGTTTCTGTCTGATAAAAAATTAATCTTAGGTTTCAACCGACAAATGGTCTATATTTAAACTAATACAAGTAAGATGGGGCCCTCAAACCCTTTTATGTGTGGGTGATATATTCCACGGTTGATTCATGATACTAGCATGGGACCTCTACAGTACATATGACAGTGCTGAGTGCAGTTGCGGATGAATTGAATTGAATATTTAACGGCTCATCCACACAGTACAGGTTATTTAGAGCCGTCCCAGAGAGAGGGGAAGGATACATAGGAATCCGGGAACCGTGCCCTACTCTTATTATCGAATAGATTCCTATGGTTCTTTAACATGCTCGGATGATAGACCTATACGCAGGACCACCAGGTTTACGTCCCCATCCGACGGACGAGGCTAAGGGAAAGTGTCTTGCCAAAGAACATACCGACAAAACTCAGTGGCACCACCTCCGGTTACAAATCCGCTGCGCTACTGACTGCGCCAAGTTGCGGATGACAATTAGACACTGGACAGTCTAGTCAAAAACACAGCAACAAATATATTATCTGAATATGTTTAAGAATGTATGCTTGCAAGAGCTTTCAAAAACAGACTTTCATGATTTTAGTTGGGGTGGGATGGGGATGGGGCGCATCCTTTTAAATCTCAGCTCAGATGCCCTCCCCCTCCTTCTCTACACCCCAACTCCCATCTTGAACACTAGCGATTGTTACGTACACTTTCCACATATGAGAGGGTGCCCAATACTACCCGCTCCATCGAATACGCGCCTGCAGTTCTTGCGAGGACAGTCGAGTCAAAATTACAGTTGAGTCAAACAATTCGTATTTTCGTGTACTTTTGATAAAGAAATAACATGCTTTTCGTGACATGCAGCAAAATTCATGTAAAATGTGAGCTAAAACAACAATTCAAGTATCTCCTCGTATTTTATTTAACCAAAAACACCCGGTTGTTGTCATTTTAAACGTATTCTAAAAATGGCATCTTTTAGAGTTATCGCCCCTCGCTTCGACATTTTACAAGGCGGGTCTGCATTTATCACGCAGTAAAGCTTCTAAAGGTATGAAAGCACTAATTATTTTCCCCATAGACACCAATGTTAAAGTGTCACATATTAATGATTTGCTGCAAATTCAACTCAAGTATGGATAATGCAGCAGTGTAATGTTCATATAGAAAACTATTTTTCCACTTGGAAAATCACCAGAAAACGTGGGGTCACAAGACATGTAAGTAAGTTCTTGTTTGTTTACTAAACAGGTCAAGGGTACAGCTGTTTTTATTGATCGACTGTTTTCATTGCTCACAAAGTGTAAGCATAGAGTCGAAATTTCGAAAATGTTCATCAGTGATCCAGTAAAACCTATTAATACGCTTCTTATACATATAACCACAAAATCGAATAGAAATGGGCAGTTTTCCCGTACTTATAATGTCCATTTCCATCGAAAAAGGAGGGATTACTTTTTATTATAGGAACTACATTCGACTACACCTCGGAGGTTTACATGTAATTTGTGGTGGTAAACCTATAAGAGGAGAGAACATGTTCAGATGTTTCTTAAATGAGGATTTTGTGTTGTCATTTTCATAACAAGCTTAAAAACACCTACTTCATGCAAATCGAATGATTATTTGCCGAGATATGGTCTTGTGAATACCAAGGACAATAGTCTGAAATCGACAAAAGTCAGAGATATTTTTTTTAATTTTACACTATCTGAATTGTCATACCAAACGGCATTTCTTGTCAATACACCATATTAAATAGATCAAATGTTTAGAACATTCAATGGACATAAATAAAATATGCATTTTATGTACAATTAGGACGATGAATATGCCAATTTATGTCGATTTTCATGCCAAAATTGATTTTTCAGTCCAATTCCTCAAAATTGGTGGTGCCATACCTGATTATAGTAGCGAATACGAGCTTAATAATGCCAAAAATACCGCTAAAATCAAAATTGATACTAGCTGAACGCTACCAAGTCGAGTTTCAATGATAAGGAATACTATTTTACCTTTTACAAAAATCTTCATTTTTCACAGTATCCTATTTTAGGTGGGTAGGGGAAAGATTTAGTGGTTTCATTCCTACCAAACCTGTTGTGATGCAGATTTAATTCATGAAAACATGTTGCAAACATGCAACCCTACATGTTGATACCAAAAAGACATAGTTCAACTGCAAACACTTCACCAATACGTCATTTTAAACACGAAAAAAAATGAAACTCAAAATTACGGCTTTTATAAACAAAATTGGACTAAAAACGCCCAAAACCTATGTAATAAACTATGGAAAATTTATTTCTGAGCTTATTTTACCAACTGTAATCGAAAAAGCGTTCCTATGTACGAATCTGAGCGAGTCCTAATTACTGCACGCATCTCTTATAGGTATGAAAGCACTAATTCTTTTCCCCCATAGACACCAATGTTAAAGTGTCACATATTAATGATTTTCTGCAAATTCAACTCAAGTATGGATAATGCAGCAGTGTAATGTTCATATAGAAAACTGTTTTTCCACTTGAAAAATCACCAGAAAACGTGGGGTCACAAGACATGTAAGAAAGTTCTTGTTTGTTTACTAAACAGGTCAATTGGTGGTGGTACACCTAAAAAAAAAGTCGGTACAGCCGAAAATCACGAAACTTAAAGCGGAAATGTAATTTCATGATCAAAAATTGTCACAATTTTCCAAATTATGTGTTTCAAAAAATTCAAAATGGTGGACATTTTTTTTTTGACGTTGCCGAAAGATGACGTACTCCTTTTCGTTGTCAAGCGTGGTTGCGATATTTGAAAGATGTAGGAAAATATCAAGGCTGTTCCCCTACTGAATTGCAACCAGGAACTCGGCAGAGCCTCGTCCCTGGTTACAATTCTGACCCTCGGGGTGAGATGTACCTGTCTCACATGGATACTCATGATGGATTCTTATAATCTTACATGACATGTGATATGTGACTTATGACGTCATGACGTTACGTCGACGTCGCCTTATTCTGGCGTTAAATCAGCAAAGTCATTGATTTTATGCCGGTAATAAACACATAATGGGAGAAAAATAATCCATCAAGAGTGATCCATGTGAGATAGGGAAATCTCACCCTCGGGATCAGAATTGCAACCAGGCACTCGGCAGAGCCTCGTCCCTGGTTGCAATTCTAACCCCTCAGGTGAGATTTCGCTATCTCACATGGATACTCATGATGGATTCTTATAATCTTTCCATCAAGTTTGTATAAAAGTAACTTGTAAAGCAGCATATCACGATCTATAAAGTCACACGCTTTGCGCAAATCGATGAACGCAGTAAAAACAGATGGGTTATTACGGAGAACACTTCTACCACATAACTGGCCACCTTCAACAAGTTGAAGTTATTGCCAGTGGAGGAACGCTTTACATCGTAAGACAAAGAGAAGAGTTTGAAATAAAAAGGTGGAAATATGTACAGTGATAAGTTAAAAACGAATAATGCACTTAAGGAGGTTTAGATAAATAGTGTGGACAATTGAGTCTTGAAGGACTCAATAGATCCAGCATTCACTATATCACTGTTAAGAGTATACATGAACGATCTTTCCTGAATCCATTCTGCTCGTCCGCAAGTATATCATTGTCTTCCAAAAACAGTGTATGTTTACAGTATAACATGATAGAGAGATAGACTATGCGAATATTTCAAGTGTATGATTTGATCAACATTTTTCAAGTTGGGCGACATTTGAGTAATTCTTTTATACTGGCCGGACGAAACACACGTGCGTCGCACCATCAACATGGCAGCCATGTCTAAACTATGAACGACAACTACTACCTTTGCAAAACACAAATATATCCCATATTTCTCTCACCTGGACTAAACAAATATCATGCAAAATGAAATACGGTGTGTCCCATGACGACTTTAAGTTCAAGCTGACGTCCTTAGGTTCCACGAATTTCTTTACCTTATGAAAAACTGTCTGAATTCAACATTCTTGTTAATGCATACAAATAATCGCAGGAGCGGATCAAGGCGTTGCAAGATATTCAAAAGCGGGTGCAGTAATTGAAAATTAACGAGTGGAGGGTCACCATACCATCAAGTGCTTTATATTCCCTATTCATTGATAATATAGGTTAAAACTATCGTTGCTAATTTTAGCGGTTTGCTGTCGAATGTATCTTTCTTACCGTCATGCTTTACAAATTATAATAGTCCTTTCGGGTCATGGGTTCGAATATCCGGTCCGCAGCAGAATTTCACATAGCATAATCAAAAAGACCCTGTAAACTGAATATATTCACAATAATTCTAAAAATGTTCTAGTAATAAAAGGACGTTAATAAAACAAGACAATTAAACGATTTTTATGTAACGCTTTACAGATATGGAAAAGTAGACTACGCGGCTTAAAAAACTTCGTCAGTGGTCAGATGAATCCATGACATTGGCCTATAATGCCGTAAAAAGGGCAGCTTTGACCATTTCGACAGCATCTAAGAAGTATCGAGTACACCGTATGTCACTCTCGGACAGAATTTCCAGGAAGTTGTCAATCAGGCAAAGATGGTGAAGTTAGATTTGTGGATCTCAAAGAAAAACGTTTGCGCTCTGTTAAAGGTCAAATTTGAAAAAAGTTTCACAATGTCTTGCATCACTGAAGGCTTTCGTAATTGTGGGATATATCCCTTTAATCTTAACGCCGTAGACAAATCTCTGCGTCTGCGTTCCAGTACTGATATTGATCTAGCCATAAATCCCAAGACCATGGAAAATGTCAATGCACATGAAAACGCCGAAGCTTCTGAAAGTGCTCAGAAAACATCAGCTGGTACCAGTACGGATTTGAATACATCTTCAATGACAAAAGCATCGACCTGGACAAATCGCTTCCATCTCTTGATACCTCGGGTTTCGGAGACGTTGGATCGGTTCTGTTTGATGTCAGTTTTACCATGGGAGGTGACGGAAATCTAATTCTAGAGCCGACGCAAGCGTCCAACGAATCTTTTGCTGAAACAGCTGATTTTCCACTTAGTTTTACAGGCGAGTGTCCTCCTGAACTTGCCTTAGCTGCAATAGAGTACACTTACGCCGCGCAAGAAAGAGAAGTTTTATGAATATTACCAGTTTAATATAGACCTGAGTGAGCCTGCATACACTGCTTGGCGTCTGCTTAAAGAGAAGGTACTTGTATCGGAATAGTTGTTGTCTGCTAACCATGTCACTTATGACACCACCGGCAATGCCCCGTCTGCTAGCACATCATATACTCGCGTAGCAGAAAATCATCGACGTAAGGCCGTCCTGGTTTGAGCGGGCCTCATTCCTGAAGAATTAATAGATGGGCTTGTTGTCCCCACCCAAGAAAGCGACTAAACGGTCTAGAGTTCTGACAAGTGCTGAAATACAACGCGAACTTGAAGAGAAAGAGCAACAAAAGAAATTAGAAATGGAGAAAAAAGAACAAAGAAAGAAGGAAAGGGAAAACAAGCGCATGCAGAAAGAACAAGAAATGATAAAAAAGAGAGAAAAATTAAGCTTGAAAACGAAATGAGAGAAAAACAAAAACTCGAAAAGGAATAAGCAAAGAAGGAAAAGGCGAAACAAAAGCAAAAGAAAGTTCTGTCGACAAAACCGACCGCCACAATACTAGTACTAGATAAAACAGACGATCAGACGAAAATCAAAGCAAACTAGTTTCATTTCAAACATGTCACTAACTTTGTATTCTTCAGGTTGGTAATGAAGAAGATGGTCATCAGAAACGTGCAGGTGGTTGGAATGCACCAATACGGTCGCAGGCAGCTCGAACTTAAAGGAACGTACCATGTTGAGCTAGAACCGAACTTTAGATTCAGTTATTCCTAAGGTCGGCAGGCTTACCCTTAGCTCATAAATGCCTCTATGTTATAAAGTGATTGTAAATGTTGAGGAACGATTTTTTGTGTGCAGTTGTCGTTCCTGAACATGCTTTATTACTTCTTAATTACTAAACTTTGCTGAATTTAATGCAACGATCGGTTAAATGACGAAACATGACGACCTTAGGCCATCGTACGTTACACGAAAAGTGTTATATATATGTCAAGACTATGTATGTAAAAAGTACTGGAACTAAGTCCACACATAATGCCGAGTCAACGAGGGATTCTTCTCGAAGTTCAACTGGTAGAGGAACTATAATTCTTAGAACTACACACATATATAATAATGGAATTCATAACTTTCACATGACATCATCAAAATTCATAAATTTGATAGAGCGTCATCAAAAAAAAAAGACCAATCAGTGAGCAGAAATTATGACATACAAACATACAGGGAGTACTTACTCCCTGATGCATATACATTCTGGTAGGTGATGAACTCGACCTTTGTCCTTACTGTTCAACCATGTTTACTGTTAAAATTAAGGTGTGATTAATACAGTGTGATTATTTTAAAACCCTGCATATTTCATGCTCATTCATGCAAATTGATTGATATGTATCTTTCAAAATCAAAATCTTGAAAGTATCTTCTTTTAACTCTGCCAAAGATTTTTTATTTTACTATAGAACTTAAGGATAAAAACCGAGTAACACAAATTTTATCACCTTCTTTTAACTCTGCCAAAGATTTTTTATTTTACTATAGAACCTAAGGATAAAAACCGAGTAACACAAATTGTATCACCTACTGAAAATAAGATAAAATCGCAAACATATCTGAAATGGAAAATTATATCCATGGAGAAAATAAAAATTGAAACATATGACTTATTGTAACGTGTACCGAGCAATCTTGTACGATTATTGAGGGGCCGCGATTGAGCCGCAAATGTAATGTGATTGTTCCCAACTACAGATTGAGCTACTTGCTCGGAGAAAATGATTGTTAATAAAACAAAGAATCAACCAATATAATTAACAGAATGAGCAACTATGATTATAAAATGATTGTATTAATTTGCTGTATATATAACAAAATGGTAAATAGCCTAACTAATAGTATTCACTACTGAGATAATGGGGCTCGTTCTGTTCGGGATACCTCCAAAGGCTATCATCAGTTATTACTAGAAGGTTCTTATCAAAAGCTTATAATTAGCTACATTTGAATCTGCATTCTTCTGAATGCTTCAGCGTCAGAACATCAATCAACCTGTATAACTGGTTGCAACGCCTTATATACAGTACCTGGGTGGCGAAACACATTAGTTTTGATCGGATTCATGGCAAAAAAATTGTAAACAAAACGCTCGATTCAGGCAAGTGTTCGCTTCATAACTTTCTTGATATTTATCGAATTCTATTCAACTAAAGTGCACATACCCCTCCAAGTGAGCTCTTTCCTCCGCCGCAAATGGTCATTTGATTTATAAAGTACTTTCTGAGATTAGCCCTCCGAAAGTCTTGGAAACCAAATACATATTTGACCGTGTACATTTTGGAAGGGCTAATCTCAAAACGTACTGAATGAACGAAAATGTATTGTGCGCGTTATTTAAACAAAAGCCGTTAAATATAAAGGAAGCTATGTAGGAAAAAACGAACTGAATCGAGCTTTTTGTTTTACATTTTTTGCCGTGAAAACGATCAATCAATCATTTACCGCTTTGTTGCATGACGCATTTTAGCGAGCATTTCAATAGATGATTACGGAATGCAGGTGGGTCCAGGAAAGGTTGGCATCCCTCGTCCAAAGTAGATAGCAGCATAACGATGGGATTTGCAGAAATCTTCTGATTGGCTAATTGGCTAGGCAACTTTCAATGGGATTGACCTACTTCACAATTCTGAGAGGCCAACAGTTCCTTCCTTGATCTGCAATACTTCTTTTCTGAATAAGATAGTGCTCGACTAACATATGCAAGCACGTTCTTTTCAGTTCTATGCGTCTGAGACAAAACAGCTCCTAAATCCAAGTATCTGGCGTCCAGGTCCAGTATAAATGGTTTTGAGAAGTCTGGGTACCAAAAGCTTCCTGGCATTCCCTACTCCAAGCAAATGACTTGTTCTTCTCTGTCAGTTTATGTAACGGTTTTGCAATACAGGCAAAGTTTGTGATAAACCTCCGAGACTAACACATAATCCAAGAAAAGAGCGCAAATCTGTGACTGTTGTTGGTTCTTCACAAACTCGAACAGCCTGTATTTTCTTGGGGGCAGTATATATACCATCAGGTGGGATGATATGGTCAAGGAACTCTACGTCCCTTTCGAACAAATTGCACGTTTAGCTTGTAACTTCAAGCCTGTTGAAAGACAAGCGCTCAAAAACTCGTGCCAAGTTACTCAGCATATCTTCAAATGATTTACCTGTTACGATCACATCATGACGATAGATAAGGCTTATGTCACATTGTAACCCATTGGGAACAGTTTCCATGAGCCTCTCGAATGTTGCTGGTGCATCATAAAGTCTAAACGGCATGACATTCAACTCAAAGAGTGTTCGCTTTGGCCCACAAGCCGTTTTGGGTTTATCTTGTTTCTCATATTCGACTTGCCAAGATCGAGAGTTGAAAACCAACACGATCCTGACAAGTGATCAAGCGACTTATCAATACGCGTCCTATACCGTAGAGGCTTTGAGCTTTCTGTAATCAACACAAAAGCGGGTGCTCCCGTCCTTCTTTTTGACCAAAACTATGCCTGACGGCCAGGAGCTCGACGACGGCTCAATGACTTCCCTATCTAACATATCGTCGATGTGTTTATCAACGTCCGGCTGCATATGTACCGGAATTCTCTTTAACGGTGGTTTGATAGGTGTTTTATCTTTTGTAGTAATGCTATGTTTAACAAGACCTATTCTCCCAGGCTCTGTATCATCATTTGCTTACAATGTTGAGTGTCGCATCAGAAGCTCTTTTACTTGCTTTGTTTGATGATGTGTGAGTCCTTCGCTTGCTCTCGAGAGCAGGTCTTGTAGAGCATGTGGTAACTGCGTTGGTCCCGTATTGCATCCATTTGTCTGCTTGATCAACATGACTCAGTGATGCAATAATAGTAACATATCTAATTACTGTAACGTCGTTTGAAACATTCATAATCCGTAACTGTTTGCTCATTGGTCACAAGAGCTTTCGCCACCATTCCTCGAACTGTCTTCAAGAAACTTTCCCCAGGTTCAATACGTCCTATCCCATTTGGAACAGTTGCTTCTTCGGGTAAACATAAATTACCATATGCTATCATTTCTCACCGAGGTGGTAGGTTCAAAGTGTCACTAACAGCTATTATGTAGCAACCATATGAACCTTCAGACAACATATGCACCGTCTGATTACCTATCTTGAGTGTCTTGTTTTCCAAATCAATGACGCATTTGTTATTCGTCATGAAATCGAGACCAAGTATACCGTCAAATGTCAATTTTGCAATGACAAAAACCTGTTTATATATATATTCTTTCTTTATTCATTTATTTAAGCCACATATGGCCCATCAATATATTTATAATATTAACAATTCGATAATGACACGGATAGATGGCAAACATAAATTATATTCAATATGTTATCCCAGCGTCTTGGGGGTCATGCGTTGAAACACAATCCAAAACATATGGGAGACAGCTTTCTTTGTAAGCGACCTATTCATACGTCTATCTCCGAGTACACAAACGAATACAAATATTTACATATATAATCATATAATGAAATACACTAGAAACACATATATAAATCATACACATAGTATACTTGTATTATGATTAGTTTAAACTGTTATCTATAGAATAGTATGTCAATGTTCTTAAATCTCAGATTTTTTCTCGCTGTATTGAGACTGCAGCAAGATTGCAAGAGCTTTTTTAACACTTATAACATTAATGATAAAAGGTTTAAACTAGACTCTATTAATTTGTGCTCTTAATTCAAAGGCTTTCTGTACGTATACGCTTAACTTTTTAATTTCAGTTTATTAACAGTATTTATTAATTGTATACATTTAAAATAACTAGTTTTTTTCCAGAAATATTGCTTTATATACATTTTTCTTAATTCTTGATAGTTATTACATTCGATTAAGAAATGATATTCATCCTCCCAAGGAGTTGCACTGTCTGCATAATCTTTCTTGAAAAGGTACGCTGGCTGGTTTTTTCCATCGACCACTCTCTACTTCTAGCCTATGAGAGGATAGGCGGAGTCTCGATAATGCATATCGGAATTTTGATATATTTACTATATCTAGGTACGGTTTAAATTCAAATGAAGCTACCGACCGATAAAATAATGCTCTTGTTGAATTATTTAATTCTGCGTTCCAAGTTGGTATATATGTACGTGCCCACAACTACAGGTATTAATGAGTTACCATGTACATCACGGGCACATTTGTTGCTGACACTATTTGTCGCCTTACTTTTGTGAGCAATGGACCACAACCTTCAGTGTTCCATACTGCATCGTAAACGTCGGTTGACAGAAGTGAAACTGTCGCTCCCGTGTCGACTAGCAATCTCACTTCTTTACCACCAATGTATATCTGTACATACATCCCAGAATCACCAGCTTGTCTCATTACATCTTTTTGCCCAACACTGTCTCTCCACGCTGAAATGTGTCATTTCTTCTTATCTGAGCTCATTTGTCTGGCATTTTGTTTCCCATTCCGGTTTATACGACACTCACGCTTAAAATGTCCCATGTTGCCACAGTTGTAACATTTCACATGCTTCTTTCTATCACTGTAGTCCGTTTTAAACTGAGCTCTGCTTCTACTATTATCTGTTGGCTTTTTCTCCAACTCATTTATCTTGCCCTCCATAGCTTGCATGGACTTATGTAGCTCAGTCATGCTAAAAATCAGTTTTTTCATATCATATGAACTGCTACCTTCCTCTGATTGAGCCAATGGCCGCAGATATCCCTGTGCGCCTTAGCTCGTTAGCCCAGCTTTAGTAAATGCCTCGAGCGTAACGACATGGCGTAAAGCATCATTGAGCTTGGCTGGTCTTGACTGCTTAATCCTTAAAAGCATATCTGAGTCTGCAAGAGCAGTTATAATAAATACTGAAAAGGTGATTGCTCTTTTGCCAGTGTCTCTCTAACATCGACTGGAGCAGTTGGATACGCCAAATTTGTCAATCTTTTTATACTTTGACCTATCTCAGGTAACGACTCAGAAGCTCTTTGTCGTCTCTCTCTAAGTTGAACTCGATGAAGTTCAATCTGGTGTAGCAAATCTCTCATTCAGTGCAGTGGCCAGATCGATGTATTTCCGTGCCCCTTCATTCAAATCACCAATAACAGCTTGTGCTTGGCCTCGCAAAGAAACTGCAAGGTAAAGTGCCTTCTCTGGATTAGTCCATTTACCAAGAGATGCACATGCATCAACATGTGACTTGTAATCGAGCCAAGATGTGTTTCCGTCGTAAGTTGCTGGCTTAAAAGTTACTACTGGCTTTTTTTATTGTATGCAATTGTTGGAATCTTGCTTCTGCTCATTGTTTGAGTCAGTAATACGACGCTTTCTATAGGTGATATTAGGCTCAATATCTTTTAAACGTATAACTGGCTCAGTTTCCAAAGTTTGCTCACTCCTTGTATTTTCTTTACATGACGAGTCCTGTTTGGGAGTATGTAAAGATATTTTTTACTATGGAGCCGCAGCTATATTTTGAGCATACTCTTTTAACTGTGTTTTTGGCTTTGGAGACTCACCTACATTTTCTTCATATTCCTGACTTTTCGATTTTTCTTGCTCCTTGCATGTTTTGTGTTGAGATTACCTTCAACTATTGATTTTAATGCCTGTCGTGCCCAGATCGCCCACTCCATTGAAGATTTTAGTATAAAATGGTGTCGTAGAGAACATGCGGACCCAAACTCGCTTTCTACTTGGAAAAAAATCAATTCTTAAAATTATAGATGCATGTATTAACTTTTATAATGCTAACCCCTCTTTACTACCTCCGAGACCTAGATTTTTCTTCCGTAATTTAAAATCGGGAATTCAGGAATTTCATAATAAATTTGTTTTAGTTCCTGCAGATAAAGCAGCTAATAATGTAATTATTGTTTGACGCCTACATTACGTCAATGTTTTATCTCTGGAACTCGGCAGCACCAATTCGTATACTCCAGTTAATTCTACTGAGGATGATGTTGTTTCCGCACATATCACTCGGTGCACTACTTTCAAGGCTGGTGTAAACGATAAGCAAAATAAACTGCCTACCATGTACTGGATTCCTAAATTACATAAAAATCCGTATAAGGCTCGATTTATTTCTAATTCTAGTGCCTGCACCACAACAAACATCTCCAAACTTGTAACTTCTTGTCTTACTGCCGTTAAAGATCACGTTAAACTATATTGTGATAAAACTTATGAAAACTCTGGGATTAATTTGTTTTGGTCTATAAAAAATTCAAGAGACGTTCTTGATAATTTTTTTAATAAAGGTCAAGTTTCATCAATAAGTACTTATGACTTCTCTACACTATATACAACCTTACCACATCATCTTATTAAAGACAAGCTAATTTCTCTTATTCAAAAAACATTCGCTAGAGAAAATACTACATTTCTGGCATGTAATAATATTAAAGCGTTTTTTATTAACGGTAGTTTGGACAATTATACTATGTGGACATGCTATGAAGTTTGTGAAGCACTCATCTTCCTATTAGATAATATTTTCGTCAGGTATGGTACCACCGTTTATAGACAAATTGTTGGTATCCCTATGGGTACGAACTGTGCACCACTTGTCGCAGATTTGTTTTTATTTTGCTATGAAAGGGATTTCATGTTGAGTCTTTCACCAGATACCCAGGCAGATGTTATTGAAGCTTTTAATGACACCTCTCGGTATCTGGATGACATACTGAACATTGACAACCCTTTCTTTCCAACTATGGTTGATAATATTTATCCTAAAGAACTTCAGCTTAATAAAGCTAATATATCTGATGATAACGCTTCTTTTCTTGATTTAGATCTCTCGATTGAAAATGGTCAAATAATTAGCAAAATCTATGACAAGAGAGATGATTTTAATTTTGACATTGTTAATTACTCCCACTTTGATGGGGATGTTCCCCGAGCAACTTCTTATGGGGTGTATGTGTCTCAACTTATTCGTTTTTCAAGAGCTTGTGCTCGAGTTGAGGACTTTAATATTCGTAATCTTTGTATGTCACAAAATGTCACGGGTAGAGCGTACTGGTCGTATATAGCTCTTGTATCGGTTACACCCAAAATCTATTGTTCGAGTTGAAACAATTTCACAATATTCATGATCTTTTCATGTAACACGTAAAAGCGTGCACATTTTAAGTGGCCGCCAGAGAGGCCGTGTCATAAGTTTAGTTTTGTGCTAATGCATGTAAACGTATAGGTATATTCTCCTTAAACGGCAAAATTGTATAAGGGGCCTATCGTGTAGATTCAATACTGTAGATTTAGCCACGCTTGTCACGGACTGAACGGGGGAAATAAAGATTTGGGCGTAATGTTTGCTATAAAACCCATTGTCTTCTAGCTCTCGCCGGGATCATCGATAGTACTTTGTTGGAACAGAGATTGGACTGCAAAATTCATAGGCAACATGTGGTTAGTAGTTTTATTAAACTTTTATCGTACATTTGTATTCAGTGGGCGGCGCCATCTTGTTTGGCTGTTACGACATCCGGTTAGCATTGATGTTTCTCAAACATAACTTTAGACTAGCATATGCTTTTGAAGTTACTTTATTAGATGTAATTATTGTAATTGATCATTAATTGTAAAACAATATTAAGTTGATAACAGATAATAGGTGCATTAGTTAACGTTGGCGTATAACTCGGTGATTGTAATACACGATTGTTAACATTAGTTAACAATGAGATGAGTGACAAGAATAAATGTTCGACGCGTATGCATAGCGTTGTGTAATGTGGTCATTAGTTGACATGCGTGCATGCATAACTCAGTGAGTGTAATATATGAGTAATTTGATCATGTTTATATTACATGTATTAGGGGCATTGATTAACAGCGACGTACATAGCGTATACATGGCGTTGTAGAATATACATACATTGCTACTCATCATTAGTACAGCTTACATATATTGATTGAATAATGATTTGTTTGGGTAATGATAATTATGCAAGATTGTTATGTTTGTCAACCGACATCTAAAACGTATGTATAATTACAGCCTAAGCCATCCAGGATATAAGCCATCCAGGGTTGGAGTAAGCCATCTAGGTTTGGATATCCAGGAGTGGAGCTAAGCTTCCACGACTAACGTTTACAAGCGGTGGAGACGGTCCCCGTACCTGCGCAGCCAGGTTTTACTAACGACAACCCCCGGGACACAAGGTGGGCCCGTTACCAGTCCTCACTGGAGGAATATCATTCACAATCTCAGTGGAGATTAACTATCATTGCATCGCGTCATCAACCCTTACAGAAGGCATTTGATGACAATCATCCATTGAATTCGCGCATCATCATCTTCATGAGCTCTCGCGCATCACAGTTATCGCGCTAGATCAACATTGTTATAGCTTTAACAACACTTTAGTGTCTTAGACATTCAGTATTTATAACAATACTAAGAACGTCTTAAACGTTCAGGAGAACATTCTTTTCATAGTTTATTTGTGTATTCGCTTGTTTTTTTAGATAATTGTATATATATTAAACATATTTTAAAAGTTGCATTAAACTTATGTAAATGCATTCACCGTCATTGATTCTTTCCTGAGTTAGCCCAACCACTAAGGTCATCCTGTGACAACTAGTGTCAGAAGTGGGATTTTGGGCGACTACGGAGGGAAAGAATCAATAAGTGATCTTTATTATGATATACTAAATCTCTACTTATTATTTTAGAATTGTGTACCACCCTCTGATCCATCAAGGCGACTGTCGACGATCACGGCCACAGCTTGGAAGACAAGTCAAGACACGACAAGGGTAGGGTGAGTCCAAACTGTTGTTTTGTCCGTTCTTTCCTTGGCGCGAGGTCGCAGTGGTCTACACGAGTGGGTCTGAGGCACTTTGGCTCAGTAATTTGGGTGTTTGTTTTTACCTCCCTTGATATACACATAGTATCCAATTAGGTTGGCGAACAAGACGTTCTACTCATGTTGTGACACTCGAGTATACTTTTATTAATGGGAGAAGTAAATATACATGTACATGTTATACACATTTCGATGATTGTTTAAGGTTTATGTCCAATATCAAATTAAGATATTTTATGTAGTGTATATGTCTTGTGGAAGCTAGATACTATCTATACATAACCGTTAGTAGTTAGCGCTAGTACAAATGTGTATGTAACTTGTCCTATGATGATGCCCAGGTATTTACTGAGGACACAGTGACTTACCATTAGTAGTTAGGTGAGTAGAATTATTAGTGACGTGTGTATTGTAATTATTGTAGTGTGTAGTTCACAATGTCTATAGACATGACGTCCATAAAGGATCTTACGGAAATGGGTAAGGAGTTAGGGTATGCTGGAGAGGAGCTTAGAACCTTTGTTAAAGACGAACAGGCTAGGGAAAGGGAATTTAGACTTAAGGAAAGAGAATTAGCAAAGCGGGAAAGGGATGAAGAGAAAGATAGGTTAGAATTCGAAAGTAGATTAGCGAAAGAGAAGCGAGATGAAGAAAGTAGACTAGCCACGGAGAGGTTAGAATTAGAAGGTAGAATAGTAAGGGAGAAGCAAGAGTTAGAACATGAGAGGTTCGAAACAGATGGTAGACTAGCTAAGGCTAATATGATGATGGAGAGGGAGCAAAAAGAGTTTGATCATAAGTTAGCTTTAGAGTTGGAAGCAGCTAAGACACATAGTAAGGAAAGTAAAACTGAAGGGAAAGATAGTTATTCTGGGAAGTTAAAAGGTTCGAAGTTACCATACTTTGATGCTGACAAAGATAACATGGACAGTTACTTGTTACGGTTCGAGCGTTATGCTGAGTTACAGGAATGGACCAAAGATAAGTGGGCAGTTCATTTAAGTGCGTTATTGAGAGGCAAGGCCTTAGATGTATTTTCTAGATTACCTAGTGAAGATGCTCTTGACTACGACAAGTTAAAGGATGCTCTTTTAAAGAGATTTGAGTTAACTGAAGAAGGTTTTAGAAAGCGGTTTAGAGCTTGTCTTCCTGAGAAAGGCGAGTCATTTATTCAGTTTATTAGTAGGTCTAGAAATTACTTAGATAGGTGGTTAGAGTTAGGGAAGGTAGCGCAGACTTATCAGGGCCTAATAGATTTCTTGTTGCGGGACCAGCTATTCAATGTTTGTAGTAGAGATCTGTTCTTATTTCTTAAAGAAAGAAAATTAACTAGTGTAGATGAAATGGCAACTCAAGCAGATCAGTTTGCCGAGGCTAGAGGTGGAGCTCATAATGTAGTGTCGAAAGACAGAACTTTTAGAGATAGGCAAGGGGAGTCTGGTCAAAACCCCAATACTAAAATTACCTGAACTTGACCAGGAGTTTATCCTCAGAACGGATGCCTCCGATATCGGGGTGGGTGCAGTCCTACTGCAAGAGCAAGATGGGTGTAGTCTCCCCGTGGCTTACGCAAGTCGGAAACTATTACCCCGGGAATGTAACTACTCTGTTATCGAAAGGGAGTGTCTTGCAGTAGTGTGGGGTGTCAGTAAATTCCACCGATATGTTTTTGGTAAGGAATTTGTCTTGGAGACTGACCACCAACCGTTAGCTTATATGAATAAAGCAAAGGTAGCTAACAGTAGGTTAATGAGGTGGGCACTGACTCTGCAGCCTTACCGGATGAAAATTAAAGCAATCCGTGGAAAGGACAATATTGGGGCAGACTATTTAAGTCGCCGCACATAATGACCGGTTTAATACAATAGTGTATTGCAGTGTATTGTACAATAGTAGTATATGTTACGACAGGGTAGTGTACAATTGTAGAATAGTGTTGAAATTGTAATTACATATTATAGTTAGGTTATAACTGCAGTGGTAATAGTTAACATACTCAAGCGATTGAGCGATCAGCTTATACG
This sequence comes from Cyrtodaria siliqua, assembly GCA_037043455.1. Taxonomy (NCBI): domain Eukaryota; kingdom Metazoa; phylum Mollusca; class Bivalvia; order Adapedonta; family Hiatellidae; genus Cyrtodaria; species Cyrtodaria siliqua. The sequence continues at coordinate 176,731 of JAWPHD010003305.1, read as the reverse complement.
TTTTGTCGCTCGTTTGCTCAGAAGAATTAATAGTTTCTTAACGTGTAAATATTAATTATCATTTTGTTGAATTTTAAAAGTGTAGCACTTTCTTTAAGTGGGGAGATGTTGTCACAAAATGTCACGGGTAGAGCGTACTGGTCGTATATAGCTCTTGTATCGGTTACACCCAAAATCTATTGTTCGAGTTGAAACAATTTCACAATATTCATGATCTTTTCATGTAACACGTAAAAGCGTGCACATTTTAAGTGGCCGCCAGAGAGGCCGTGTCATAAGTTTAGTTTTGTGCTAATGCATGTAAACGTATAGGTATATTTTCCTTAAACGGCAAAATTGTATAAGGGGCCTCTCGTGTAGATTCAATACTGTAGATTTAGCCACGCTTGTCACGGACTGAACGGGGGAAATAAAGATTTGGGCGTAATGTTTGCTATAAAACCCATTGTCTTCTAGCTCTCGCCGGGATCATCGATAGTACTTTGTTGGAACAGAGATTGGACTGCAAAATTCATAGGCAACATGTGGTTAGTAGTTTTATTAAACTTTTATCGTACATTTGTATTCAGTGGGCGGCGCCATCTTGTTTGGCGGTTACGACATCCGGTTAGCATTGATGTTTCTCAAACATAACTTTAGACTAGCATATGATTTTGAAGTTACTTAATTAGATGTAATTATTGTAATTGATCATTAATTGTAAAACAATATTAATTTGATAACAGTGGATAATAGGTGCATTAGTTAACGTTGGCGTATAACTCGGTGATTGTAATACACGATTGTTAACATTAGTTAACAATGAGATGAGTGACAAGAATAAATGTTCGACGCGTATGCATAGCGTTGTGTAATGTGGTCATTAGTTGACATGCGTGCATGCATAACTCAGTGAGTGTAATATATGAGTAATTTGATCATGTTTATATTACATGTATTAGGGGCATTGATTAACAGCGACGTACATAGCGTATACATGGCGTTGTAGAATATACATACATTGCTACTCATCATTAGTACAGCTTACATATATTGATTGAATAATGATTTGTTTGGGTAATGATAATTATGCAAGATTGTTATGTTTGTCAACCGACAACTAAAACGTATGTATAATTACAGCCTAAGCCATCCAGGATATAAGCCATCCAGGGTTGGAGTAAGCCATCTAGGTTTGGATATCCAGGAGTGGAGCTAAGCTTCCACGACTAACGTTTACAAGCGGTGGAGACGGTCCCCGTACCTGCGCAGCCAGGTTTTACTAACGACAACCCCCGGGACACAAGGTGGGCCCGTTACCAGTCCTCACTGGAGGAATATCATTCACAATCTCAGTGGAGATTAACTATCATTGCATCGCGTCATCAACCCTTACAGAAGGCATTTGATGACAATCATCCATTGAATTCGCGCATCATCATCTTCATGAGCTCTCGCGCATCACAGTTATCGCGCTAGATCAACATTGTTATAGCTTTAACAACACTTTAGTGTCTTAGACATTCAGTATTTATAACAATACTAAGAACGTCTTAAACGTTCAGGAGAACATTCTTTTCATAGTTTATTTGTGTATTCGCTTGTTTTTTTAGATAATTGTATATATATTAAACATATTTTAAAAGTTGCATTAAACTTATATAAATGCATTCACCGTCATTGATTCTTTCCTGAGTTAGCCCAACCACTAAGGTCATCCTGTGACATTGTATAACTAAAAAGCTACTCAATCAGGGTTATCGTTACCATAAACGTCTTAAAACCTTTGCAACATTTTATTATCGTAACCCTGATCTTGTTTCCAAATATAAAAGTAATTTAAGGACTCTTCTGCGACAAGGACTATCACAAACTGACTTCTATGGTGATGTGATTTATAAACTTCGTAATATTCTTGGTCATGATCACTTTCATACTATCTTTGTTAAACTTGTTAAGAAGTTTACCAAAAGAGGTTATGACCCTATCATTTTGCAACGTACTGCATGCTTGGTGGTGGACCCTTCTACAGTTCGCCACTATGCTTTCCTCTTTAATTGTACGATGACCGGACAGGCTGTGGACCCTATGATGACGCCTACCTAAAGCCCATTGGGACGGTGGCGTTTGATGTTTATCTATGATCTTTCCTGTCGTGCCCTTAATGGTTTATTCTCTTGTTGCTCTGGCTTCCGCCAAGTCATTGAGTACCTTCATTGTGGCTTTCTAGGCTATTGTTTTTTTTTGTATTATATTTACACGAGCATATTTGTGTTTTACTTATATTGCCTATTGATGCTGCCTTGTTGGTTAAAGATTAGATCATGGCGGGGATTTCTTTATTTACACTGCCCTGTATTAATGGGTTGACAGTAGGGTAAGTGTGAGGTTTGGTGCACCCTAGAACCGGTTTAAACCCCCAGTGGCCTTTGTTGCCACTGACCGTTCCAAGGCGGTAGCCCTATTGTCAACCCTTTTGTGTTTGTGATGCCGTTTGCATTTTGTATTACTTTTGCCTTCTCGTTGGTCTGTTTGCGTGTTTGTTTTTGTGTTTTGTGGTTGACTGTCGTCCTTGAATGCTGCTTTCCCTGTCCGATATTTTTATATTTCTTTGTGAGGACAACAATTCTTCGACAGTCTTTTGTTTATTTTGCATATAATGATACAGACCGTAACTTTTGTCATCGCCAAACTTCTACTCAATGAAGGGTCCAATTTGCTTCCCGCTAGTGACTGCCGCATACGGCGGTATTGATGTTTGCTCAACTTGTTCATGAACAAGTGTAGAAAATGAAAAAGTATGAAAGGAGAAATTTGGATATCGTCGAACACGATAAATACAAAAAATATTGCAGTCTCGATTTTATTGAGACTGTTCATGAACGGTAGTGGGAAGTTCACGCCCTCTAGCCACGGTTTGAGCAGAACTCATGCAATATTTAAAATGCCAATAGTACAAAAAGTTGAGCCATCCGGAAGATGTTATTCATATGACGGTGAACATGGAACCTTCAATGCGGTATTTTCACACCATTCCAAGGCCAGCGGCGTATGGTCCCAGTTTCTAACAATACGCGTTGCCCTAAACGAGAAAACAATGAGCGAAATAAACAAAATGAAGTTTAGCTGGGAGCAGAGGTTATGAAGTCTGCGTATCTTAGGTAACAGTCAAAATACTAAATTAAAAAGCAGGCTACATATCCTAAGGGTGATTAAACAATACTCAGAACCTTTAAAGGCTGGAGTAAGGGAACCACTTTATGCCTTGCTCCTTGCAAAGCATAAGGTGTGACATGCTCATGCTCATTTTTGGATGCTGGTTCATTTGCTCGTTGTCTCAAATCTGCACTTTCATCTGCATTGGCCTTGGTGTTGAATGCTCAACGCGACTTGCATTCATATAATCTATGAGCTCCCGTTGGCCTAGGTGTTGAATGCTCGACGCGACTTGCGTTCATAGAATTTATGAGCTCCAACTCGTATTGGTTAACACGGTCCTCCAATTCTCCAGTTGCTCTGTTGAGCTCTTCCATTACTGACTCGTTGACAATTCTCGATTGCATTGCACTTGCCATTATAAAACAAAATGGAGCTGCTCACTATGGTAGAAATTGAGATGCTCGGTTCGATAAGAATTGAGCTGTTCACTTTGAAATTGAACTGCTCAATATGATCCCAAGCTGCCACCAAATTGTAACGTGTACCGAGCGGTATTGTACGATTGAGCCGCAAATGCAATGTGATTGTTCCCAACTACAGATTGAGATATTTGCTCGGAGAAAAATGAGTGTTATTAAAACAAAGAATCAACCAATATAATTTACAGAATGAACAACTATAAAATGATTGTATTAATTTGCTGTATATATAACAATATGGTAAATAGCCTAACTAGTATGATCTAGTATTAACTGCTGAGATTATGGGGCTTGCTCTGTTCGGGCTACCTCCAAAGGACGTCCACAGTTATTACTAGACGATTCTTACCAAATGCTTATAATTAGCTACTTTGGAATATGCATGCTTCTGAATGCTTTAGAGGCAGATCAACGAGACTGTATAACTGGCTGCAACGCCTTATATTCAGTACTGAGCCAAGCCTATTCTGATTGGTCGGTTAATTTGATTGGTCAAACATCCTTATTGGTCAATGCATTTGATTGATTCGATCATTCTCGCACTCGATCGATACTTGTATCACACTGATCAACCGGCTGCAAGGATGTCAGATGGTTGCAGAGAAGTAAGATTGGCGAAATTGTTGGAAGTGGATGGTGGGGTTAGTATTTTTGCTTTCTGTTGCGTATTTTGCTAAAATGTTTGGAAAATGATTATGAAGATTTGAAAAGGAATGACAGAGGAAGCTTTCACTTTAAAAATCCGGTAACAAAACGACATATAAATGTCCAAAGATTTGTAAAAACAATGACATTTTCAGAATAAACACAAATAACGAACTGATATTCGCAATTGTAATTCAATTTAAAACGCTTGACAAGATCGTCAATCCTTTCTGTATAACTGTACAAAGTAGCCCATTAAAATAATGAAAACTTTCCGAGTTATAGCATTTTAAAGTCGATATGGTAAAAAAAAATAGCGAACCGGAATGTCAAGTGCGAACAAGAAGTCAGATTGAACATTTCAGATGCGAACGGGAAGGTCAGATTGTTTTAAGCATTCTTTCGCGTTTTTGAGGATTGTTAGGGTAACCACTGTACATTTTGGATTGAACCTTAACACGAGTACTTGTAATTACCTATATATGTTTTCAGCGCACGCATTTAGTAAACATTGTGTTACCTTTTGACATATGGACATATATGTATTGTGGTAAATAGCAAATGCAACCTCAGTTGTCATATCGAGGGTTTAACGCGAAACTATTGTAACTCACTTTTTTCTGAAAATGATTTTTTTACATAATCCATATCAGATACTGACCCTTTATAAGGTGACAAAATATTAGATTCTAAAATTTGGTGGAGAAAAATAAAATGTGTCATATTATTGTATCTCATACAGCTATTTTTTTAATGCGAAACTATTGCAACTCAGCTTTAAATCATTTAAAATAGTTTTGCATTTGTTTTTGATTAAATCTTCATATAAGGGATTGTTTATAGCCAAAAAAAAATGTTGTCTCTTGCAAATTTATTTAAGATTATAATAATTTACATTAGTATTGCTTTCAAAAATAATTTTGCGCGAAACTATTGTAAGTCAAATTTGATTCTCACTATTAACTTTACAATATTTACATAATTTTTTTTCCAAATGAAGGTTGTAATAACTGCTCAGTGTTTCTTATATGAAATATAAGTTAAACTAAAGATTGAAGAATTTTAAAGAGTTTTATAGTATACCATTCTTAGGACATTAAAGGTTATTTGTATTAAAAACGCGGTAATGGAAGTATGTAAGGTTGGTTTTTATTCATTTTACCCTCCACTTGGGATCACAGAATTAGGGATATTAGTGGTTCCATAGAAGAATTAATAATTATTGCCAAGCCCCCTTTTTCCAAGCTTTGCAAACTGATATGAATTTAATGAACTGTTGTATTTTTTGTTATTTATCTGGTAAAAAAATATATTGTGAAAAGTTTTTTTAAACATTGCCGAAATATCATGTGCACGGCACATCATGTGCACGTATGTTTTTCTGTGTAAAGCATTGATAGGATGAACAAAAGTCATGAAACAGATTAATATTTCAAACTTTTAGTGCAGTTTGTTTACAGATTTTCATTTATTTGTGAATTCCAGGAGTACATATCTATTTTCCGGAGTCTTATTAGGTAAAATTAATGATGTTTTGAATTTAAGTATTTCTATTTGTAAAGTGGACAAATTGTTTTATACTTTAACGCTAATAATGTTAAAATATTAAGCAAGTTTTACACATCACTCTCTCAAACAATGATTGTTGAGTTCGAATTTGTGGTAATTGAGAAGAATTTTTAGTTGTTTCTCTAAGTTCAATGAAAAACAACACTGTTTTATTAATATTACTTACCCTCATGTGTTTAAGTATTTTTAAATGATTTACTCTTCAGGTAATCATGGTAATTAATTAATTATAAGGTGAGAAAGTTTTCCCATTGCTTTGCGAATGTCGATTGTTCTTAGTATCCACGTTCGGTTGATTCATGGCCAATAGAAATAGCCTAAAATATTAAAATTGGAGCCGAAAATGACTTAGAACAACATAATTATAAAAAACATAACTTTATCATCTTTTTCGCCAGGATAGTTTCATCTACTATATAAAGCAGTAAGTAATACTTTTAGATCAACGGTCAGGGCTGATATATAAACACTTTAGACCATCCTTAATAAACAGCTTGTTTACGGTTTCCCTGCCCAAGATTTCATAAGTGGGTAGGTATGTAGGAAGGTACATATTTTACCAATTGCTTTGCATTAAAGGGACCCATAGCAATCTTGAAGTATTCATCAAAGTTTAAATTATGAATCCAGTATAAGTGTAACTTTTAACCTGCTTGCATGTAATTATATTAAAGGAAATACAATTTCAAATTCTACTTCTTTATTCTGTCATAGGTTTTAAATATAATGTTGGTGTAATATAATCAACAAGTTATAATATGTAAAAACAATTGCTTTGAATTATTGAAATAATTATATATACTTATTTAATACATGCAAGATATTTGGAAAAACTAACCAGACGCCACGATTTTTAAATACATCAAGATTGCCGTGTGCCTCTTCAAGTGAATGGTTCTATCCAGGACAGGTTTAAGTCATTTTGCAACTTAAACTAACACAGTTATAATATATGCAGAACTCTGCAGTTGCAACTAAGACACTATTTTATATGGGATTATTCAATCAAGTTTAATAATACTGGAAGGCTCATGTGGTCCAATTCTTAAAGTTTTGACGTCCAACATCCCTACTCCACCCCCTACAAACAGCACACACCCCTCCACATCCTAAACCGAAAGAGGAGACACAGTTGTGCAAGAAGCTAGAGGTTCAACTATTCAGTAAAACCCATTGTCCCTGCAATAAGCTAATCGCCACAAAAACATGTTTGTTAGATAAGCCACTTGCCATTAGTAATTTTTACAAACACGTGTTAGCTTTATTAAGAAATTGTTAGATATTGTATTCCATATAAGTGTTATTTATTATCTTCATCTTGTCTGAATTGTGTGACTTTACTACATTAAATGATTTTTATAACAAGTATTGTCTATAACAAGTATTGTCTATAGAATATTTCGATGTATTGTTCGTTTAAAAATCAGTTATTTAAAATAATATTGACTTACAATAGTTTCGCATAAAAAATGTATAAAGTCAAATTAGTTCTCATTTAACTTAATGAAGAGGGAAAAGGTTTAATAATAACTATGTAAAAGGAAGATAATGATAACTGCTGTATGCTTCAATTGTGAAACTAAACTTAAAATAAAGATAACAAGGACTTAAGGGATTTTAGTTGCATACCATTCTTAGGTTTGTCCAAAATGAGCCTTAACGATACAAACTTACTGCCTAAAACTATACTGTCCAATAGTTTTCATTGAAGTATGTACTTTTTTAAAAAAAATCTGAAAAAATATATCAATAACTGCTAAAAAGTGTTAGTTACAATAGTTTCGCTCTGAAAAATGTCATCTATATCTTCAATTTTTTAGCGCGAAACTATTGTAAGTCAGTATTTCTTAAATATCTCATACAGAATTACATGAATTATATCTTTTCTTCTTAAATCATAAATGGATACCATTTCTTTATTACATGCCAGAGAATAAAGTTCTTAAATGCATTTATGATGAAAATAAGATGTTTTCTGCTTCTCCTGTAAAATTTTCTAAAAGTGAGTTACAAAAGTTTTGCGTTAAACCCTCGATATGAAGACTAAATTTAAATATTTTTTGAACAGTTGGTGTGTGATTTTATGGCATATATCCGTCCGTCACACATTCCGTGTCCGGTCAATAACTGACATTTATGGAGGGATTTTCACCGCAAAATCCAGTCCTAGCTCTAAGGTCAAGGTCACCCTCAGACGTCAAATCATGCCATATGGCCTTATATTTGATTTTAAATACCTGGATTTTGCGTGTGACACGCCGTCTTGTTGTGGTGAACACTTGTGCCAGGTTATATGAAAATCCTTCAATGGATGACAAAGTTATAGATCAAACACGACCTACATGATTTAAAATCAAATAGGGCCATATGTCTGAGGGTGACCTTGACCTTGGAGCTACCGACCTGGATTTTGCGCGTGAAAATCCCTCCATAAATGTCAGTTATTGACCGGACAAGAAAAGTGTGACGGACGGAAGGACGGATGGACTGTGCGATTACTATATGCCCACCCTTCGGGGGCATAAAATCACACACCAACTGTTCAAAAAATATTTGATTTTAGTCTTCATAATTATGACAATTGAGGTTGCATTGCCTTTACTATTTACCACGATACATATATGTCCAATATGTCAAAAGGTAACACAATGTTTACTAAATGCGTGCGCTGAAAACATCTATAGGTAGTTACAAGTACTCGTGTTAAGTTTCAATCCAAAATGTACAGTGGTTACCCTAGCAATCGTCAAAAACGCGAAAGAATTGCTTAAAACAATCTGACCTTCCCGTTCGCATCTGAAATGTTCAATCTGACTTCTTCGTTCGCACTTGTAACACACATCTGACATTCCTGTTCGCTATTATTTTTTTTACCCTGTTGTCTTTAAAATGCTATAACTCGGAAAGTTTTCATTAATTCAATGAGCTACTTTGTACAGTTATACAGAAAGGATTGACGATCTTGATAAGCATTTAAATTGAATTGCAATTGCGAATATCAGTTAGTTATTTGTGTTTATTCTGAAAATGTCATTCTTTTTACAAATCTTTGGACATGTATACAGGGTGCTATACGTACGCAGTTAACGTCGTTTTGTTACCGGATTTTAAAGTGAAAGCTTCCTCAGTCATTCCTTTTCAAATCTTCATAATCATTTTCCAAACATTTTAGCAAAATACGCAACAGAAAGCAAAAACACTAACCCCACCATCCACTTCCAACAATTTCGGCAATCTGACTTTTCTGCAACCATCTGACTTCCCTGCAGCCGGTTGATCAGTGTGAGTATTATCTCTCTTGAGTCATATAGGGGTAAAATTGTGGACTTCCATAAGAAAGCAGGAAACGTTGCATGGTTATACCTTAGGATATGTGCTTTAAATAAAATACAGGAGACAGGCGTGAGGACCCCTCTATACCAGAACAATGAGGTACCTGAATGAGGTATCTGATGTTTTCCAGATAAAAAACAATATACTGCTTTTACTGGATCTCTTATCAAAGTAATGTATACATTTTACATTTATAACATTGTAAGTACCATTTAATTATTGTACTATCATTTCAAATATATATTTGTCACCATAGCAACAACAGTATGGCATTGGGGCCCAAAAGGGATGATTTATTGCTTAAACATTGCTTGACAGATAAAAACGTATATTTTTAATTTATAAAAATAACTGCATCGTCGCAAATTATGTTTTTTACGTACTTATTTAATACAATACATTGATATCTTCATAGAGGATGAATACAATGTAACTACAATGTTGCTGCTATAATGCCATTATAACATCACCTGGTCTGTATGAATGTGTAATAGCCATCTTTCATGGCAGCGGAACAGAACTGTCATAGACATGCATATATTACATTGATTTATTTACTAAGCTCCAAGTTTAAAGCTATTTAAACAAGCTTTTATTTGACTGAGTAATAACAAAAAATGTACCATTGAGGCCCTAAATGGGGCATTTCCCGCTTAAACACATTATTAAAGGAGAACACCTTTTTTGCTTTATAAAATGATTCTTGTTCACAAATTATATCATTCTACAGGCTAATTTTCCTTGATTCCTTCACAAAATATTTAAGACATCATATCAATTATTAATATAAATTCTCATTAATTTGCATTAAAACAGCAATACATAATCTGTGTCTACAAATTATTGCGTTTTGAGGTATTTACTGTGCAATTCAGTTAAAGCTGACTCAATAAGGGTTTTGTTTGTTCTAATACTATTTAAATCAATATAAATCTATGATTAACAAAATGGTACATATTAAAATGTGTTTGTGAAATTACATTGTATTCACTAATATAAATCAATGTGATGTATTATGAGAAATCAATACAGTTATAGTGTAAATCAACCGTTTAAAGGACTTTACACATGTATTCACTTACGTGCCGTTAATCTGTTATGAATATTAACAGAATTGTGTTCCTTTTTCAACTTAGTTTCTCTCCACCCCCCACTTAATCTGTTATAAATATTAACAGAATTATGTCCCTTTTTCAACTTAGTTTCTCCCCCCCCATCCCCACCCCCACCCCACACGTTAGAACACCGTTTCAGTCGATAATATTTTACTTTGATGACTGCTTTGCTCTATATTAATGTTGCGCCAATACTTTGCTAAATGTATTCAACCTTTAATAAATGTATACGCGATAGTCATGACGGTTACCATGGTAGAACAAATATGTAAGTGATAATGCCCGTTCTTTAATTTCAACTGACATTCACACTGGCCATTGCAGAAGCATAGCTGTGGAGGTTGGCCTTCAAGCACCTACAACGACTAGAGCAGGCTATTTTACACCGAATAATTTCATGATATCCTTTTAATGCCTTTTGATGACTCAGCTAGTGTATTCTGAAATGTGATCCAGTTTTGTCTGAACCCAACCTTAGTCTGAGGGCATTGGAGTTTCGGCGCAATTTAAGATAATATGACGAGCCTGGTACTCCGTCCTTCTGATAGGTACCAGTTTCTTACTTAGTGGGTATTATATCTACTTGAAGCAACTTTCATACCCGATACGGTTATCCGTGTTTTACATGGGTGATGAAAAGCCTGATCTTACACATGGGGGAAGATAAAAGTCGCACGCTGATATCAACAACGACAGTTGCTTGCATGACGTCATTGTGTAACTATCAAAACGTTAGTAGTCGGCGACTTCAACGCACTGAATGTAAATGGCATTGAAGAAAAATAATCAGTCATGGGTATCCGGTTCAGATAGGGAATTCCAAAAAAAAGTATGAAAGGAGATATTTGGAAATAGCCGAACACGATAAGTACAAAAAATGCACGCCCTCTAGCCCCCGGGTTGAGCAGAACTCAATATTATACTAAAGGGTGATTAAACAATACTCAGAACTTTTAAAGGCTGGAGTAGTGGAACCACCTATTCGAAATTCAAGTAGGAAAACAAAAGGTATTAAAGAATGTACCATCGATATCTGAAAATATATGGCTCAATGATCTCCAAAGATCGGAATGAATAACAGTCCTGATTGCAAGCACGGGGAGGCGTTTTACGGCCACCACAATGCACAGGCAACGCTACTGTGTGATATATAAAAAAGCATGAAAGGAAAAATTGGGAAATCGTCGAACACGATAAGTACAAAAAATATTGCAGTGTCGGTTTTATTCAGACTGTTCATGAACGATAGTGAAAACTGCTTGCTACCGTTAATGCCCTCTAGCCCCCGGGTTGAGCAGAACTCAATATTTAAAATGTCTATATCACAAAAAAGTCAGCCATCCCGAAGTTGGTATGCATATGACGGTGAACATGGAACCTTCAATGAGGTATTTTTACACCATTCCATGGCCAGCGGCGTATGGTCCCAGTTTCTAAAAAAGCGCTTTGCCCTAAACGAGAAACAATGGGCGAAATAAACAAAATGGAATTTAGTTGGGAGCAGCGGTTATGAAGCCTGCATATCACAGGTAACAGTCAAAAATACTAAATTAAAAAGCAGGCAACATATACAAACGTGATTAAACAATACTCAGAACCTTTAAAGGCTGGAGTAGTGGGACCACCTATTCGAAATTCAAGTAGGAAAACAAAAGGTATTAAAGAATGTACCACCGATATCTGTAAATATCGGGCTCAAATCGGAACCTCGGCTCGAACCACGGCAGAGTCTCTGTTCCGATAAAAACAGTTATACCTCGTGTTGGATTTCCCTATTTTCACCGGATACTCATAAACAATTCTTATAATCTAATTGCTGGTTTCTTGGTATTGTATTAGTTCGGTGATCTGAATTCATTAATGGATTCGTTGCCCTAAACGTTTACCTATTGTGCATTTTATTTCAACTCAAAATTAAATTTGAAAAATTATGGTTTTTGCATTTATTCCAAGTAATACATGTAGATATAATTTAAACAACAATAACAAAACAAGTGTAAACGAAGATAATTATGTAACATAAACATGGGTAACTACCCATACATCTGGTATAACCAAGGGCAATAAATCTTGAAAAAAGATAATGTAAAAACACTGGTGGCCAAAATGCTTTATAACTTCATTATTTTTGCGAATAAACGAACGAAAGTTTTCGAAAATGTTATTTAGCGTCCCTTCCACAGTTCTACTCAGTCACAACTCGCTGAAATAGTCTGATCGGACAATACAAACAGTTAATATGGGGTATATCCTTCCCGCTGCTGTACAACAACGCGGCAGCGTTTAATCGTTGATGTTACCAATTTTCTTCGTCGAATCAGTGGAATTTTATCACATTACTCCAGAAGAGCCTGGTGAAGTTCGTCAAGGTTGGTTACTTCCGGTTCTCTTGCCCGAACTCGGCGCCCAGCTCGTCCCAAAGATGCTCAATTTGGTTCAAGTCTGGAGATATGGAAGGCCAATTATCTTGTATTCAGTTATGATGCGTGCTCTATGTGGACGCGCATTGTCATCCTGTAGAATCATGTTTTGCCCGTGGGGACTGTGCAGAAAGGGTGTGACCACTGGTTCTAGGATGTCATCGCGATATTTAATCGCATTTAAGGTACCCTGAATGATCTGTAGGGGCAATTTATGGTCATAACTGAAAGCCCCCACACCATCACACTTCCCCCACCTCCAGCTACGGTCTCCTGCACGCAATTTGGGTTGTAACGCTCTCCTCTTAAACGACGTACACGTCGCCTACCATCTTTGTGGTAGAGGCAACACCGGCTCTCATCTGTCCATAGAATCCTCCTCCAGGAGCGAATGCGTCATGCCGCATGCTGCTGGCCCAAGTGAAGACGGTGAGCCATATGTCTTGGAGTTAGACGAGGTCTAGTAGCTGGACGTCTGGCACGTAAACCAGCATGTAGAAGACGCTTATTAACAGTTGGTCTTGATAAGCGAATAATTGTACGTGCAAGGAACATAGTCCGTACGTTCTCGGCTGATGCAAACCTGTTTCGTCGGCTGATGCGTAGAAGAGCTCTATCTTCTATATCATTAGTTAATTTTGGTCGACCAGATCTTGCCCTATCAATCACATTTCCAGTGTCTCTAAACTTTCGCAAAAGTCTACTGACTACACTTTGTTGAACGTTGAAAATCTCCGCAATAGCTCTTTGCGTCTTACCAGCTTCCTGCATTCCAACAATACGCCATCTTTCAGCAGCTGACATTCTTCTTCGAGCCATGTTTACAGTTACAAATCACCACAAATAAGCACATGTATCCAATCTACCAAAATGGCCAATTCACCGTGCATAATGTGCTTCTTTAATACCCTAGTTCACAAATTACCGAACCGTAAAATCTTTATTATTGTTATAAACCCCATAGACAATCATTAGTTTAGAAAATACTTTTGTTTTAATGCACTTTAAAAATATGTCAAAGACAATCACATAATAATTTTGATATGCTTAACTTTTTACCATGGGTATATATTAATATGCTAGAAGTAATGTCGTAACTCTTCGTGACGAGAAATATGTTTGCTTTAACTAATTTGCATATCAATACGTGAGTCAACATACGATTAGAAATAGGTTATTTACTGTTTTGCACATTACTTCATCCAGGTTATATCATAGCTCCATATCTTGCCTACATGACGACATACCAGAGACGATCCGTACCCTAAAGTTGGCATTTATTAATGACAATCGGTTAATAATTTCTTTGTTTGTTTGTTTGAATGGTGTTTTACGTCACAGCATATTTTAGGCTATATATGGCGTTCGATTTGTGTTTGGTAGAGGCAGACCATCCCATTTTTCCGCCATCCGTAAGAATCGACACTTTCTAACTTTATAAGTCGAGCTCCCAGTTAATAATATACATGATACTATACATGATGTATAATGTAGACGATAATGACAATACTATCACATAGCTTTGGCTTAAGAACGGGGGTGGGGGTGGGGGTGGGGAGGTGGGTGGGGAACAGACCCCCATTGATATGAAAGAGGATTGAGTGGTCCAGATTATGGAGTGTGTATACCCTCATCCCAGCAGCACCAGTTTCAGAGATAAGTAGTCTGTTCTTGTTCACTAACAGACAAAAAGACAGACCATCCCCATCCCTCCCCACATACATATGACAGGGATGGAGGGGTCCCGAGTACGGAGTGTGGATGACCCCCTCAAGTAGCTATTTCGTGTCAATTAACATGTGTGACAAACGAAAACAAATCGAAGATACATATGGCATCTTTCGAGAATACAAGAATCTTAATCATAATAGTGTAACACTGTGAGCCTTGAGGTCACAGCATGAAGGGAGCAAACCTGACCTCAGGATCACCATTTGAACAAACTTGATAGACTACCATAAGCTAATGCTACATGTGAAGTATTAGCACTCTATAACTTATGGTGGCTGACTTCTCCCATTTCGCGCGTCGCCAAGACGACAAGACGCCACGCGAAAAGACGACAAAACAGCATTTTGTCGTCTTGTCGTCTTAGCGCCCGCCAAGTATGGAAACGTTTAAGGGTCACCAGTTGTTGCGTTAATTACCTCTTTTAAACTTAGAAATTGTCGGGTTGTTGCATTGTTTCGCGTCTTCTCGACCCCATTTCCATAGCCAAGACGACAAGACGACATGGCAGAAATCAGCCACCATAATAACTTGTGGTTTCATATTAGAATTATCAAAGTGTTCCCGATGTAAGTCTATGGATAACATGTGAACTCTCACGTTACAAACCCTGCACCCATCCCGCCTTACACCCACGCCCATTGTGTGCGGCCATTTTCGAGCAAGCTTGATAGTTCATTACCTAGCTATCACTCCTAAGCAATATCTGTCAAAAACAGTGTTTACAGTTTTTGAGAAGATTTTTTTATTGTTATCTCCTATTTTTAGTAACAGAGAGAAGGTAAATAAGTAGACGGTAAATAAGTAAAAAGACTTGCAATATTATATTGTTAGTTTTTATATTTATTTTACTTATTCATTTCGAAACTTTTTACGACACAAACATAGCATTAAGATCAATAATAGTTTTATATTAACAATTGGGGTACCCCTTTTAGGGCCTCATTTCCCCAGGAGACATTGGTCCAGTGGCGTGTTTTTTATTTAAAGGTAATACCTTAAGGTTTAAACATGCAAAGCTCCATGCTTTCTTCCGAAGTCCACAAATATTTCTTTACATACCACTCTACTCGTATGATGGAGGAAAAGTAGTCCGTTCAGGTCATTTGCATATATATACATAGGATAATATAGGCAGATCCAGGATTTCTTGACAGAGCGTAGGGGATCATGTTTCAACAAGGGATACAAAAGTGTTGTTTTTTTTGTGTTTTTTTTAAATAGCACTGTGTGACAGACACCTCTAAATCCGTCAGAGGGAAAAACAAACAAATATTTATCAGACTAATAGTTGTGAAAAATATCCATATTAAATTATCTTATCGTACTCTTCATGGAGGATGATTCTCAGTGACACAGATCAATTGATGCAAATTGCAGGTAGAGGGTATAAAGTATGACTATAACCCTGAAGGATATTGAATCAAACTAGAAATGAGTCCATGAAGCACGGATGCCCCCACTGAAAACAATCAGTGTAAAACGTAAAATATGACGTAAAAGGGGCCGTAACTGTGGTAATACTGGGTCGATTTTGACGCCGAAACGATATGCACATCTTGACATCATAGGTAAGCATCCTGTAAAATTTCGAAGTGTTGAAACGTGTGGGAGGAGATAGACACATACCATTTTCGGGACGGATATGGCTAACGCTATATGCCCCCTCACCATTCGGTGGTGGGGGCATAATACATATAATAAAATATTCCTGAAATCGAGACATTTCTACATTTATACAATGAGCAGTTAACTATCGGTATCCATGGCATTAAATTGCATGGGTGTAATCGTTAAGGGTTGCGGGTTTGAATCGTGGCTACAGCATGCTGTGTGTGTCCTTGAGGAATTTAGCATCTTAATTACTGTAAGTTCATGTAACATGTACATTGCAGATATACATGTACACTTGTTGAGTCTTTACAAACTTACTCTGATATATAACTTTACCGCGGGCAGGACTCGAAACCACGACCATTAGGCCACAGAGGAACCTTACATGATTCAGTTCTCTAGTTATTTACAGGCTTTCTGTTCCTTTTTTAAGCACTTTACATGCTCTGAGAAGACAAGGTTGTTCGGTTTGAGTGTTCATATGACAAACAAATCAGTGATAACTATATATATATAATACGCTTCAATTGTTTAGCCATGTAACTTCACGCATTCGCACAAAGAACTGTCCAGCATAGAAGAATAAAAAGATTAAGGAATTGTTTGTAAACTGTATATTATCAAACCTATGCTGGTACAAGACAGGGTATACTGTTGTTTATTCTATAAAGACCCTACTGGTCGTGCTTCAGCAAGCTGGGGGTGCCCACAATAGAATGTGATATGTTTATAAATGGTATGGTTTCATATGTCCTAAAACAGTAAAACTCAAGTTATCATTCAAAAACACATGATAAAGGAACCAAGAGGATCAGTAAGCATTACAATAAGCAACAACATGCACCTATTTATGATACTAGTACCAATCGTTCGAGTGCCAGAATGCGTTAATAATATAATTATTTTACGTAAAAACGTATTATAACAGATTAGAGCCTTAATATTCATTTTTAATAGTACATGGGCATGGGAACGTTTCAATTATTGGGGGTCAAACTTTTTGAAAAATATATTTCACAATCAAAAAATGTATGTTTCAATTATCTTTTGTGTGTGTGTGTGTGTGTGTGTGTGTGGTGGTGGTGGTGGTGGTGGTGGGGATGGGGTGCGGTGGGAGGGGTGGGGTTGGGATGGGGGTGGCAAACAAGTATATAGGGGTGCTGGGGCCCGAAACATTTCACAGCATTTTTGACAAGGAAAACAAAAAAGTATATAGGCGTGCTGAGGGGGGTGGGGGGGGGGGGGGTAAAACTTACAACATTATATAGGAGAAAAAACAGTTTTTCAGCGCTAACCATTCTTCAAATCATTAGGGGGCAAAAGCATACTCTAGCCCCCACCCACTCATACTTATATTTATCGCGTCATTCAACTGACATACTGCAGTCACAACATATATCTATATATCCTCCTTAACAGCTTCAAGTTGCGGATATGAGTCTTCCATCATATTAAACCACATTGTATTCATGCACATAAAGGTGGTTATTTAACGTGGGTACAGTCAACGCCAGTCCACACCTGGAATGGATGAAACCGATCACACGGCAGGTGTCTTTTAACTCCCTTCCCACCGGCATCCAGTCTAGGCTAGTACTGCTGGAAACAGTCCCCCGGCATCCATTCTAGGCGAGTACTGCTGGAAATCCAGTATACAGTCCACCCCGGCACCCAGTCTACAGTCTAGGCTAGTATTGCCGGAAACAGTTCCCCGGCATCCATTCTAGGCGAGTACTGCTGGAAACAGTCCCCCATCCCGGCATCCAATCTAGGCAAATACTGCTGGAAACAGTCCCCCGACATCCGGTCTAGGCCTGTACTGTTGGAAACAGCCCCCATCCACCGGCATTCTAGGCTAGTACTGCTGGATACAGTACCCAATTAGGTAATCACCCAGCACTGATTACCATTCGGGAAATCAACTGCGGCCGGGAATCGAATAGGCCAACCTGCTAACCATTACAGCACTGACTCACCTTGCATTGTTTTTAAACCTACCAATTTGACCAATTTGTTATATAATATAACTTTCCAGTGTTGATGCATATCGCGATAACTTACTACAATTGAGTAACGCATACTTGCAGTTATTTGATCTGTAAGTGAACTGGCTTTTAAATTGTATACTGCCGTTTTAAATGAATACACTTAAAAATAAACACATGTATATATAAAAAGAGTGATAACAACAACGATGATTATATTGACACAGGAAAGCGTTTAATTAGAACGCGTTATGTTTTAGAAGTGCATGTGCACACCGAATTACCGTACCGCGGATGAAGTCCTGAGAAATCAGGAGTGTCAGTGAGTATGTGATTCGAGTTCAATCCGTTTATCAACTGGAAGTTATAATATACGTAAGTAAAACGTTTTGCAGTCTGGGCTATTATATATTAGACGAATACAAATTCGTCACATTATGAAGAAATAGTGCAAAACATAATTATTAACACATTTGTTATAAAAATCATAACGGCTAAAACCATGAGAAATATATGTTTGTGTTTTGATAGCGGTGTATTACTCATCATCCGCTCCTTATCAACATGTGTTTGGAGAACATTCTGCGTATAGCTTTGAATGAAGCATACAACCGAGTCTGCTAATTTTCTCTCTTGTTTGTGTTTGGTTTTTCCAAGGGATCCCTTTTTCAGTAACCCAATCTTTGTGTCTTTAGAATACCGCTTAATATTTTTGGCTTTAAAAGTAGAATACCGCTTAAGCCGGTGTTAGTGGGCATGAGGCATGAGAGATGTTGCATCCTATATTACCTCTCATCGAAGCCCTCTTGAAGTAACGCGAGTATGAAAACTTACTTGTTTTCCCACATACTATGCGATATTTATTTTTCGTCAAGTTTCGCGCCGCCATTTTCAATCCGTAGGCTGCACAGCAGACGTCAAATGTAGGGCAAAGTTTCAGGCTGGCAAAGTGGGATACCAGTCAATTTCGTACGTTTATTTTTTTCTATTTTTTGTTTTCGGTCTTTATTTTGAATTTTAAGAGTAAGTGAAACGTTTAATTACGACAATATAACATTATATAAATACCTACTGTAAAAAAGGGAGTATTTATCGAAATAAAGTAAAATTTGATCGCATGGGGGGTCACGTGATCAAAATATCATCACGTGGTCACAAACACATAAAGTGATGACGTATTAAATTGTTCATTCTTATCCAATGAAACATTGGACTGATGCTCATTAGTATTCAAAGGTCAAACGTGCTGTCTACTTTGTCGTCTGCAATCGGACTACAAAACAAACAGTTTGCAAAGGAGAATTTAAACGTGACATAAACGTAAAAGGTGAAGATGATTAAAAATCGCGATTGTTTTACAAAATAATGTCTGAACAATATATAATTTTCCCCTGTATTTATAGATTAAGAAAATGTCCAAATCATAATAAAAACCTTTAAAGATTAGACGTAGCCTAGGTGTACATCCTACAGGTTTATAGTACAGGTCTACTGTTTTTATTATCAAAATGGCATTAGCTAAATTTGAACGTATAGTAGATAAACTGTATTTTGTCCAAAATGTACCTGGAGATGGCAATTGTTTTTTTCATTGTTTAAGTTATGCACTTAAAGGAGACTTCTCCAGCACAAAAGTTTTCAGAAATATCATTTGTCAAAGAATATTGAATCAATGGAATATTTGGGAGAATAAAGTTCAACATTGTCATGGACAATTCATGTCATATGAAGTATATAACATTGGTATGCTGAATGAAAATTGGTGGGCAGGTGCCTCTGAAATAGAAATGTCATCCTGCCTTCTAAACTGCAGAGTAAATGTGTTTCTTAAAGGCAAAATACAACACAAACCAACATACACACTGACATCGTATGCACCCCTGGCTGGTTTACCATCTACATGTACTATTAATATTTTATTAGAAAATGGGCACTTTCTTCTTTTGAAAGAATGCATTAATAGTCATGGAAATGCTACCAGCAATACAAAGAAATGACCCTGAATGTGCAAACAAAATTAAAATAGACCATTCATATGCTGAGCAGAATGATGAAGAACATCACACATCAAAAAAGGCAAAAAATGTAACAAATACAAAAAAACGTAAATCTTCCATTCCATTAAAAAAAATCTTCGAAAAAGATATACAAAACAAGAAAAGAGACACCCCCTTCAGACATTTCTGGTTATTCAAGCTCAAAAAGTGTACATTGTGACCATTCCTACACTATGCCCTCAGATACTGTTGCAGACATTTCTAAAAAAATGCAAAATGTTCAAGAAAAAACACAGAATGTTTCTAAAAAGCAGAATAAAACAAACAAAACCAATAACGAAAATGAAACCAATTGTGATATCCCGTAAACCTCTCATTCTGTAGCAAATGAAAACAATGATTGTAAAACTGAACAGAAACAAGACAAATTACCGATATTTATACCTCAAGATATTTATACGCAGCCAACCTGTATCTTGAATGAGGTAATACCACCTAATCAGTCAACAGATAGTGATGCGTTACCAATACATAGAACAAGACAAAATAATGGCATTTCATCAAATTACAAAGATTGTGAAAATCTGCAAGAAATTTCCAGAAAATTGGGCATTTGGTTTGAGCCCGACACAGATTATGACACTAATATTCAAAAAAACAATAAAAAGCGAAGGATAAAATATAGAATAAAACAAAAACAGAAAAAACTTGGATTTGATTTGGAAGAGATTCCAAATGCACCGGCTTTATCAAACAATTTACAGTTCAATAAGGCAATGGACAGTATCCGAGCTTTTGAACTTCAGCAGATGTCTTACTCAATTAATACATGCAGTATCTGCCATGAATGTAGAATAGACATGCAATTAACAAGTGACAGCATACCGGTATGCAAACGATGTAAATCAGACAAAGAGACAATTAAAATGTTCTCAAACGAAAACTTCATGGATCCAAAACCGCTCCCAAATGAATTAAAAAGTATGACACTAGTAGAGCAGCAATTGATATCAAGAATCTCTCCATGTATAAATGTACATATGCTGAAACATGGAGGTATTGCAGCCAGCGGGCATTGCATTACATTTCCGCAAGAAATAAATGAACCAGCACAAATATTTCCAAGATAACCTGAAGAAATAAATATCATAACGGTTAGGAGGTGTGGTAAAAATGATTCAAGTAAAGAATTTCGTGTTCGAAGGTACGAGGTTCAGTCAGCATTGTATTGGCTTAAAGAAAATAATCCTGCATACACTGACATCATTATCTGTCCTAAGCGTCTACAATCACTTCCTGAAGCTGGCGAACTTTCAAACATACATACAGCTGAATACTCTTCAGATACAAAACATACCAATGATCTTGGTTCTGCCCCAGAGCAAATAGATCTAGAAAATACTGATGGTCAGACATCTTCTGGTGTGCTATTGCCAGAGCCATATGTTGATCTACGCAAAGCTGTTCAAGATATTGTAACTGAAATAATAGGAGAGAGCAGGCAAATGTTACTATCAACCAGAAAGGAACAATAAGTATTCCTTGGCCGTCTCGTGGAAATATTCCGTTGTCAGAATTTACAACGCAGTACTTTTTCACTATATCTTTCCCATGTTTGTTTCCATATGGGCTGGGTGACTATCACATTAATAGACCGCAAACTTGCACTTCTCTAGCAACCTGGACTGAACACCTTCTTTGGTACCAGGGTGGGAGATTTGCTCATCACAACTACTTTAAGTTTGTTGTGCACAATATCATTATGCGGAAAAATGCAATTGATAAAGGAAATTTTATTGTTCGCCAACAACTAGGTGATCAGCATATGTCTGTGTCTGAGCTTAAACAAAAGCTTCAAAATGGAGATGATTCGCTTAGTAAAAAAACTGTTTACCTAAGCGCTACCTTGCGTGGATCAAGTCAGTATTAGTCTCTACGCGCAAAAGAATTGAGAACTCTCTCACAGTACAAAATATCAAAAGGTCAAGGTTTACCATCCATTTTTGCCACTGGGAGCTGTGCCGAGTTTCACTTCAAGCCCCTGAAACGGCTTTTAGGCCTGTATATAGAAAAAACTTCCGGGCAAAAAGCCAACCTTGAAGATCGTTCAATTTTGTTTGAGAAATTGCAACAAAATACACACA
Organism: Cyrtodaria siliqua; assembly: GCA_037043455.1. Classification (NCBI taxonomy): domain Eukaryota; kingdom Metazoa; phylum Mollusca; class Bivalvia; order Adapedonta; family Hiatellidae; genus Cyrtodaria; species Cyrtodaria siliqua. The sequence goes on along the minus strand of JAWPHD010003305.1, from coordinate 154,564 downwards.
TTGTTGCTCATTACTTTGATTTAAAGACAAAGTCCTACTTTGAAGAAGTCATGAAACCAGTATTTGGTGTTGACACATACTGGTATAGGCAAGAATTTGCCAAGTCTCGTGGTATGATACACTGGCACGGTCTTTGTTGGCGATCTGACAGAGAACCACACAATCTGCTATATCAAGCTATAATTGATGGTTTAAGTGAAGACGAATGTGCCAAAAAACTTGAACAATGGGTTGCAATGCAATTTGAACTTACAGCAAATCATCCTGCTGGAAAAGATGAAGATGGCAATTCTAAAAAAGACCTCTGGCCACCTCCTGAAGGTAATGCACCTCCACCCCCTGAAGAAAAAAAAACATTAGTAAAACTTTTAATGGATGTCACTTCATCACAGGAATCATTGCTGGAGGATTACTTGCTACTTACAAATAGAGTTAATATGCACCGTTGTTCCGATTATTGTTTGAAGTCAAAAGATAAATCAGGTACAAAGGTATGCGGTATGGAGTTTGGGACTTCTGATTTGCCCGGCAAGCAACTAAGAGACAATCCAGCATTAGTTAAGGACAAAAAAGCTCTGAAAACCATCATTCGTCAAAAAAGTGATGAGAACGAGTTCAAGGATATGTTACTCGCATTAATAGAGTACAAAGCCACAGCAGACCAAGCAAAATGGCTACAAAAGTTTCAAAGTAGAAACTTGCAGAAAAAGTATGGTGTTCAGTTACTGGAAAACATGCCAGAACATGGTTTGCATGTATTCCCTTCACATGCAGAAGTTTGGAATCATAACAAAAGTAAAATTCTCCAAGCTAACAAAATTTCCCAATTGTAACAATTAAAGCCATATGCAAAGGGAAGCATGCGACATCTGCTGACAGCAACAAAGCCAGTGGACTCTTGCCTACCATCTTTCTATGCAAAACTGCTACAGTCATGCTAACTGTGAACTTGTGCATTCCATATGGCTTATATAATGGAGCTATTGGAAAAGTTGTTGACATAGTTTTCCCAGAAAATAAAAAAACAACAGAAGCGTTGCCAACAGTCGTAATGGTGGAATTTCCACAATATTCAGGTCCAGCATTTCTTGAGACTCATCCTAAACTTGTTCCAGTGACTCCTGTTGAAAGAAAGATTGACTGCCCTTGTCATTTCTGTAAAAGAAAACAAATTCCTCTAACACTTGGATGGGCAACAACCATACACAAGTGCCAGGGTTTAACAGTTGGTGTTGGCGAGTCTCACAGATATATTGTTATCAATCCTGGGACAAGATATTTTGAGTCAAGAACTCCAGGAGCTCTTTTTGTTGCGCTTTCACGAGCAAAGTCTGCAGGAAGTAACACTACAGAGCCTGATTTTGCTTGGCATCCATCCATACTTGTTAACGAGGACAGAATTTGTCATAAAGTTAACACAAAACGTCTTCAAGTAAGATCAAAAGAAATTTCAAGGATAGAACAACTCTGCTGCAATACAGAACATGAAAATAACCATCTAAAATTAACAGATGACTTCCTTTTTTCAATTCAAAACTTACAATGTAATGTTCCTAATTTTGAAGAATGAGACAAATTTGCTTGTTTGTTTACTTTTTCCCCACGTCATGATGAAAGAAAGGTTTACATTACTGATGGGTGGGTGATATGATAATCGCTAACCCCGTTACAGTAGTCTTAAATTTTGAGTGGGTGATATGATAATCGCTAACTCAATAAAAGTAATAAATCCATTATTTTTTTATTATTATTTCAAAAATTAGGGAGGTGGAGGATTACATGAAGTTTTCAGTACAGAACTTTCTTGACAGTTAAATTTAACGGAGTCCCCATTTCATATAAGATTTATGAAATTAGTTTTGAATTATTTACATTTTAACAAGCCTTTTGACAAGTTAAAATTAAATATAATTCATAACCAGTTTAATAAATCTTATATGGGATGGGGACGAGTTTAAGATCTGTGTATCCATATTTTTTACTAGTATTTAAAGTTAATGTTACACTATTTCTTACATTTTGTGTACACTATATCATCAATAACCTTTCTGATTTAAACATTTATTTACACGTCATGATCATATTCATATAAGATTTAAGATTTTTTTAAACATATTTTAATAACTATATTATCTAGTCAAAAGTTGATAAATTACAATTGCTTCACAGATGGTAGTTCACACATTTTAAGTCATTGCTTAATCACTTATTATGGTTCTGCCCATCAATCAAGGTCAAGCATACCAATATTAACTAAATTTACATAAAACAACAACTGCTTTTCTTTTTTATAGGATCAAGGACATACATAACAATACAATCAGTACTTACAAGACATACATACATACATACATACAAATATCCAAATATATAATACATAATACTCATAACACAATGGATAAAGAAAGAGAAACTTTAATTTTCGCTTTCGACTCGAGAGGTTATGGCCTTCAGGATTATGTAAATAAAAACAAGTTATTTTCTGCCGAAAAATATAATATCAAATACTTGATAAAACCCGGTGCTAAACTTTCCTCGCTACAATATGCTATCGAAAAGCAATTACAATCATTATACATACATGAAAACTCAGTGATAAATTTGATAATTTCTGCTGGCATTTGTCAACTAACAGAAAACATTGAACATTTAGGAGGGACAGAGATTGCTTACAACTACTCACCTCAAAAGTTAGAGCAGATTAAACATGACATAACAACTTTCCATGAAATTCTTGCCAAAACAATTCCACCTTGCCAATTAAAGATTCAATTTACAACAATTCCGCCAATCTCAATTAAAACCTACAGAGATTTTCAAATAAAAAGAAACAAGCTTTATTACTCTATCTTCACTGATCATGACATATCACAAATGCAAAAACAGTTAGAAACATATTACACAAATCAATTCAGACATTTGCAGCACAAATACTCAGCTCCATATTCAGACAATTAGATTTGACAGAGATCTGTTAAAAATACCATTCAAACATAGAGGTAAATTAAACAAGAAACAAAAAAGAATTAAAAAATATTCATACAAAGACTTATATGATGGTGTTCATCCTAATCAAAAGCTAAAAAACAAATGGTTTAAATTAGTATGCAAATCAACCATTCTTAAAGAAAATGCGTCTGACAATTCTGATTCAGAATATGAATCCTGGGATTTCAAAAGATATTAAATAATGAATTCTCTGCACAACTTTGACATCTAGTAATTTAGATTTCTTTTAAAAGTAGATGTTACCCAAGGGGTTCAACAAAAATAATTTATTATTGGTTTAAACATATTTTATTGCAACATTTACATTAGTTTGCAAAAAGCTTGGGTCACAGTCACAAGTTCTACAACATTAGTTACGGCCCGTCCCTATATAGTTTGTTTACAAAATAAATAGTCATTTATTATTGCAGGTAATGCATTTCAAACAAATATTTGTCAAATATTTGTAAGTGAGTAACATGACAGTCACTAAACTTTCATATATTATTGACAGTAAATATATTCAAATAAATTGACAGGATTACATATTTGTAAGTCGTACAGTTGCTTACCTTAAGTTTACAAACCTTAAATTCGTTTAATGGTCGGTGAGACAATTATTGATCCACTGTCGCTATTGAATAAACTGTTTTTAAACATACACTAATTTAAAATAAATTAATATTGCAAGGTGGGTGACATGACAGTCGCTAACCTTTTCATAACAAAACGTCTTTCCAAACAAAGTCAGACCTGGTGGGTGAGACAATTATTGATCCACTGTCGCTATTGAATACACTGTTTTCAAACATACACTAATTTAAAATAAATTAATCTTGCAAGGTGGATGACATGACAGTCGCTGACCTTTTCATTTACAAAAATCCTTCAAAACAAAGTCAGACTTGTCACATCATACACAATGTTCCAATCCTGCAACAATCTACAAAGACAGCCTAGACCTAGATACTCATGATGGCAGGATACACAAGGTGGGGATCTGATTGTTAAGGTAATTGCATCCAGTTTAAACTGTTTCAACGTTCAGTTAAGTTGAAATTTGAGATAAAGTGACTGCAGTTGATTTATGCATGCATAGTTTGTGTTATAGTTTCTACCAGCAATACTTTTATTTCAATAATCTTTACTTTCAGTATTTTTTTTATTGCATTACTTGTGCAGTGGGATTGTATTAACCCCATGATATATTTATCATATGGCACAAGTGTAATTAATATATCATCAACAGAATCTAACATATCTACTATTAAATTTATTAAACTTGTTGCAGCGTCACATCATATATTTTGCCAAACTTGTTTCAGTATTCAGTATGGCCTATTCTTTATAACTAAAACTTAGGCAATACTTAGCTTCGCCCGTCTTGAGGCTTTGCCTTATTCATATTATATCTACTTCTGTTGAGGTCAATGGTTAAAACTATTCATCCAAGGGAATGACTAGTAACCCGAAGCGGTGAACTATTGACCCATTCCCGAGGATGCATAGTTTTAACCGTTGACAAAAACAGAAGTAGTCGTTTTATTATATTGAATCATAGAGAAAAAGGTAAGAAAATGTGTAAAGATAAGTAATTTTTATTCTATGTCATTGAGCGCTTATGGTAAATAATTGACATTGGTAATAAAATGATTGAATGATCTGGAAGATACTATTGACTCGGCAAGAGAACTATTCACCCGAAAGAGAACTATTGACTCGCAAGTCCGGTTTAAACCGGATTGGACACGTTTGAACACGTTTTCAAGTCGGTAGTTCATACTAATGACTTTCACGTGACTGCTTTATAGCCAATAAAAACTACGTATATAAAATGATATATAATAATTACAATTGTTTCACGTTTGATCAAAAAAACAAACAAACGTGATTTTACAGGCTTTCTAGTCATACAGAGTAGTCATATTTTGAATACTAATCTTAATCTGCTTCTGATATTCCATTAATACATAACGACTTTGTAAACGCTCCAAGACTAAATGAGTGTGGGGACTGCCCTACCACATGGCGTCATGGGTGTTTTATTATACATGTCAGGCTGATTTTGATAGGACTTACATAAGATTTGAGATGCCTATACCTCCTTCATGTATATATAGGGTATGAAATAAGGTACAGCACACCCTTAATTTTTATATTTAGGTGTGCGTGTGTGCGGTACATTATTTTCATAAGTTTCAATATCTCCACTAGATCATTTTGTAGTTGTAAAACCGGCCTCCTCTCAGGTGTACCGATATTTTTATAAGGACTTGTGGAGACTAAATCTTTTAAATTAATTAACAGTAACTTATGTTTCGATCAGAACTATAGCTGATCACTTCACATAATGTATGTACCTCCTTCCGAACATTGCCCTTACCTCGTACTAGTAAGCGGATGGATGCTCCTCCATAGACCAATCCCTTATTTTAATATAGGGCTTGTAGCGCTGTGGATGAGCACTCGACTAAACACATTGGAATAATTTTTTATTTTGTTTTATATTTTTAATCTTAAGTTATATATATGCTGGACCATTAAGAGCAATGAAAGGACACGGGACGGATACTGCATATATATAAATATAAAATAAGTTAATATTTTAAGTCTAACCTTCTGGAGAGTCACATGGAACCTGCGATTTCATGATAATCTACATTTTAAAAATTAAAAACCCATTGGGAAATTAACGTCCGGATCCAGTTAATCATCTGCCAATTTTCACAGCCAAAACCCTTCCGACCATTTCTGGTGTCTGCCTTGTTCTTGCCATTATTGTAACAACTCCCCACTCATAATGATATGTTTGTACATACACATATCAACTTAATCGTATGAAAATCTCGCCAAAAGGCTTAGTGCCATAGGGCGAGGTTAAATAAAAACTATAATTTAATTGACACGTTTGATGTTACCATTACGTTGAGACCTATATTAACGCTTTTGAATAGAACATACAGAAATTGCGAATATTAGGCTCTTTTGAAATATTTTATTTTAATAAAAGAAAGCGGTATCATTAAGGCCCAGTGTATATGGTATCTGCAAGTTTTTCATCCAATTATATCCTGCAATATGTCTAGCGTTATTTTAAAGGTTTTAGTGGCATCATTATAATACATTATATATATATATATATATATATATATATATATATACATTGAACAGTGACTTTATTGAAGCTATGTTTTTGGTTGTAAAATCAAGAAACTACTGCCATGGACACAATATATTATTAAACATACATCAATAACAGTCGAACATCTTAATGACGTAACGAATAAATGAACGTAGGGGTCAAGCCCGTAAAGTCCTAAAATGTCAGTATATCTAGTCTACAGTATTATTTCATCTAAAAACTTTGCTAAACTGTTCCCCCTCATTATAAGTTAACGATATCGAAGTTTAAACCTGTTCTGTGATAAGGACTCTCACAACCTGATTTTTATGGTGACGTGATTTACAAACTTCGCAAGATCCTGAGTTATGACCACTGTCATACACTCTTTAGTAAACTTGTTCACATTTTTATTAAAAGAGGTTATGATCCTAACATTTTGCAACGTACTGCATGTTTAGTAGTTGACCCGTTTACTGTTCGCCACAATGCTTTCCTCGCTGACTGTGCGATGACCGCAACTATTGCGGACCATGTGCTGACGTATATATAAGTCCTTGTGGACCATGTGCTGACGTATACATAAATCCTTGTGAACCATGTGCTGACGTATACATAAGTCCTTGTGGACAATGTGCTGACGTATACAGAAGTCCTTGTGGACCGTGTGCTGATGTATACATACGTCCATGTGCACCATGTTCTGACCTATACATAAGTCCTTGTGGACCATGTGCTGACGTATATATAAGTCGTTGTGGACCATGTGCTGGCGTATATATATAGGTCATTGTGGATCATGTGCGGACCATGTGCTGACGTATATATAAGTCCTTGTGGACCATGTGCTGACGTATACATAAATCCTTGTGAACCATGTGCTGACGTATACATAAGTCCTTGTGGACAATGTGCTGACGTATACAGAAGTCCTTGTGGACCATGTGCTGATGTATACATACGTCCATGTGCACCATGTTCTGACGTATACATAAGTCCTTGTGGACCATGTGCTGACGTATATATAAGTCGTTGTGGACCATGTGCTGGCGTATATATATAGGTCCTTGTGGATCATGTGCTGACGTATATATAAGTCTTTGTGGACCATGTGCTGACGTATACATAAGTTCTTGTGGACAATGTGCTGACCTTGTGGACCATGTGCTGACGTATATATAAGTCGTTGTGGACCATGCGCTGACGTATATATTGGTCCTTGTGGACCATGTGCTGGCGTATATGTAGGTCCTTGTGGATCATGTGCTGACGTATATATAAGTCTTTGTTGACCATGTGCTGACGTATACATAAGTCCTTGTGGACAATGTGCTGACGTATACAGAAGTCCTGGTGGACCATGTGTTGATGTATACATACGTCCATGTGCACCATGTTCTGACGTATACATAAGTCCTTGTGGACCATGTGCTGACGTATATATAAGCCGTTGTGGACCATGTGCTGACGTATATATAGGTCCTTGTGGATCATGTGCTGACGTATACATAAGTCCTTGTGGATCATGTGCGGAAGTATACATAAGTCCTTGTGGACCATGTGCTGACGTATACATAAGTCCTTGTGGACCTTGTGCTGACGTATACAGAAGTCCTTGTGGACCATATGCTGACGTATACATAAGTCCTTGTGGACCATGTGCTGACGTATACATAAGTCCTTGTGGACCATGTGCCGACGTATACATAGGTCATTGTGGACCATGTGCTGACGTATACATAGGTCCTTGTGGACCATGTGCTGACGTATACAGAAGTCCTTGTGGACCATCGGCTGACGACGTTTACAGAAGTCCTTGTGGACCACGTGCTGACGTATACATAAGTCATTGTAGACGATGTTGACGTATACATAAGTCCGTGTGGACCATGTGCTGACGTATACATAAGTCCTTGTGGACCATGTTCTGACGTATATATAGGTCCTTGTGGACCATGTGCTGACGTATACATAAGTCCTTGTGGACCATGTGCTGACGTATATATAAGTCCTTGTGGACCATGTGCTGACGTATACATAAGTCCTTGTGGACCATGTGCTGACGTATACACAAGTATCTGGTATTGTTGTGCCCTCAATGATTCATTCTTTTGTTGCTTTTGTTTCTGCCAAGTCAATACGTTCGTGCTTTGTGACTTTCTAGGCTTTTGTTTTTATGTTCATATGTATCATTTATGTGTTATACTTAATATATTGCCTATACATGCTGCCTAGTTTATTACACGACATAGCATGGCCATTTAATTGGGATAACAATAGGGTGAGTGGGGTTTGGTTTACCTTAGAACCTGGCTAAAACTCCAACAGCCTTTTGGATACTGACTGTTCCAAGCCAATACCCATATTGTCAATACCGACTGTTCCAAACCAATACCCATATTGTCGATACTGACTGTTTCAAGCCAATACCCATATTGTCAATACTGACTGTTCCAAGCCAAGGCCCAAATACCCATATTGTCAATATTGACTGTTCCATACCAATACCTATATTGTCAATACTGACTGTTCCGAACCAATACCCATATTGTCAATACTGACTGTTCCAAGCCAATGCCCAAATACCCATATTGTCAATATTGACTGTTCCAAACCAGTACCCATATTGTCAATATTGCCTGATCCAAACCAAATCCCATATTGTCAATACTGACTGTTCCAAGCCAATGCCCAAATACCCATATTGTCAATATTGACTGTTCCAAACCAGTACCCATATTGTCAATATTGCCTGATCCAAACCAAATCCCATATTGTCAATACCGACTGTTCCAAATCAATACCTATATTGTCAATACTGACTGTTCAAAAACAAATACCCATATTGTCAATACCGACTGTTCCAAACCAATACCCATATTGTCAATACTGACTGTTCGAAACCAATACCCATATTGTCAATACTGACTGTTCCAAGCCAATGCCCAAATACCCATATTGTCAATACCGACTGTTCCAAATCAATACCCATATTGTCAATACCGACTGTTCTAAACCAATACCCATATTGTCAATACCGACTGTTCCAAGCCAATACCCATATTGTCAATACTGACTGTTCCAAACCAATACTCATATTTTCAATACTGACTGTTCCAAACCAATACCCATATTGTCAATACTGACTGTTCCAAGCCAATGCCCAAATACCCATATTGTCAATATTGACTGTTCCAAATCAATACCCATATTGTCAATACCGACTGTTCTAAACCAATACCCATATTGTCAATACCGACTGTTCCAAGCCAATACCCATATTGTCAATACTGACTGTTCCAAACCAATACTCATATTTTCAATACTGACTGTTTCAAACCAATACCCATATTGTCAATACCGACTGTTCCGAACCAATACCCATATTGTCAATACCGACTGTTCCAAACCAATACCCATATTTTCAATACTGACTGTTTCAAACCAATACCCATATTGTCAATACCGTCTGTTCCAAGCCAATACCCATATTGTCAATACCGACTGTTCCAAACCAATACCCATATTGTCAATACTGACTGTTCCAAACCAGTACCAATATTGTCAATACTGTCTGTTCCAAACCAATACCCATATTGTCAATACTGTCTGTTCCAAACCAATACCCATATTGTCAATACTGTCAGTTCCAAACCAATACCCATATTGTCAATACTGTCTGTTCCAAACCAATACCCATATTGTCAATACTGTCTGTTCCAAACCAATACCCATATTGTCAATACTGTCTGTTCCAAACCAATACCCATATTGTCAATACTGTCTGTTCCAAACCAATACCCATATTGTCAATACTGTCTGTTCCAAACCAATACCCATATTGTCAATACTGTCTGTTCCAAACCAATACCCATATTGTCAATACTGACTGTTCCAAACCAATACCCATATTGTCAATACCGTCTGTTCCAAACCAATACCCATATTGTCAATACCGACTGTTCCAAACCAATACCCATATTGTCAATACCGTCTGTTCCAAACCAATACCCATATTGTCAATACCGACTGTTCCAAACCAATACCCATATTGTCAATACCGACTGTTCCAAGCCAATACCCATATTGTCAATACCGACTGTTCCAAGCCAATACCCATATTGTCAATACCGACTGTTCCAAACCAATACCCATATTGTCAATACCGACTGTTCCAAACCAATACCCATATTGTCAATACCGACTGTTCCAAACCAATACCCATATTGTCAATACCGACTGTTCCAAACCAATACCCATATTGTCAATACCGACTGTTCCAAACCAATACCCATATTGTCAATACCGACTGTTCCAAACCAATACCCATATTGTCAATACCGTCTGTTCCAAACCAATACCCATATTGTCAATACCGTCTGTTCCAAACCAATACCCATATTGTCAATACCGACTGTTCCAAACCAATACCCATATTGTCAATACCGTCTGTTCCAAACCAATACCCATATTGTCAATACCGACTGTTCCAAACCAATACCCATATTGTCAATACCGACTGTTCCAAACCAATACCCATATTGTCAATACCGTCTGTTCCAAACCAATACCCATATTGTCAATACCGTCTGTTCCAAACCAATACCCATATTGTCAATACCGACTGTTCCAAACCAATACCCATATTGTCAATACCGTCTGTTCCAAACCAATACCCATATTGTCAATACCGTCTGTTCCAAACCAATACCCATATTGTCAATACCGACTGTTCCAAACCAATACCCATATTGTCAATACCGTCTGTTCCAAACCAATACCCATATTGTCAATACCGTCTGTTCCAAACCAATACCCATATTGTCAATACCGACTGTTCCAAACCAATACCCATATTGTCAATACCGTCTGTTCCAATCCAATACCCATATTGTCAATACCGACTGTTCCAAACCAATACCCATATTGTCAATACCGTCTGTTCCAATCCAATACCCATATTGTCAATACCGACTGTTCCAAACCAATACCCATATTGTCAATACTGTCTGTTCCAAACCAATACCCATATTGTCAATACTGACTGTTCCAAACCAATACCCATATTGTCAATACTGTCTGTTCCAAACCAATACCCATTTGGTCAATACTGACTGTTCCAAACCAATACCCATATTGTCAATACTGTCTGTTCCAAACCAATACCCATATTGTCAATACTGTCTGTTCGAAACCAATACCCATATTGTCAATACTGACTGTTCTAAACCAATACCCATATTGGCAATACTGTCTGTTCCAAACCAATACCCATTTGGTCAATACTGACTGTTCTAAACCAATAACCATATTGTCAATACTGTCTGTTCCAAACCAATACCCATATTGTCAATACTGACTGTTCTAAACCAATACCCATATTGTCAATACTGACTGTTCTAAACCAATACCCATATTGTCAATACTGTCTGTTCCAAACCAATACCCATATTGTCAATACTGTCTGTTCCAAACCAATGCCCATATTGTCAATACTGACTGTTCTAAACCAATACCCATATTGTCAATACTGTCTGTTCCAAACCAATGCCCATATTGTCAATACTGACTGTTCTAAACCAATACCCATATTGGCAATACTGACTGTTCCAAACCAATACCCGTATTTTCAATACTGACTGTTCCAAAGCAATACCCGTATTGTTTGTGTTTGTGATGTTGCATACCTTACGTGTTGTGATTGTTGTGTTGTGATTGTTTCGTTGTGATTGTTGTGTTGTGATTGTTATGTTGTGATTGTTGTGTTGTGATTTTGTGCTGTGATTGTTGTGTTGTGATTGTTATGTTGTGATTTGTGCTGTGATTGTTTTGAGTGAATGTTGTGTTAGGATTGTTGTGTGTGATTGTTGTGTTGTGATTGTTGTGTTGTGATTTTGTGCTGTGATTGTTGTGTTGTGATTGTTGTGCTGTGATCGTTGTGTTGTGATTGTTGTGAGTGAATGTTGTGTTAGGATTGTTGTGTTGCGATTTTGTGCTGTGATTGTTGTGCTGTGATCGTTGTGTTGTGATTGTTGTGAGTTAATGCTGTGTTAGGATTGTTGAGTTGTGATTGTTGAGTTGTGATTTTGTGCTATGATTGTTGTGATTGTTGTGTGTGATTGTTGTGCTGTGATTGTTGTGTGTGATTGTTGTGTTGTGATTGTTGAGTTGTGATTACTGTGTGTGATTGTTGTGTTGTGATTGTTGTGATTGTTGTGTTGTGATTGTTGTGTTGTGATTGTTGACTTGTGATTGTTGTGTTGTGATTGTTGTGTTGTGCTTGTTGTGTGTGATTGTTGTGTGTGATTGTTGAGTTGTGATTGTTGTGTGTGAATACTGTGTTGTACTTGTTGTGTTGTGATTGTTGTGTTGTGATTGTTGTGTGTGATTGTTGTGTTGTGATTGTTGTGTTGTGAGTGTTGTGTGTGATAGTTGTGTTGTGATTGTTGTGTGTGATTACTGTGTTGTGCTTGTTGGGTTGTGCTTATTGTGTTGTGATTGCTGTGTTGTGATTACTGTGTTGTGCTTGTTGTGTTGTGATTGTTGTGTTGTGATTGTTGAGTTGTGATTACTGTGTTGTGATTGTTGTGTTGTGATTGTTGTGTTGTGATTACTGTGTGTGATTGTTGTGTTGTGATTGTTGTGTGTGATTGTTGTGTTGTGATTGTTGAATTGTGATTACTGTGTTGTGCTTGTTGTGTTGTGATTGTGGTGTTGTGATGGTTGTGTTGTGATTGTTGTGTGTGATTGTTGTGTTGTGATTGTTGAGCTGTGATTTTGTGCTATGATTGTTGTGTTGTGATTGTTGTGTTGTGATTGTTGTGTGTGATTGTTGTGTTGTGATTGCTGAGTTGTGATTTTGTGCTATGATTGTTGTGTTGTGATTGTTGTGTTGTGATTGTTGTGTTTTAAACGCGTATTTTGGATGACTGAGTTCTGTAAATGCTACATTTCCTTCAACTTTTATACCTATTTTTTTAAATGTAGAATACCTCGATAAGCGATTCTGTAGTGTAATTTTGCCGTTATTTGGCGGGTTAGTTTCTTTAATGAAATGTATTGAACACGAATCAGGCTGTGCACGTTAGGAAATGTAATCAAATTATATAGTATAATTCTGACATTATTTTTTTACGTCTGTTACAAACGTTATTTTGAGGTATCAGGGAAATTGGCTGTAATGCAGAATGCAATGTCAGTATCATCTCAAGCTGAAACAATGCATACGCAAACAATAGTGTATACCTCCCCTCACACTATTATTGCCGTTATTTTAAGAGCAAGCTCACTCCGTGGCAACAATCAATCTTTCTATGGATATGGTCAAGAATGTGGTTGCGTTTCTTAATCATGTACAAATGACGGTAATAACGGTCGATCTTCCGATATTTGCATCGGCAAAATAGTCAGTAGTAAACTGTTATTATAATGGAAGGGTTGCACATCGAAATGGCAATGTTGAAGGTACTATGTAATTTACTGAAATACAATGGCTGGATAACTGAAGCTCTAAAGCTCTTATCGAATCAAATGATACGGCCGAATCGTTTATATATGATTCAAATGTTTCAAAAACAATTTTAAGAGAACCAGATAACTTAATGTGCCTTTTACAAGCTAAAGGAAAATATGTATGCCAACCATACATTGAGACGGCGATAAAATAAGTGTACTGTATATCATTTAAAGAAGGTCAACAATTTGAGCTATTGAATCGGGTCCTGGATTTTGAAGTACTTTTTTCTGTACTTTGTGCACTCTTATAGAGAAAAATATTCAGCTAGACAAAACTTGTACTTCAGAACTCATCCTCTACGTGTTTGCCCTTGTTCATGCTGGACGGCTTTAAATTCGTTTGATTGATCGGAAAGTGAAATTTCCTCATCCAAATAAAATATAGAGGATACATTTAAAGAATGGAAGGAGATCCATTCCTTGATGATTCTAGCAGCATTTTAATATTTATCAAAAATGTATTGTAGGTAAATAAACAGCAGAATGTTATGCATCAATAAGGACTTTTGTTACAAGGCAATAACATAACTTCTTTGCATGTTGGTTCAAGACAATAACAACTTCTTTGCATGTTGGTTCAAGACAATAACAACTTCTTTGCATGTCTCACAGAGGATTCTGAGACTGATTCAGCTACACAATTATATCTTTCAAGCAAGTCCGGAACACCAACAGTTGTGTATCGATGTAAATAAAATAAATGAAATCTCTTTTTTCCGATTCTTTAGTTCATGTCAAACTCGACAGTGCGATATCGGAGAGTTTTTTCGAGCATGAAAATCAGTAAATGCCACCTAAAAGGAAAATTCAAGATATATTGAGACCAACGGTTGAGTTGTACTGTCGAAAATAAAACAAGATCTACGTCGCAACTGATAAATAGTTGAGTGATACTTTGAAAAGTTAAGTAGTACAAGGGATACCAGAGGTTCAGGTATTAGGACAAATGTTTCAGATTCAAGCAAAGTGCCGGCTAACTGTCTAAACATTTTACGATTATCTCGAAATAAAACTGAACTGTTTTTGTTAATCGCAAAATCGGTCGTAGGCATGTTTAACAAAGCCAGTTGTTGTAACAGCAGATGATAACAACTGTTCATGTGTCTATTGAGAAAGATAAACATAAACGTGCAACATGTAACCATGTAGTGGCTGACACACAAATACGTGGAAAACATAAATTCAAGAAGCGGGTGTAGGGAAATTATAATGTCCGGTTCTGACACTTACGTGGTTGTCATCAAAGCGCCCTAAGAACTTTGGCATAGATCAGCTTTGGATTGCCTATGAAAGAGGGAAGGATTTAAAATGGCTATGAATACATTACATCTTGCTCCAGTTATGTCCAAAGGTCGGAGCATTTTCTTGATGTTATGCTTTCACATGTTGCTTACCGTTGCAACTTTCCACGGAAAAGGGGGAAGTATGCATGGCAAATTGGAATATTTACTTGAAACTGCAACCGAAAACGTTGTAAACCTCAGCAACATGCCTAGCAGTATTGATGAATCAGATTATGATGCTTTGGGAGAAATTACAAGTGTTATGTATAATAAATCAAGCAGTACACGGATAGTAAATGAAGCCATTATACAAAACAACTCTTGAAAATACTCAATTCCACCAACAAGCTACATTAATACAGCATGAATATCGATATGGCTATCAAGCAGGATGTCAATGGTCTCAGTCAGGTATGCACCTGTGTTGGTCCTAGGGCGGGGAGGTAGTGGGGGCGGAAGAATGATTCACATGTAGTTGATCAAGCTTTATTTTCAAAGAGGAAGTGAAACATATTCAAGGGGTGAATCTAAGACTTATTCTGATTGGTCGATATTGATGAGTAATGTCTAAGAATAGAGAATCTATTTATAACTAGAATCAAGTATACAGGTAGATATTAAGGTGGCTCATAGCTTAAGTAAACATAGTGAATATGATGCATCTCCTTTCTTTTAGTTAAATGTTATATTAAAAATGTAACAGTTAAAATATTAAGAAAATTAATATTAAACTATTTGAGAAAATTATTAACTAATGCATTTAAATGATTTTATAATAGTTAAATGACCAATCAGTAAAATACAGAATGAATGATATACAAAATTAACAAAATGTAAACAACATTGTAATACACAAATAATGATGTAAATTATTTAAACAAATATTTATTTTTTTAAAATATAAATACTGATGTTTATTTGTTTAAAACTTCCAGATAATGTTTTTTTCACTTTCTGTATTTGTATACTGTTTATACTGTCTGTATGTACAACTTTTAATCTTAATTCAAGAATTAAACATTTTTTAAACTTTAAAGATCCAGCTTGTGTGCAGGCTTTACTGTTCGGCCTGATCTTGTTGTATATGGTTGAGTACCGGTATTAGTTGGTACAACAGGTGTGTTAACCTTGGTTGGTGTAGGTGTGGTTTCATTTTGAATGGCTGGAGATGGTGGTGTTTGGGCAGTGTGAGTTTCTTTGACAGGTGATGGGTTTGAAACCTTTGGGAGAGGAATCCCATCATTTAGATTTGGCACTATTGGATTTTTGACTAGATTGTCATGGTTGTTTTTCTGAGTGTTCGGTGTATGGACTATCGGTGTTTCAGGGATACTCGGTGAAGTTTCATTTGATTTTAGTAAGTGACGGCGATTACGGCGATATGAACCTCCGTCTTGAGTAGAAACTATATACGATCGGTTGTTTACTTTTCTTTCAACGATAGCTCGTTCCCATAGTCAATTTCTTTGAATGCGAACCGATTCACCAACTTTAAGCGGTTTGAGAGGTTTTGCTGTTCTGTCATAGTAACCTTTTCTCTTTTGTTGGATTTTGAGAAATTTCTCGCGTATTGGTGCGGTTTTTACTACTTGAGGCTTCAGTTGCACAGAAGTAGCTGGCAGAATGGATCTTAGTCTTCTGCTCATAAGAAGTTGAGATGGGGACTTCCCACAGCTAAGCGGTGTATTCCGATATTCAAGAATAGCTAAATATGGATCGCGATTGTCAGATTTTCCTTTCGAAAACATGTTCTTGATTATTTGAACAGTTTTTTCCGCAAGAGAATTGCTTTGACTGTAAGTCGGCGAACTAGTAATGTGTTCGAAATCCCATTCTTTTGCGAATTGTGCGAAAGTCTCGGATGAGTACTGCGGTCCATTGTCGCTTATCAATCTTTGACAAATACCATGTCTCGACATGAAACTTTTCAGTTTGTTGATAACTGTCAATGACTTTGTGTTAGTCAGTCGGCTTACTTCAAAGTACTTACTGTAGTAGTCAACTAACAGTACATAGTCTGTGTCGTTCCATGTGAACAGGTCAGTTGCAAGAACTTGCCAAGGTCTGTCGGGTATTGCACTCGGTACCATTGGTTCTTTGCAATTTGAGTTTCTGCGTTCAAGGCAGATGGGGCATTTCAGTACTAAATCAGTGATCTGAGATGTCATATTAGGCCAAAACATTACGTCACGGGCTCTTTGGAGACACTTTTCGACTCCAAAATGTCCTGTATGGATTTTATCCAACATGATTTTTCTACAATCTGTCGGAATAACAATCCTTTGACCTTTTAGTATGATTCCGTCGACATAAGTCAGTTCATCGCGATAGTTCCAAAAGTCACATATAGAAGCAGGGCAGTCTTTTCGATTGTCAGGCCATCCGTCAAGGACCGTTTTCCTGAGCAAGATCAACTGTGAGTCTGACTCAGTGTGCTGTCTGATAAGTGTCATCTTCTGGTCACTCATAGGTATGTTGGAAATAACTCCATGTACCTGAATGTCCATACCTTCAGATAAGTGAGGGTATGTGTCGGGTAATGACTTACGCGATAGTGTGTCGGCAAGCGGTATGGCCTTGCCTGGGACATGCGTCAATTCGATGTCATACTTCTGTAATTGAAGAAGCATGCGCTGTAACCTAGCAGGCGCAGCTTGGAGAGATTTTTTCATGATTGCGACAAGCGGCTTATGGTCAGTTTGAACTTTTATGCGTCTTGCATAAACAAATTGATGAAACCTTTTGCATCCGAAGAGAACTGCAAATAGCTCTTTCTCAATTTGCGCATAATTGACCTCGGTTTGCGTTAGCGATTTTGAAGCGTAGGCTACAGGGTGTTCATTTTGAAGAATTGTAGCACCCAGACCGTACTTCGAGGCATCGACCTGCAGCGTTATATCAATGTCAGGGTTGAAATAAGCAAGTACAGGTCCTGGAGTTCGAGTTATAACTTGTTTGATGTTCTCAAAGGCTTGAATTTGAGGTTTGTCCCATGACAATTCAACATCCTTCGGAAGCAGTTGCCTCAAGGGGCTTGTCAGTTCAGCTAAATTTGGTGCAAATTTAGATAAGTAGGTGATCATACCTAGCACAGTCTCTAACTCGTTCTTGTTTGTAGGCGGTTTCATGTCTTGGATCGCTGCGACCTTGGCAGGATCTGGTTTCAGTCCGTCGGCTGATAATACATATCCGAAATACTGTATTTCACTCACGCCAATGTCAATTTTGTCTGCATTGAGCTTTATGCCTTTGCGCTGGCACTGTTTAAGAACTTTGTCAAGGTTCTTGTCATGCTCTTGTCTGTCTTTTCCATAGACCAATATGTCATCGACAATGGCTGAAACTCCTTCAAATCCTTCGAAGATTTCGTCAATCTGTCGTTGGAACTCGTCTTGAGCAGAGCGAATTCCAAAAGGTAACCTGAGAAATCTGTATCGACCGTAAGGGGAGTTAAACGTCGTTAGATATGAGGACTCAGTCTTGAGTTTGATACCCCAGTATCCAGATCGCGCGTCAAGTTTCGAGAAGACAGTCGCTTTCGAAAGGTCCGGTAAGATGTCGTCAAGTGATTTCATAGGATAATGCGGTCGCTTAATACAGTCATTGAGGTTTTTCGGGTCTAAGCTAAGTCGTAAACGTCCGTTTGATTTCTCAACAATCACTTGACTGTTGACCCAGTCAGTTGGATGGGTAACTTTGGCGATAATACCGTCTGTTTCCATATTGTCAAGTTCGGACTTGAGTTTCTTGCAAAGCGCGATCGGAACTCTACGCGGAGGGTGGACTACAGGAGTTGCGTTTTCCTTGAGGTGTATTTCGCATTCACCTGGAAAGAGACCGATGCCTTCAAAAGTGTCGCGATACTTCGACAAAACCGTATTTTTGTCCAGCGGGACGTCAGGCTCGGAGCCTACGGCGTATACCAACTTGATTAGATTTAATGCAAGGCTGGTATCTAAACCAACTATTGGGTTGGATAGTGTATCCACTATGAAAAACTCATGATGTACTTTAGTGTTTTTGAAACTGCATGCAAGTGTAATGCAACCAGAGACTTTGAGTGGTTTGCCGTCATAGGCAGATAGGGTCTTGTGTGTAGACTTAAGGGGCAGCTTTAGACCTAGGGAGGTACATGTGCTCTTTGGTAGTATTACACTTGCATGCAGTTTCAAAAACGCTAAAGTAGACTAATTCTGATTGCTCGATATTGATGAGTAATGTCTAAGAATAGAGAATCTATTTATAACTAGAATCAAGTATACAGGTAGATATTAAGGTGGCTCATAGCTTAAGTAAACATAGTGAATATGATGCACAGGGGTTATTAAACAAATGTACAATTGTTGTCTAATTCCCATCACTAGGGGTAAGATGTATGTATAATTCCGCAGGTAGGGGTTAATATCAAACTCTCCGTGTTTGTGTATGATTCCCTACCACGGAGAATTGTTTTTCTGTCTAATCCCCGGGGAATGTCACGCCACCCCCACCCCAGCTAGAGTAAAATATTGATAGGTGCTGGTGCAGAATACTAAATATCGGGTTATACTTTATCCGTCTTAACGGGTCTGCACATATGCTGGTGACCACTCTGTCCCGCGTTTCAGCTATATGTCAAGCATTTCGGCAACGGTTGCAAGAAAAAGAAACCGTACATGTATCAGTTGCAAATGCTACCGTGCTACTTTGGCGTGTACAGCGCCATGTAGTTATGCGTGACAATTTGAACAGAATGCAAACTTGAAGGTAGTTTATCAGGACTAAATATAAAAGTAGATATACAATTCGTATAGGAAATGTAGCATTCACAGAACAAAATTAACCAAATCATACATTAAAAACAAACAACAATTATAAGGGAAAATAGAAGCAAAGCATGTGACACTACAGCCATAACAGGGTTGATAATATGGGTACCGCCTTGTCAGTAGGGAAAAAGACGGCACTGGAAGATAGTATCAGTCCCAACTTAAAGATCACACGAAATAAAAGTCTAAAATATGTTAATATTGGTAGTATTTTCGTATTTCTATGGGATTTTTGTGGGTGGGGTATTGATTTAATTGGAAATAGCAAAGAGTAAGTAAGTATGTTCCGTTAATAAGTACATCCGGATATCATTATGTATATGTTAATACGTATTGTAAAATAGTCATATCTCAAAGTATATTATAAACTATATAATATATGAAATACGCACATGCTGACAGCTTAATAACTTGGTCATGATCAACAGGAAATATTAAGATACGGGTAATGCCGAATCACTTGTAAAACTAATAGAGCTATATAATTAACTCCGGCCACTCATGTTTAACAAGGAACATTTGTGTGTATTGATCAAGTATATAGTAATTAGCGATCGGTTAACTTAGACTTGACCATAAAACACGATAAAAACGACGACGATAAGTTGTCGGTACCACCATTAGTCAAGTCACGAAGAGGGTAGGAATCATACTAATTGGTGTGAATCAAATACTTATGCCAATTACCATCAATTTAACGTCAGCACGTGGGTCCTAATGGACTCAAACAAAGAACCATTGTTTTATAACATATTGAGATTTTAATATAAATAAGCCCGCTCTGAGGTATTATTTCAGACCGGCACAGTTTGTTAACTTAAGCAGTTAGAACGTATATATGTATTAAAGGCTATACGATCGAGAAATAAACTACTTAGACAATAACTGACTTTGTGTTTTATAATAAGAAGGAACTGGACAGGCTATATTACAGT
The DNA here is from genome assembly GCA_037043455.1 of Cyrtodaria siliqua. Lineage (NCBI taxonomy): Eukaryota > Metazoa > Mollusca > Bivalvia > Adapedonta > Hiatellidae > Cyrtodaria > Cyrtodaria siliqua. The sequence continues at coordinate 133,914 of JAWPHD010003305.1, read as the reverse complement.
ATATAACCGCAATTATATGAATACACGAACATCTGATAACCACTACAGAATGTAAATCGTAGACTGAACATATAGTTTGTGGTGGGTGGGGTATAGTTGGTATACTCATATTTTTATTTTAAATAAATGCATAATCATGACGAAATATTTGCAGAAATGATTGTCTGTTTTACAGTCGAAGCCAAAATATATTGAATGAGTGAAAGTATTAGTTTAATATACAGCTGTATATTATATTTACAGTATTTTGGTCGTCATCTTGGATATTTGGGGGCCATCTTGAAAATGATCGAAATTGAATTGGCTCAGGTTATTTTTCATTTGTGAATATAATATTTGCAAGCACTGTGCAAAATATCATACTTGTATCACAATCTGAACTATTTTCTGGTTATTTTCTCCGCTATTATGCTAGGGGCGTGAGAGGTGCACCTTAAATTTCGTTCATGAACAGACTCGATAAAACCGAGCCTGCTACATTTCTCTCTTGTTTGTGTTTGCTGCTTCCAAGGGATCCTATTTTCAGTATTTATTGTAATAAATATTGTTCTATAGTGAATGTATTTTTCATATTGTATTCCCTTCGAGATGGTTGATCTAATTAGGTAATAACTCACATATTCATCAACACTAACGATTAGACAATCAACGAATTGATGAATATTACAACTGAGGATTTTACTGTAATCTCCATTAATTCGTCGATAGTTTTCTGCCAATAAACCCCTGCCGATTACATTTAGTGTTTGCCCTACTTTTTCCTCCAATCAGATGGTGAGGAATTTTAACCATTTAATCATTAAGTAATCGCTTACTAAATGGCACGCGCTTGGGTAGCGCCGTGGTGTAATGGTTAGCACTGCGGCTTAGTAACCCAGGGATCGCGCGTTCAATCCCAGCCAGGACCGAATTTGGGTTAATTATCGAAATATTTCAAAAAGTATTTCCTACCTTACCAGTCCTTCGGATGAGACTTTAAAACCGAGGTCTGCTCGCTAAAATGCTTAGTGCAATACAGCGAGGATAAATAAACGCTTATACGCAAGGCACGCGCTTGTTTGGACACAAGGAGGCGGATTTAGTAGAAGCGCGAACGTGTTAAAGACACATTTCCCAGCTGATTGTAGTCGTTGAAAAATCATGGATAGCATGCTTTTTAACTGCTTACTTCTCGCTGACTGATTACCACAGAGACATTATATTGAGGCCCCATCACAGTTTTTTTCTTTTCATTTACTATTACCTTTGTTTTTTATATAAAATATATTGTAACTAAAAACACTAGATTGTTTATTATGGGGGAGCATATAGTCGCCGCTTTTTCCGTCCGTCCGTGTGTGCGTCCGCTCGTCACACTTTTTGTCCGGAGCATAATTCAAAAAGTATGCTTGATTAAAGTTTGTGTGAATAATTAGGACAATCAGACAGAGTGCAGTTCATAGGAAGCATAACTCTAGTTTCACTACTTTTTTTTAATTATCTCCCTTTTTTGAAAAATCTTATCCGGAGCATAATAGAGTTCCATACGGATTCATTTTGAATAAGGAAGCACTCACACTAAACATTACTTTTTTTGTGTAACTTTCGGGATGCATCCATCGGTTCTACCGATTCTCTTGTTGTTAATATTAATATCAAACAACAACACACGAACTACAAGTGATAAGAAGCAAAATATAACGACGACGACGGACAGACAACGGACGGACGACGGTTGAAGAGTGGTTCCAAAACATCACATTGAGCCTTCGGCTCAAGTGACCAGAAACACTGACAGATGACAACGATTTTTGAATTTTGAAGTCCCGATGAGTTTCTTGCATTTGAGATTTACTAAAACATGGCAGAGAAGTAACTGATAATAGAGTATATTGTGCTAAAAATACAAAAACTATTAATAGTTAACACGGGTCTATTAAGAAAATCTATCTATGCATAATTGTTTGAACATATATACAGTGCACATAAAATGCAAAACGGTTATAATTTTTACTACATTATTATACTTTTTATGGGACGGGCCTCATCCTTTGACAAAAAACTAATAATCTCAATTTCCTTGTGCAAATGTATTTCTAACAGCGATTTACAGTTACCTATAGAAATCCCCCCCCCCCCCCCCCCAATACAATAGGCTCGAAATGTGTCTTTAAAGACAAGACACATTTCCCAACTGAATGTAGTCGTTGAAAAATCATGGATAGCATGCTTTTTAACTGCTTACTTCTCGCTGACTGATTACCACAGAGACATTATATTGAGGCCCGATCACAGTTTTTTTCTTTTCATTTACTCTTACCTTAGTTTTTGATATAAAATATATTGTAACTAAAAACATTATATTGTCTATTATGGGAGAGCATATAGTCGCCGCTTTTTCCGTCCGTCCGTGTGTGCGTCTGTGCGTCACACTTTTTGTCCGGGCATAACTCAAAAAGTATGCTTGATTAAAGTTCGTGTGAATGATTAGGACAATGAGACGGAGTGCAGTTCATAGGAACTATAACTCTAGCCTCACTACTTTTTTAATTATCTCCCTTTTTTGAAAAATCTTGTCCGGAGCATAATAGAGTTCCATACGGATTCATTTTGAATAAGGAAGCACTCACACTAAACATTACTTTTTCTGTGTAACTTTCGGGATACATCCATCGGTTCTACCGATTCTCTTGTTGTTATTATTAATATCAGAAAACAAACAACAACACACGAACTAGAAGTGATAATTTTACTGCACCATATATTAATATTAGTTCCACCTATGGCCCATATGAGGTTGTCCACATGTCCCTCACCGCTGTGGGTTCGATTCCCCACGAGGCCAGGACTGTTTTGTATGTGAGAATCAAGCTATCCAGCTTGCTTGCGGAACGTCGGTGGTTCTACTCAGGTATGCGCTCGTGCACGAACAAATGCCCGGGTTTGCCCCTGGGGTTTTCCTCCACCAATAAAAATCTGGAATGTCGCCAAATGACCTTAGCTGTTGGTGCAACTATAAAATTCATTCATATAAGATTTGGTTGAATTCCGACAAGCGCTTTCTGAGAAAAAGTCGTCAGAAGCAAAAGGTAACGACGACGACGGACGACGGACGAATAGTGATTCTAAAACATCACACTGAGCCATCGGCTCAGGTGATCAAAAACACTGACAGATGACAACGATTTTTGAATTTTGAAGTCCCTATGAGTTTCTTGCATTTGAGATTTACTAAAACATGGCAGAGAAGTAACTGATAATAGAGTATATTGTGCTAAAAATACAAAAACTAATAATTGTTAACACGGGTCTTTTAAGAAAATCCATCTATACATCGTTGTTTTAACACATATACAAGTACACATAAAATGCAAAACGGTTATAATTTTTACTACAGTAGTATACACTTTTTATGGGACGGGCCTCATCCGATGACAAAAAACTAATAATCTCAATTTCCTTGTGCAAATGTATTTCTAACAGGGATTTACAGTTACCTATAGAAATTCTCTCTCTTTAATAGGCAGTAGGGTAAACACTAAGTCAGTTAATCTGCTGCGCTCCTTCCCTTAGGGTTCCTTAATTGTTAAAATTTCACTTCATAGCCTCTAACTAATACATAAAGACGGTTAGCACTTAGACCCTACCACAGCGACAATTAAAACATACTGTCAGCAGCAGTTTACATAAATGCATTTATTGCTCAACATGTATTAGTGTAAATTGTCATATATAGTAACGTATGGCATGGGTCTCTGATTATGAGTGTTGTGTTGTTTTTAAAGTAGAATACTTTTGAATTTATTTATTTTCTCAATTTAGTCAATACGGCGGTTGTTTATGATAATTAGGAATTGCGTTATGATAATGATTACCTTCAGAAACCTAACCAAAAGTGCGAACTGGAGTCTATACTCTATACCATACGCGCTACTTATAGTGCGAATTCACAGCTCTATGGTCCATATAAAAACATAGCAGCTATGATTCTCACAGAGATTTACAAGCCAATGATATATGTCTTTGATCATAATTTGGACTCTTGAGATCCCAACCTTAAAGGTAGTTATGCCCACACTGATGATAGCATCAAGGAAGTTAACGCTGCCTCTGAAATAACTTGATCCTTTGCCACAATCCCTACCCAGAGTTGTCGTTCCTTGCACCCCCACATCCTGGTAAAGATTGCCCTTGCCTCTTTGCACTTTGGTAATTTATTTTTAATGGCAGTCAATTTAATTTTGGTGCTGTTTTGCAACTATTTGTTCGACTAGAATATAAGCAAGGTTATGCATTGTTAGAAAAACCAATGTTACGCATTCATATTTTCTGCATTGGTTGATCATTATATTCGACAGTGTCTGGTGCTGAAGGATGGATACCATGTATGCGAATTTCCGGTACATGTGTACTTAGGACAGGATTCCCAAATCGAAATCTGTCGGCTAATCGCATCCTCCACATTGTGCAGACGACATCACGAACCACGTGTTCCGAGGAGTTAGCGCCAACAAGTTTGAGAGACATGACGCCGTCTTCACCAATCAGATCAACAAACTTGTCCAGATCGAGCTGTGGAATTGCATTTACTTCAATGTCGTCTGCTAGGGCCAAGAACTTTGTTATGTACCTAAATAAACACAATAAGTTATATCACGTTCAGTTTATAAGGTTTTAATGTTAAAGCCACTATAGCTTGCCAAATATTGCATATTTTTATAATCCTGACACCATATATAAACCAATTATCGAGGTTTTGATAACACGCACTTTTTATAAGCGTCCAAATTAGCCAGTCAAACTATTTGAATTTGTTAGAATCCTCATTGTCGCCTTTTGAGTCAAAGTATGAGTTACCAAGTAAACTTATCATTGGTGCATATTCATACACGGTTATTGTAATGGTGTGTTCGTAAATTCAATGCGTGTAATAGTCGCATCTGGGTTAGTTACATCTTTGTAAGCTCGATAGCAGTGAGAAGTTTATGCTTTTATATTCTGTACCGACAATATAGCTATGGTTCTCATAGCTTCGAGATTTTTTGAATTTGAACATAGACGTAAAACCAAATATATAGATATATTTAAAATAGCTATCTTGCCAACAACATCCAAATTTTATAACATATGTACACCGTTTCTAAACCTACTAACAACGAGATAATTTGAAAATCCAAAATATAAACGGCTTTAACCAGCCAAGCCAAACCACAAAACTGGAGCGTTGAATTAAGAGTTACCAACTCATAATTCATTTTACGCACATTTTAATCGTATCTTTTAAGAACCCGTGAATAAAAAACATAAACTTTTAATCGGCACATATACATTATTTAATGACCTGAAAACATGGATAGAGTGTCGATAAACGGATTTGTAGTGTAATGTTTGGCGGGTTAGTTTCTTGAAGAATTATATAAGTAGTATTACCTTTTACGAAACATTGGCATAATCGCCAAGATCGACCAGACGACAAGGCTAAGACAAGTTACCACGGCAACGAAGAGTAGCCACACCCATATAAACATGTATGCGCGTTCATTAAATTCGTTCATCGGCAGGTCACACTGGACGGTATAGCGGTGCACATTATTAAAGGAGGTTATAGAGTAGTCGCACAACACTTGTCTCGGAAATGCTGGGGATAGTTTCCACAGCGTAGCGTTGTTTTCAAAAATATTATCCATGATGACATCACCGTATGACGTAGAATTATCGATTGGTGGATCGGTTGTTCTTAGAAAACTGTCAATGAGACACATCTGTGCGATAATGTTGACACAATATAAAAATTTGACAACAAACCAGAGCAGTGTCAGTAGGCGCCAAGGCAAGCAGTTTTCGAACTGCCTACACCAGTTATAAACGTAACGTCCCGTCTGCCTTACCAGTAGTTCCCGTTCGTTTAAATTCAAGTATTGGTATCCACTAGTGATGCCTGATAATTTATCAAAGCTGACCCCTGACGCACTGTGAAGTAAGTACATCATTACATTTGGCAACTTGAACATCATGGCTTGAAAGCATAGAAGTACCGGCAGCCATTGATACAGTGTAACCGTCTGAGACATTTTACTAAGGAGATCTAGATCACCACCCTCCACAGTTCGTCCAGCTAAAACAACCGCGTGATTTGCAAGTTGAAATGATGCATACCCCAGTTCTTCTTCCACTTTCTCTAAGTCACGTGGATAAACTATATGATGACTGTTCCAGCAAGTGTTCTCCGCGTATTCGATATGACTTTGCGGAAATTCAGCTGGGCACCAGCAAACCATAGGCTTGTTTACGCCTTGCTTCCAGCTGATAACACAGGCGAGAATAATTAGTAGCCCGAACGTCCAGAAGTGGTTAAGTCTGTCGGCAAAATCCTCGATGTTGGCACCTCCCTGGAACAGCCAGCGGTAAACCCCGCGACTTACTGTAGGCATAATGGGCGCACGAACCACCTGATCAACAGAAAATAAAGTTAAATAACATCTGACAAAACTATTTATTTCCTTAGAGGTCAATGGTTAGAACTCGTGCAATAGTACCTTTCAAGGTCAGTAGTCACTCCCGAGGATATATAGTTCAATATATTGCTTTCTAATGCGTTAAATAGTTGTTTTATTACATAGCATACAATGTAAGCGTTTTTCAATTGTTTTACTTATAAAATTGAATTGGAATTTGAAGAAGTATAAGGCCATGGCCACATAACGTTTTGAGGTTATAAAAGGCGCGCCAATGACACATATGAACTATTGCAAGCTGAATGTACTATTGCACGGTTACGAAATGAACTATTGCACGGTCACATGACTCTTTGTTGTCTTAAAAAAGCGCACCAATGACACAGAACAACTATTCGCGGTAAAGGGGAACTCAGAATTTTAATGTCCAATTCTCAGTAATCAAACTCATGACAAGCCCTTGATGATTAGCCTGAATCCTTGAGCAAATAAATCACACCATCATTGGATCATACATTTCCTTGAAGACCATTAATCTGCCCATGTGTTCAAACCAAATAAACGTACCAACAAGCATTTTCTATACAACTTGCGTACAATTTCTTTAAGACTCCCCTCCGCTCCCACCCCTCCCAAAACATGTTAAAAATTGCAATTTTAGCAACATTTCAAATTCAGTAAATAATAAGAATAATAATAATAAATCCTAAGCATGTCAGGGTCATTGCTGCACACATCATGCTCATGTATATCAGGAAATGCTTGATGTTAAATACCTTCAGCGGCGTTTTAAGAAATTAATCCAGATTGTTTAACATGTCAGGCAAAAGCAGCCATTTTAGTTAGCTTTTAGAAGTTTTTGGTAGTTTCGTATTTTTCAATTTATAGCCTCTAAAAAAAGCATCTTTGACTATATCAAAATAAAGATATAGATATGTGTTACTGGTAAATGACTCTTACTTCCACATTTAGGACACCATGTATAAAAGTAAATTCAAAACTCCAGTCTCCTCTACCAGGTTTTGTTTTGATCCTCTTCCCTTAAAAGTCTAGCATGAACTGACTAGTTCTAGAAAGATTCACACATTCTCTCATTTTAATCACTAAAACAATAAACCATGCATACCTCTCCCAGGCTAATCACCTACACCCTAACCAGATCCGACATTATCAAAACAAACTGACTTCCACTGACCTCTCTCTCACACATGCATTTCTGACCCAGACCCCTCACTCAGATAATGACACAGCATCTGTACAATATAAAAACTAGCATATATTGTCACATCCATACCCTGCTCCAGTGAAAAATTAAGATTTTTCACACAACAAACACAACAGTCAACATCTAAACCTATGTTTACTCGTAAAAAGCCCTTGACAGCCCATCAGCATTATCATTCTCTGAACCCTTCTTATGTTTTACATCGAAGTTATACTCCTGGAGGAGCAAACTCCATCTCATGAGTCTCTGGTTCTAGTTCTCGAAGTGTTTAACCGTTGTAAAGGACTATGGTCACTCTCAACTTTGAACTGAGTTCCATACACAATAATAAAAATAAAAACTCCTGGTTTTGTTCTTAATTCAGGCTTTATTTTATTCCTCTTCCCTTAACAGTCTAGCATGAACTGACTAGTTCTAGAAAGATTCACACATTCTCTCATTTTAATCACTAAAACAATAAACCATGCATACCTCTCCCAGGCTGATAACTTACACCCTAACCAGAGCCGACATTATCAAAACAAACTGACCTCTCTCTCACACATGCATTTTGACCCAGACCCCTCACTCAGATAATGACACAGCACCTACACAATATAAAAACTAGCATATATTGTCACAGTATTCAAAAGTGAAAAACTACAACAACAAAACCCCAGCAAACGCGCCCTATGATTATTAGTAATACCATCCGTGGACCTAAAATATGCTTAGTTGTTTTCTTTCTGTTTTACATGTACATTCAAGCAAAACTGAGGACTGCCCCCTAAATGCACTATTGCACGGTCATATGACGCGTTGCCGTCTTTAAAAAGGCGCGTCAATGACACAGATACACTAATGCACGATATATGTGCTATTGCACGGTAATTTATTACGGAAAGAACTATTGCACGGTTGACATATTTCACATATGAATGGTCAAAACTATTTAATCATACCACGTGACTGCTTCTAGGTCAATGAAACACGCTTATATTTTATGATATATAATAAATACGACTATATAATAAATACGACTATCTGTACATTATTGACCGTTACTTATGGTTAACCTGAACAGTATCAATCGGTAACGAAGAGGGAAAAAAAGTTTGGAAAGGATTCAGCTTTGATCTGTCTCTACTGCACTCACTCGTTCTAAATTGAACATTAGAACTGTTGTCCGGACTCAGATATAACCCCGCTGGGACCATGGACGTGTACCCGTGCAGCTACAAGGGTTTTCACAGTCGGGTCATGGCGACCTTGACCTTGCACCTATTGACTACAAAATGTATAAGGGTCAGGTTCTCATCGAGGTTAGTCTACCTATAGAGTTCCATGCGTGTTGCTACCTATGTTTTTGTTATAAAGTCACGGTGACCTTGACATGGAACCGATTGAACCCAACATGCAAACAGGTTATCCTCTCATTATGAACATTTCTAATTGTAAAGTTGCATTAGTGTGGCTACAAGTCGTGAAGAGTTATAGAGCGGACAAGGTTTTTCATTATAAGGTCGTGATGGCCTTAACCTAAAACATACTGACCCCTACCAGGTCATGGTGACCTTGACGTTAAACATATTGACATCACACTGTAAAGAGGTCATCCTTTTATCATGATCAACCAACCTGTACCGTTTTCATGATGTGGCTATACGACTTGATGCGATAGAGATCGTACAAGCCTTTTTATTATCAGGTCATGGTGGTTTTGACCTTGCACCTATAGACCCCAAAATGTATAGGGGTCAGGCTCTCATTATGGACAATCTACCTGTAACGTTTACTGAGTGTGGCTATATGAACGTCTTGAAGAGTTAAAGAGCGGACAACGTTTGTTCATTATCAGGTCATGAGGTCATGGTGACGATGACCTTATTCCTATTGACCCCAAAATGTATAGGGGTCATGCTCTCATTATGGACAATCTAACATGTAACGTTTGATGGGTGTGGCTATATGAAAGTCTTGCATAGTTATAGAGCGGACAACTCAGGTCATGAGGTCATATGGTGACCATGACCTTATACCTAGTGACCCTAAATGTATAGGGATGTTGCTCTCATTATGGACAATCTAACCTGTAACGTTTGATGGGTGTGGCTATATGAAATGCATGCAGAGTTATAGAGCGGACAACATGTTTTCATTATCAGGCTACGAGGTCATATGGTGACCATGACCTTATACCTAGTGACCCTTAATGTATAGGGGTCATGCTCTTATTATGGACAATCTACCTGTAACGTTTAATGGGTGAAGAGTTATAGAGCGGACACGTTTTTTTCATTATCAGGTCATGGCCTTATACTTATTGACCTCAAAATGTAAAGCGGTCATCCTTTCCACATGTATCTACCTGCAACTTTCATGAATTTGGTTGTAAGTCATAACTTATTGAAATTTCTTAATTTTCTGCTGTACCGTCAACAAGGAATTTACATCTAATGATATATAACTGATGTCCGTATTATTTAAATTGCTCAAGCTATTGCAGAAAAAACCTTTGGCTGAAACAAGCGCCTCTAACAATAATACATAATCACACAAAGACAAAAAGTTCCTGTTTTCGTACAAGATAAAACTTTCATCCGAAACATGCGTTAAGTTTGTAACATATTTTACGAGAGCATTGTATTTCCCGAACAAACACAACATTGTAAACCAAACTATTCAAAGTTTAATTTATCTATAGCAAACCACCAGGTTTTTGCGAGAATTCATAAACCAGGCTTTTACAAAGTCAATTGGTGAAAACAAGACAGATTTAATATATACACAGAGTATACTAATATACCGCTGATGCATATTATACAAGATAGCCACACGCATTAATAACATACGTGTTCAGCACTCCCCACTCTCCACTCCCCCCCAAAACCCCGCACACACCACTCACACACACACACACACGCACACACAAAACAACATCAACAACATAAATATCATACTTACGCAAATTTAGAACAAAGTTCCAGTCGACCTCAGGCTGGGATTTCCCAATCTACACACATACCTACATACATCTGTACATACACGTTAACCTTATGTTACCGCCGCCTGGTGTGTCTTGTATACAGCTCACCTAAAGATGGCTAGAACTGTAATACATAAAAGCAGGTGGAGAAGAGTTCTGTAGAGGAACGCTCATCGATCCGTATGGTGTACGATCGGGGTCAAAACTATGTATGTATGTGCAAAACTATGTATGTATGTGCACTTATAAACAAAAGCATCGCCTAGCGGGGCTTATACGCCTTTAACCCATGATAAACCTTTTTCAAACAATACAATACAATACAATACAACGTTTATTCAGAAAGCCAATCATATCACAATGTACAGACATACAAAGATACAAAGTAAAATGTAATTAAAATTACATACTTGGCATATTAATATTAATCGTCTAAGACAAGTTACTAGTATAATTAATTAATTTTAATTCGTAGTTGAAGGGTTACTTGTTGCTAAACCTTCAATAAAAGTTAAGGGATTTAACACTGTTAACACAAGATTAAACTGATCCTGTGTGGTACTCTCTCTCTGTGAAAAGAGAAATAATCAAAACAAAATATGAATCAGGGAGTTACAGGGAGTTATGTGCCTTTAGATGTATTGATTGGATGATGTTGAAGATGTGTGCAAAGTTACATTGCTGTACACCAACTACTTTCAAAGTTATTAGACACAATCGCTTGTAAACTGCCAGGTTTCAGGTTAAACCTTTTATTCAAAGGGGAATAACGAAAAAAATAATTATATGGGTGACCCAGAGAGTTATGGGCCTTGTCAGATGTATTCATCAGATCAATATGAAGACGTTTACAAAGTTACCTTGTTGTATACCTCATATTTTAATAGTTATTAGCCACAATCAGTCAGGTAAACGTTAACGGAAAAATGGACAGACGGACGGAAGGACAACGTCAAGACATAATACGTCCCAATAAAACGTGTAGGTGCACCTAAAAAAGTATGTGTGCACCTGTATATTGTATGGGTGCACCTGTAATAAATAGGTGAATATATATGAAGGTTTTGTTGAAACGGACTTCCATATCCGTTTCAACAAAACCTTCAAATAATCATAACTTCTTTGTTTATCATCCGATTTTACTTAATGGCAATAATGCTTTATATGACCAGTAAAGGATTTTGCATTCTTTTGCAGCGACTTTCTTTGCTTTAAATGGGTTTGATCAATATTCCATATATGGTAATTTGGAACTATGACGTCATAGTTCTCAAAATGGCGTCTCCCATATCCGCTTTAGAACAACCTTCAAATGGTCATATCTTTTTTGATTATCATCCGATTTTGATAATTCTTTCACATTTTTCCAAGATTTTCAGAACTCTCAATAATAATAAAGCTTGTTTGGCTGTGGCTCTACATTCCCTTTAAGGGGGAATTGACCTATTCGAATATTTAAGGGTACGCATATGAACTATATATTTTTGTAAATTTGAAGACATTTGCGACTTGAATCTGAATTTTGTTTTGTCCTTGTGAGAACTTGTCCTCGTGGGAACAAGATTTTAATAATAACGTCTCAAATATGGCTATGTTTGACGTTTTTCATAAAAGTCGCGTTGCATTCAATTGTCAACGTTTTAGCATCACAGAGTGTTAGTTTAGTCACATACAATTATATTTTATATCACACTGTTAGTCTTGACGATACCTTTCATCTTATATATAAATTAAATCATTTAAATTAGGCTGTAAACTATTATTTATAGAATGTATATGTACCAATTAAAAGTATAGGTTTATTCACGGGTTCTTACAATAATTGTGTTATTGAATATGCGTAAATGAAGTATGACTTGGTAACTATTAATTCGGCGCTCCAATTTCGGGGTTTGGTATTGCTGGTTAAAACCATTTATATTGTGTTTAAAGATGAGATTCAAAAATATGTAAGTTGTATATATATATCGGTGAAGTACACCGCAAGAATGTCCGCAAATGAGATTGGGTTTTATTGCTTAAAACATGTTACCACTGTATACATATTAAACAACGAATAAGCAGCTGAACATTTACAAAAAACAGATGTTAACATATGGACACATGCATGATAAAAACAATTTAAGAATTAAAAACGTTTGATGCTCTATCCATTAACTTTCAGATATCATCTTGACGTAAGTTGTGGTGTTTTGTTTCAGTAATACAGACATTATCAGAACAAAAATGTGTGCTCGTAAGATAGAATGATGACTGCAATAACCTTAAACATTCAGAACATATTTGGGGATAATAACTGCAAACATCGGATTGCAAGTAGGATGCAATTATATCTTAACTTAATAATATAGAGTTGCGTGACAGATATCATCTGACACAATGTTAGGACGCCTTATGAAATGTTAAACCATCTGATATATATAATGTCCCCTACATCTATCTTCCCACCTGCATGTTATTGTATTACACTACATGTTCAACAATAAACACGCAACTAAGATATATATTCCCTTCCATATAGCAATGAGACAGAAGAACACAATACAATAGCAAATAATTTGAGGATTTGGGAAAAGTGTGTGTGTTAGTAAATGTGCCGACAGATGATTCTTGACCGAGGTATTTTGCATATGCCAGTTTGATATTTAAATATTTGCATGTACTTACATAAATATATTGTTTAAAAACATTTTCAAGTATAAGAAAGTATGGAAAGCCGTTTGGTTGTTAGCGGGGGTCCCAAACGGCTTTCCATAAAGAAAGACAATTTAACAACACTGCTTAAAATCAAAATAATCTTTGACAAAACATGTGTTTTACACTTTACCATGAGTTATTACCGAAATCACTTTTGAGATTGCACAACGTGTACGTTTGGAACAAGTTTTGTTCCCCTGCGAGCATACTGGTAATTGTTTAGCAAACGAATATGACCAATGACAGATAGACTCGATACGAAAACCATGCTGTATTAATGCGATACGACAACTTTTGGATTTTTTCTTCAGATGGCGGGAGGTATACAGTACTGGTTCTACCTAGTAAACAATACGGTGATCTGCCTCTACCACAAAAACATCGACCGTCATATATGGCCTAACATGTGCTAAAATTGACGTAAAGCACCATTCAACCAAAGCAAAACCAATTAAAAACAAGATATCCGGATAGACGGACGGACGGACAGACAGAGACACGGATCTCTCACTGCCCTATTTCATTGTGCGAAGTTTCATTGCAGTTCCATTAGTAGTTTTTGAGTTATTCTCCGCACAAGAATTATAACTTTACAAAGGGCAATAACTATATTGAACGACGATAGAGTTGTGGTACTTATACTCGGCACTTCCCCTTATTACCCTCTATCATTGTATGAAGTATAATTGCAGTCCCTTAAGTAGTTTTTGAGTTATGTCCGGACAAGATCGACAAAGCGGCAACTATATCATAAACAGTTTTTTATAGAGCCATTTAATAGATACACGGCTTTAGCAAATTCTAGAAATAATAGTTTACAGCTTAATTTAAATGATATAATTTATATATCAGATGAAAGGTCTCATCATGACAAACAGTGTGATATAAAAAATAATTGCATGCTACTAAACTTATGTTTTGTGATGCTAAAAACGTTGACAATTGAGTACAAACGCGACTTTTATGAAAAACGTCAAACATAGCCATATTCGAGACGTTATTATTAAAATATTGTTTACATGACGACAAAACTAAATTCAGATTCAAATTGCAAATATTTTCAAATTTACAAATATATATAGTTTATATGCGTACCCTTAAATGTTCCAATAGGTCAATTCCCCCTTAAGTATATGGAGATATTCGTGAAAGTCAAGTCAAACTAGTAAAACCTGCATGCATATGTATATATAAGATACGTTTGCTTTACACTGCAATGAAACTTAAATGTATCAACGTAAATTTATAAATCTATACCATTTAGTAGTGATGGGCAATCGGTTGAAATTACAATTGATCATGGGTATAATCGGTTGGATGTAACCGATCAATCATCGGTAATAATCAGTCAAAATGACGTATAACATGTGCACGTTAATCAATGATTCAGGCCTTGAACATTAGAATAATTTCTTGTAATTACTATTTCCTGTCTCGTTTATTATGCCATTGCTAGTTTTAATCAGCAAAATAATTTTAATTCATATATAGAGTTTAATAACCAGTGTTTTTGAGATACGGGAAATATCTCCCGATGTAGAGAAATGGCCCCGATATAAGAACGAGAGAAATGGCCCCGATATAAGAACGAGTGCGGAGCACGAGTTCTTATATCGGGGCCATTTCTCTACCGAGGGAGATATTTTCAGTATCTCAAAAAGGGGGACCCAAAGGGGGGTTGTGTTCACGTGATCACGTAAAATAAAAACAAGGATCACGTCTTCACGTGAAAATAGCAGAACTTTCACATTTCACGTTAAATGTGGATGAGCAGACGTGAAGCGCTATAGGCTCGAGCTTCTCTAGTACAATGTGTGGGTTGCAACAACAACAAAAAAACAACAAAACCAAACCACACACAATCACACACAAACTTGAGCCGTCAGATGTATTCTGAGGCTTTCAAATTGACAACAGCATTCTGACATCTCATGTGGTATAAAAGTTATGACAAAAAGAGAACATTTCACATACCTGGGAGGAGGAGGGACACTAAAAAGACTGAAAAGGACTAAAAATTCACGTTTCACGTCACCATATCACGCGATCACGTTTTACCAAGACCAAAATCACGGTTCACGCTTATAATTTTCACGCAATCACGCAAAAAAAATGTTTGTTTCACGTGTCACGTTTTTAAAAACACCCCGATCACGTTTTCACGCAAAACCCCTTTGGGACCCTCTCAAAAACAATGGTTATTAAACTATATATTACATAATTTAAAATGATCTTTTATTAATATTTCTAATGATTCACGCCTTTTTACACCAGTTTTCACGAGAACACCAAGACGACGTTACGTCATCCAAGACGACGTTACGTCATACAAACAAAACAAGTGGAACCGGAACTCTTCGTTAATTTCCGTAAATCGTTATTTCCTAGTGGCGGAATCAGTCGGAACTCTTCGCCAATTTCCGAACTCGGTAATAGTGGCTCGGAGAGTACTGGGTGCCGCTCAATGGTTTTTGGAAGCAAAATGATGAATTTGGTTCGGTTTTCGATTGTAGCTCTCCGCTCTTCTTTATAATGTTATATTGATGACAATATTGCAGATTTGTTATTGATTTTGATCGATTTCTTTATATTTAATGCTATGACAGACAAGTTATACTTTTTCATAAAATAAATCCCAAAATATGTGTAGATGAAATCAAGACGTTTCGGCCCAAATCTGTTCGTTCGGTCCCAAGCAGTTCGTTCCATATAATAACTGATAGCTTCGAAGCATTTGTTGCGTTTTTCAATATATACTTTAATATTACGGTTGATTTGAACGGAAAGGAGGAAGAGATATTAGAATTATAATTCTATTATATTTTAGGATTGACTGTTTACTGTTTTGTCAGTTGAGAGTGACATGTCAGCTGCACAGCTGCATGCATATATGAACTTGATATTTTATCAGTAAATCAATTAATAAAAGACTAAACAAAGAAAGATATGATTCATGAAGTCCATACTGACGTCCATGGTACTTGATATATTATTAAATTATGCTTATATGGTCTGCAAGTATATATTTGTTCTTCGATCCACAGACATTGGGGTACACCTTTGACATGAGGGTTAGTTTATTGCAAGATACAGATATTATACATATTATACATATATCATCTAGTGAAGACATTCCAGATATCGCAGATATCATATATTTAATATAAAAAATATGAAAAGAGTTTATTTAACACTACAACTATGTGATGAATGATTACATCAAATGTATTTTTTTTATAAGGAGTATACCAGTATTTTCTAGATGCATCAAACATTTTTAAAATGTTCCAATTCATGATAAAAAATTCAAATCACGCAAAATATGGCGTTAGCACCGTGTTTTTCAGGTCTTAAGTTTGAATTGGTTATATAATTTGAATGGAAACGTCATAAAATGTTTAAATTAACCTGGTGCATAACCTATGATAGTACTAGTCCTTCATAATAAGACTTCACATTTTGTATATTTCACATTTCTTGCCTCGTTTTTTTGTTGTTGATTTTTTAACATTGTTTGTTATTTTGCCTAAATGTGAACAGCAGTCAATATGAAAAAATAAGCATCACAATAATGAAGATTAAACCTGAAAAAAGCTGTCTGAAAATTTGGATATATATTTACATAATTGTTATAACCTTCCATTCTTGGCATTGATCTCAGCTCTCCAAAGCGCCCAGTGAAACCTAGCGATTATTTTTCAACATTTCAATTAAAGAGAATCCCAGTTAAAATGATAATAAATATAATAACAGTCGCGAAAGAAAAGAAGGTAGTTAGAAGAGTTTATGGATGTGTAAACGTCTTGAAAATTGGTCGGCATCACATCTTAGATTTCATCCTGGTATGCTTCAAACTGCAATAGTGGTTAAGGACGTTGTGTTGTAAACCTTCGCCTCTCACCGCTGCGGGTTCCAATCTCACTGGGAGCTCAACTTGTAAGTGAGGAAGTGTCGATTCTTACGGATGGCGTGGGGTGTACAGTACTGGTTCTATTTTTCCCTCCACCACAAAAAATCGACCGTCATATATAACCTTAAATGTATTGAAAATGACGTAAAACACCATACAAACAAATCATCAGTGGCCTCGGTATCTCAGTGGATAAGGCCTCTGGAATGGAACTAGGGTTTTAAGGCGCACCAACACATAAAAGGTTATATGGCGCCAAACAGGAATGAACATGCCAGGCTCATCCTCCATGTACATCGAGACAAAATATGGAGAACGGGCCTAGAACCTTCTCATCCTGAACTGCAGAGTTGCTGCAAATTCTATTGTATACACTCCATTTACGCTGGAGCCACGTTATAGTTTTTCTACCACTGCTCAAGTGATATGAGCGAGATGGCACCTGAAACAATGCAGGGGTCATGATGAAAGCGCCCAACAAAACCTATAGGTAATTCTTATAATTTCAGTTAAAGACTTAAGATAAGAAGTATTAAATAGTATAACTGCTGTGAAAGAAAATATGAAAAATGTAGCTGGAAGAGTATATGAAAGTGTAAACCTCTTGAAAACCATGACACACGATATGTTCATCCTTTGTATACTTGAAACTGCAATCTATAGTGACCGATGCATGTCGACCGATTCCTGGACATCTCCTTCAACGTGAGTTTTGATTCTCCTATTTCATCACAATATGCAACATGTTTAATATAAAAAAATATTTACTCATTTCATCTGAGGTTGCTGTCCAAATATAACCTAATATGATGTATCAACGGGACTTAAAACCTCATTTCATTCATTCATAATTGCAATGAACACATGTATAATAATATGAAATGAGTAACACTATAATTATGTGAATAATTTTAGCAAATATTTGTATGTACAGTTTTGTATGTACAGCTCAGTAAATGTGCCAAGTCTCTGCCAGGAATCGAACCTGAATCTCTCTTCTTAAAAGAAAAGCATGCTTCCTTACACTACAGAGATGCATCCCAACAACACAACTTTACAATTACAAGTAACTTGAAGAAACTAATATAACCCGCCAAATAACAGTAAAATTACACTACAAAGCTGTTTACCAAAACTCTATCCAGGTGTTCAGGGCATATAATAATGTATACATGCCAATTAAAAGTATAGGTTTATTCACAGGTTTTAAAACAAACTGTGATTGAATAGGCATAAAATGAATTATGAGTTGGTCACCAAGTCGGACAGATGTCTCGTCTTCAGCTCCACCATTTTCCTCCAGCAGGAAGACCATCACAGGCCACCCGAGTGGTCCAGCCTTTGTGATTGGTAAAAAGATCACGAGTTTATGAAATTGTTATTATGTTATGTTATTATGTACCTTGCCGACTGCAGATTATTATTTGTTCACCTCTTTACATGGGAATATACATATCTCACAGCTAGTTGGACTGGCGTGGCTCAGTGGATAGCTCAGTGGAATTGAAACCGGAGGGCGCCACTAAGTTTCATCGGTTCTTGGGCAAGAAACTTTCCCTTAGCGCGTCTGTCTGAAAGGGATCTAAACAGGGCGGTCTTGCGTATCAACTCTATTCTCCGATCATCTGCAAGTTAAACCAACACAGAAATCTAATCATTAGGCCAAAAATAAAAATAGATGTGTTTCCGGTGCCTACCTACCCTAAAACCTTTTATGCAATTTTTTTTTTTCCCAATTTGTTCTGAACGAGGATTTATCACATAGCTTACATCACTAGAGGGCTGGCGTGGCGCAGTCGGTAGCGCGGCGGATTTGTAACTGGAGGACCCGGGTTCAATCCTCCGTGATGCCACTAAGTTTCGTCGGTGTTCTTGGGCAAGACACTTTCCCTTAGCCTCGTCCGTCGGAAGGGGACGTCAATCTATCCTCCGAGCACGTTAAAGAACCACAGAAATCTATTCGATAATAAGAGTAGGGCACGGTTCCCGGATTCCTATGTATCCTTCCCCTCTCTCTGGGGCGGCTCTAAATAACCTATACTGTGTTGATGAGCCGTTAAACAACATTCAGTTCAATTCATGAAAGTGAAACATAACACCATTCTATATTATCTGTATTCCACTGGGCACTGGTGGTATAACTATGCAAATTATTACCGAAATACACGGCAAAAGTGTAAAATATTTAGGTTAGTCATATGATTGGCCTGGAATGTCATACGATACATTCAGAGTTGAACATTTTTATTTCGTGTGAAAAATACGACGCTAATAAACTATTAAACTATACGACGCTAATAAACTATTAAACTAATTAGTAAAATGCATGTTAAACAAATGTCTTTTGGTTTAAAGTGTTCTATAATTTGTAACAGTAATGCATAATTTAACTGTGGCAGTCTTATATCGAGGTTACTGACAACATCACAGAGAAACTTTCACGTTGTATCGTCAACTTGTATGTAATTTATGTGATAAATAGAACCTCACAATATCTTGCTAAAAAAGCAACAAAAAAGCCTATCGACCTACCCTATTTTTTTAGAGCATGCAAAATGAAACACACCTATTTTTATTTTTGGCCTTAGTAAGAGTAAGGCAGGTTCCCAGATTCCTATGTATCATTTCTCTCTCTCGCTCTCTCTCGCTCTCTCTCTGGGGGCAGCTCTAAATAGCATATACTTTAATGTGTTCCTTAAATATGTTATGATACACATGCTTGCACTCACAGGGTGTGGTATCATATACCCCTACAACTATATACCTATAATACATATATATTATATGTATATAAACAGGGCCTCCCACAGGAATGTTTTAAGAAGTAGGGGCAAAAGTACGGACGACAAACTGGGGGATGGACCGATGAAAAGAAGAGATTTGGCATATATCTAGTATCATAAGAAATTGAATAAAAAATGATACTTAAACTATCAAACAACGTTAAACAACAAATCACGTCATGTCTGTTCAGGGGTTTCATTAACTTTTCAAGTGAACAGCCTAGGGAGCAGCCGGGTATTCTGATCAATAGTTATTATACTTGCAGGGGCATAGCATGGCATACTCCTTTACTCCCGGGAGTAACTTGGAAAAATAAAACTACAAAAAATATTTTTTGAAAAAAATGCAATAACAACCAAAGGGTTTTGGGGTAAGGGTGGAAAATTACTACTAGTTTTGCTATTACCATTTTGGTCCAAGATGAAAAGAAATGGGAACCTCCTTTCTGAGAGGGGGACACCTCCTCCTAGTCCTTCCGCATTCGCACCTCATATTTATAGGAGTAGGTTGAAAACAGGCCACGCTACGCCCCTGACTTGTATTATATACTAGTAAACATTATCATAGTAGCCGGTAATCTGATCCTTCTTTGACCTTACCAGCCCTTTCTACGAGTCTGATTATTTCATCTGGCTGTGAAAGCCGCAAAAAAAAGACTTTTACTTTTAGGGTCAGAGAAGGCTCGGATTAAGTAGGCGTGTAGACCAGTCAAAGTAGCATGGGGAAATCCCCGGCTACCGCCTCTTAATGGCACCCCTGCTGTGTTAGAAGTTAAGCGATCGCAGCGCCGTTACGCAATAAATGGCTGGGGAAGGTCCTGTATATAGGGGGTGTGGTGTATGAATACCAGGGGCGAAGCTAGGGACTTTAGAATGTGTATGCAAACAGTCTAGTGGGTATGCTCCCCTGGAAATCTTTTTTTCTAGACCATATATGGTGCAATCTGGAGGCATTTAGCAACAAAATGAGACTGATTTTGTCTCTGAAATATATATTATTTTTTTCTAGAGCTAAATGAAGAAGTTACCTGAACCCCAACACCTTATTGCATTTTTGGGCTTTTTAATTTTTTCAATATTTGGGACAATGTGTACGAAACTGCATACTTTGCGTACAGACTACAGGTAGATACGCGCCTGAATCCCCCATTCAGTTTTGACCTCCTAATTCTGTAAACAAATCGTCTGCGTGAAATTGCATCTAGACACTTGCATTGATTTGGGTCAGTCTATTCAGGTAGTGAAGGGTAGATTAATAGCTGCAGTAATCTAAAGGTGAAGTATTGTGTTGTTTCACATGGTGTTTAAATTAAAATTAATTATCTATCCGTACTGTTGTTTAAGTAAAGCTTTGTGGAGATTTTGGGTTTTATAATTATTTACTATTATTTTAAGCTGTTTAAAACTATAACAATAAATAAAAAGTGAAATGGGGTGGAGAATGGGTTTCAAGTTTTGCTATTAGATAAGACATATTAATAATTTGTTATTATAATTAGGTCTGTGTATTAGATGAAGAGTATGTGAAGCTTTTATAAATTAAGAAACGTCCAAGAATACCATATTGATTATTGTTTACCTCAGTATGAATAAATTATTATATCAGGAACATCTATGACTAATCCCTGATAAAATAATTAAATATGTTCGTCAGCAGTCGCCATATTGTTTATCTTGTAATTGAAGAGCTTGGAAATAGTTCAGAATGGCGTCGAGTACTCTCCGAGTCGGAATCCCGAGCGACGGAATCCGACGAGGCAGTTTCGATTGGTGGCGGAATCTGACGAAGACGTCCGTAAAATAATCGGAACGTCTTTTGGCATTCCCGCCACTGACGGAAAAGGCCGAGCAATGTTCCGTACTGGGAGATATTTCCCAGTAGAGCATAGCTTTTCTATTCCCATAATTTCCTATACAAATCACAGAAAATATGTAATATAAATGTATTTGCTCATTTTCACAAATGTATTCTCGTGGATAATCATGTTTATTTCTATTTTCATCATTAATTAAAGTGCATTTTTATATTTTACCGATGATCGGTTATAGAATTTCATAATCGATCATCATAATCGGATGCCTAAGTAACTGATGATCGGTTACCGGTTACAATCAATTAATCGGTACATCACTAACATTTAGGGAGGATAGAAAGAGAATACGTTTCATTCCTTATATAGCATTTACCATATGAGGGATATTTCCCATCTTATTGCTAATCTTTTCACGACAATTAAAACTTACACGTACGTTTTTTTATATAATGAAGATATGAGTACATCAGTGTCATATTCATATGAACATTCAAGTAGAAAACCGCTAGAGGGCGTGTAATCTAGAGGCCAATCCATGATTTTTGAGTCGAGTTCAACATTTTGCGAGGAGGATAGGGACAGGCATCAATCGAAAGAGTAATATCTTGCCTTTGTCGTGGTACCCGTGTTCAGCTCTGATATATGTGACAGGGATAAATTGAGGTCAACGGTCATGACACTGTTTCAGAACAATTAAATGAAAAACTGAATGTACATTTTTGAAAGCCATTATTATTTTGTTTATGCACGAAGCATATTTCGGTCTAGTTCAGCATTTGAACGTTGTTACAGTTGACGTCTCCGTCTCCGACTGACTGTACAACGTTCAGCGCAAGCGTACAGTAAAAATCCAGGTTTATCAATAGGTCTTCATGCGTAATATCTATAGTAATTTATACGTTCTGTTAAAATTATGAACTATAATCACTCAAAAACAGATTTATTAAACATAATATGTGCAAAACGTTGTACGATATACAGTATAAATGTATTAAATTGATAGTTTTGTTTTCATACTTTTACTTTTGTTATCAAATCTCGACATCAGTATCACGTTAGTTGATTGTTATCTACCCGTGTAATTTGGCAACTCCCCAACAGTTCATACCGCCCCGACTTCAAAACTATACCACTGCCGTAATAGTGTGTGTTACCCTTTGATTTTTGCATTGTGTATGAAATAATATTGTCATTCATATCACGGCCCAATTAAAAAACAACAACATTGTGGTGGGGTGGTGAGGGGGTGTGGGGGTGGGGGGGGGGGGGGCGGTGGTGGGGTGGGGGTCAGGTCAGAGAAGACTCGGGATTAGTAAAAGAAAGAACTTGTCTCATGAATGAATGCTCCCTTTAAAAATATAAACACTGAGATGCCAAAATATTGTATTCATACACTCATTTCAATATAATCAACAACAAAAAAAACTCACAATTTTAACATGAAAATGCTTGAAATATGTAACAAATAGATCAACAATTTTTTATAAATAAAAAAATGGCACTTTAATCCCAAGACGTTGCTACTTAAATTGGAAATGTATTTATGTAGGACATTAGTAGATCTATAGATATAATAATGATATTATTATTAAAGGGACAAATGACAAGCTTGCTGTCTGACACATATTCTTTCCCACATGTAAACAAATAAAAATGTGTGTATTCATAAAGATCACATTTTATTATATATTTAGTTACACATGTATTGAGCCCCACCACTGTTTCCCAATCACTGTTATGTTTCACTGCTGGTACTACCTTTTAAATGTCAAAAACACTTTCTTTTTTTAAATCCGACTGACTGTGCATCATAAGATTAATTTAAACTTATTAATTTTACATCGATTGTAATGAAAGCTCTCTGAACTTATTTTAAACACTGTAGATGTATTCCTGGGTAAAACCAGTACGAAGCAATGCCTATACTTAGGTGTCTTTCTCAGGGACACAACACATACATGTATAGTCATGGCGAGGATCAAATTAACCCACAACTTTTCAATCATGGGTGCAAAGCTCTACCACTAGACCACACTGTGCTCCAAATTTACTTAAAGGGAATGTAGCGACACAGCCAAACAACTCTTTTATTGAGAGTTCTAAAAAACTTAGAAAAAAGTGAAAGAATTATCAAAATCGGATGATAGACAAAAACGATATGACCATTTAAAGGTTGTTCTAAAACGAATATGGGAGCCGCCATTTTTAGAAATATGACGTCATAGTTCCATATTACCATATATGGAATATTGATAAGTATCACTTAAAACGAAGAAAATCACTGCAAATGAATGATTTTTTTTACTGGTGATATAAATCATTATTGCCATTAAGTATTACAAAGTTGATGTCATTTTTTCCCTATAAATCAGTAAATGTTCATATTTATACATATTCCATATATGGTCATTTAGAACCGTGATGTCATAGCTCCCAAAATGGCCGCTTCCATATCCGTTTCAACAGAAACTTCAGATGATCATATCTTTCTTTGTTTATCAATGCGACATTGTATCTGGCCCCAACACCGTACAATCCACTGTAAATCCCACTGGAATATAGAGTTGTTGACATTGCCCTAAAAAATATGTTTTCTGCATGAGTTTCCAGGTTGTGGGTATATAATAAAAAGAATATGTGTGTTTGTCTTGAAGTGAGAATTATTTAAAACTTAGTGATGAAATTAAATCCTATGTTCACTACAAACCAACAAATATTCTTCATATATCTTTTCATTGTGTGTATGGTATATGTGTGTAAAGAACAAAAACATGTTACATTTAAAGAAACTAAGGTTAGTTTTTTTATTTATTGGTTTACGGGAATTTTTTTAAAAAATTGCAGTAGGAAGGACAAAATAAAAATAAAATTAAGACCAGCATTTACATATATAATGAGTCTATAATAAAATTAAAAATAAAAGTAACTTTTTGAAGTGAGAATTTAAAACTTAGTGATGAAATTAAATTCTATGTTCACTACAAACCGACAAATATTCTTCATATATCTTTTCATTGTGTGTATGATATATGTGTGTAAAGAACAAAAACATGTTACATTTAAAGAAACTAAGGCCAGTTTTTAGCATGGTGAACTTGTTCACCAAGCTATAGTTACCGTGTTTTTTCACGAATCCTAACTACAGCCTCACTGATGAATCGACGCATTGCCTGAAAAAGAAGACCCATATTTTAACAGGTGTTTCTTCTTTTCTAGTGCGTATACAAATAAGGTAATGTCATTTAGAAATTTCAAATAATTTCCTCGATACATTGTTAAGTTATATATTATTTATATAGCTATTTCATCTATTGTTTCATCGTTTAGCTGTGCGTTCTATAAATAGATCAATCATCATCATCACATGATCATCACGTGATCTTGCGTAAAATATATTCATACGCTGTATTGTTCTCCTAGGATAGTGATTGAGATTTGTAACCAGTTAATTTTAGAATTTATTTCTCTTGTTGCAACACCATCAAACGCATATCTTCCATCTTTCTTGGATTTATATATTTAAGAAATATACATGGCCTTTATAGTCTTCATATAATATTTAATAGGTTTGGTCAGTAATGGTTATCGCATTAGCTACTATCCTTTGTAAAAAGTTGTTGCTGCCTATTCTCCGGAATAAGATTTCAGCTTATTTTGAAGTACGCTGTGTAATATTCTGAAGTCTTTACCTCCCTTGCTATGAAGTTAAAATAACTGTTTCGGTCGTAAAATAATCCTGAATACGTGTGCCGATCGTGTCGGCGAGACCGAATGCAAATCAACAAGATCTGACTGGGTATAAATCATTGGGACACTGCGGTTTTAGAATAAATACCTAATTTGTAAAGGATTATTAGCTCAGTCGGGAGAGCGGCAGTCCCATAAAATTATGGATTATAAAGCGAGCGGGATGGGTTCGAATCTGAGCAGAACCAATTTTTTTTTATTTTAGTTATATTTTTTTTATGCAAAAAAGTTTGTTTAATTCATACCAGGGCTTTATATTGTTCATACCCAATGGTCTTAAAAGGGGTACATCAGAATTTTTCTAGAAACAGCTTAAATTATAAAATTGTTCCAGTTCACGATAGAAAACACTATCAATCAAAATGTGAAGCTAGAACCATTTTGTTAATGTCTAAAGTTTCAGAATACCATATAGCTAGGGTGGACTCGCACGTAATATGCTAAAATTAACCCTGGTGCATCACCTAGAATAGCACGTATTACTGTGCAGAATGAATTTCTTTGTACATAAAATAGTTTATACCCCATTATGTTTTGGTCATGTAGAATAAAATATTAATATTTGTCAATTTTAAATCGGACACCTATAGACCCCCATAAAAGGCCTGATGTACTCCCTTTTAGACTTAAGTCGGAAAACAAATTGTGTGTGTGTGTGTGTGTGTGGAGAGTGGGGGGATTTTTTTAAAGATTTTTACGACTTTTATCTATGCTTCAATTTGGTAGAGGTAGAGGTAGACCTCATCTGTTTTGAAACAAACTCGTAGAACCACAGTCCTGTCGCGCGTTAGTGAGTAGCTGTCAAACATTATTCAATGTGCAAACGCGTAACAAGCGGGGCTCGAACGTATGACTGTATCATTGAGAGATATACATTACACAACAAGAGTAGATCTAAACACAAATATGTTACCTTTTATTACAATTTTCAAATTACATGCAAAACTGATTGAATGATATTCTGTTAAGGCCAAAACGCAACAAAGCAACACAAAAATGAAGGGGTAAAAGTTGTTGTGTCGAGGGTAAAAACGGCGATTCGGTTGGGTGACAGGAAACAAAATACTTTTTGTTTAGGCTTAAGGTAGTAAACGAAATTTACCGTGACTTTGGTGATTATTGTCATCAAACGATTTGCCGACTTAAAAAAAAAATCCACGTAAAAATTACAATTAGTGATATGAATCGTGAAATTCTCAGTAGCGTTCACATACATGGTTGAAAAATTTAACAACGAAATAATTGTGTATGAACATCATGTTCACTCCGAGTTGTGAGATTAAATCACAACGGTATTCCGAGAACAGTGGTACTCCGAGTTGTGAGAATGAACGACAACGGTATCCCGAGACCAGTGGTATTCCGAGTTGTGAGAATAAATAACAACGGTATCCCGAGACCAGGGATACTCCGAGTTGTGAGATTAAAATCAAATGAGCACAAAGATTTATAAGTTATGTTTTGTATATGTGTAGTCTGTATGTCTCTACTACAAGTTGTACTTAAAACATTTGTTCTTTTAGTTGAAGGTCACACTTTTTGGAACACGGAAGCTTCAGGGAGAATTTGTCATTTTATTCGTTATAAATCTTTGTGCAGCGGGGGATATGACTGTCTTTCAGCTACACTCCGACTACTGACTACACTCATGTTCATTTGATTTTAATCATACTTGCATAGTAGGTCGATATCAATGCAAGGTTGTTTCCTATTTTAATTCAGCTATGTTGGTCAAAGGGTCTATGAATTACCTCCCCTTGAATTGGCAAAATTAGCTGTCTTGACCTTTTTGACGCTATATTCATTTCTAATGACTCAAACTTTGATAGGTGATGACTGGTGATGTTTTTGATACACTTTAACACCTGTGAAGATGATGAAGCGTTTCGAAGATTAATTTTCATTATAACCAATCATTCCTTTTGTTCCCTTCTTTATTCCTGTATATACCTTACCTTATCTTGTTTTAATCGCCTTAGTTACAGATACATTAAACAATGCATTGATGTATTATTACATGCAATGATGTATTGTTAATAAGAAGAGTTGACACATTTTCAATCGATCCATGTCATGCGTGATTGGAAAGAAACCTTCCATTACATGGATGCACAAATCATAGTTCACCATGCTCTCATGAACCTTCGGTACTTTGATTTTATTTATTGGTTTACGGGAAATTTTTCAAAAATTTGCAGTAGGAAGGACAATATAAAAATAAAATTAAGACCAGCATTTACATATATAATGAGTCTATAATAAAATTAAAAATAAAAGTAACTTTTTGAGACATTTTTTTATTTTCATGTTTTGGAAAACAACAACAGAAGAACTCTTGATGTTTTTTCATCTGTTTTTTTATAATAGAACTAATTTGTAGCAAAATATAGTGATACCTCTGGGACCGCTGTGTTCCTTAGCTAGTTTTTGGATGCAAAACCCTGCTATCCACAGCACTACCGGGACAGTCGAAAGTTCAAAGCCCTGTTATTTACACCTGCTATGTCCCGGGTTGGGTGGGGGCAGAGGTTACAAATGAGTTTTTTTTTAGTAAATGTTTCAGCCTTCTCAGACATAGGGATGCAGACTGTGGATATGGTGGTCTGTCACAGGTCCAATGGTCAGTGAGTTTTTCGAAGTGAATAATTATATCAAAACTGTGTGAGCAACTTTTAGTATAAAGTTTAGAACCGTTAGGTTTACTTATCTTCTGATTTGCTTTACACAATCTATTAAATCATTTTAGAATTATTTTATTCTTAGAATTTTGTGATTCTTGGTTTCAAGAAACTTATTACTCAATAAGTGATACAAACAGTCTTAATCTGTTTGTCACAGCAGTTAAAAGGCGCATTCAGTTCTGAGAACACACTGAGTTGCATCATAATATGTGATATCATAATAGCATGACGGAATGTCATAATACCAGGGTGTGAAATCATAATACCAGAAAGTGATGTCATGATAGAAACAACCAAATCAAAATATGAATGAAGCATTCTGATTGGTTTAGTGATAAAAATTGGACAATGAAACCAGTTAATTTAAAGCTCATTTTAATACCCACCTGATATCTTCACCGCGTGCACGTCGCAGGGTGGGCACTGGTGACATTCATGTTTTTTTCGCGAAGATCATGACTGTCACCAGACCGAGAGTGAGGATGTCCCCTGCGCCCCTTCACGGCAATCATCATCGGATGGAAGTGAACTTGCTTGGAAGTTGGAAAGACAGAAGTCCGCGGGCCGGAGCTGAGATCAACCCACACAGTAGCAGTAACAGTAGAAGTAAAGTAGAGGGTCAGCGTAGTTAGTAATAATTAGGGATCGACGCCGAGGACTACATTCTACCGTAGTTTGCCAACCGAAGACGGGTAGAGACTCAACACAGCCATCTGATAATGTTTGCAGCGCAGGAGCCATACTGTGATGGATGTGGCCTCAAAACAAGGACCCCGACCATATACCAGTAGCGGATGCAGGACAGCACCGCCTAGCGGATGTAGGAGCCACCACCACCAGCCACGCCAGACAACACTTCACCGCCGCAGCGACAACTACGCAAAGCGAAAGCGACACATCATCTACATACAGACAACAGAATCGACACCACAGCAGCATCACCAGATCAACCAACACACTCATCTAGAAAAGTCCAGACTCTATTGTGCCCATCGCGTCAGGGTTACCTCGACGTGTTCGTTGGCGGACGGACTCTAAACCTTAGAACTACACACACACACACTCATTTTAATACATTCTCAGAAATAACTGAGGTTTTACTGGACATCGAGTAACGAGGTTCTTGAAACCCAGAATCACATAATTCTAAAAATAAAATAATTCTAAAATGATTTAATTTTTAATGGTACGAAAATATATGGGTAACAAACTTCCCTGAACAAATTCTTCACTGTGATTACATTCGAAGTCGGACTGGCAATAAAAATAAAATCCGGATTTTATTAAATTTTATTTTGATTTTAATTTGGGCAAAAATAGGGTTGGCTCTCCCGTAAACCAACAAACAAAAAACTCTGGCCTAACCCGCCAAATAATGACAACATTACACTACAAAACCGTTTATCAAAACTCGATCTATTCAGGTGTTCGGTCATATAATAATGTATGTGCCAATTAAAAGTATAGGTTCATTCACAGTAGGGCTATCATTGATGGAAACAATATCGATGAATCATCGATTCTTTTCAGATGATCGATATATGGATACAATTTTCAGGAATTGATTCAAACAGAAAAATGTACAACAAAAATAAACAGTTTTATGCTCACGAAAACTAGTTAAACCGGAAATAGGTCGCTGTGAAGTGTTTTTCCCTAAACATGTCCGACAGGCGTGTGGGCACGGAGAGTATCCGTTGTCTTGTAAGTTTCTTTTCTGTTTTTTAATGAACTTATCTTGAAACGATTTTTAATAAAAACAAAATTTTTAATCTGAATTGAAACAGCGATAGCTTTGCTGACACAAGCAAATACATTTATGTAAAAAAGGTTAATTTATTTTTATTTTGACCAATTTATAATTTTAAATGCCTTGTGTAAGGTAGAAAAGATCAAGCAAACTACCATATATATACTGATAAAAGTAAGTTTAGCAAGTAAATCCCGTGGACCAGATTCTAGGATATGTGTAGAAGCGGTCATGGGCAATATAACTTACATAATTATCAGTTATATTAAGCGAATAAGTCTCAAAAGGAATAAGTCTCAAAAGAAATATGCGAAAACAATAGCAATATGTGGTAATCTACATGTTTTACAGAAATTATAATTTCACTCTTATTTCAATTAAAGGGAGGTAATTTCACAAATGGTAAACTTTGGTTCCCTATATCTTTATAATGGCAAGGAAAGTGTCGATTGTTTTAGCTTTTTTTATAACTTGATAACAGTTACTTTGTCATGTTTAATCTTGCTCTTTACCTTATTTGTATTTTTAAATGTGAAATATTATGTTTAATGGGAGATAACTCTGATACTTACAATACATTGGAATACAAAAAATAGGTGAAAAAGAAGATCAACCTAAGACATGCCGATGATTTAAAATACTTCACAATATAAAATTGCATTACATTTATTTCAGCTAGATGTTCATACATAAGGGCTTGCTAAACTTTATTTTTTCAGTATATGTAGATTTGTTTCAAACAGTACATGTATATCTGATATGTTACACCACCCATTTAAAAGAAGTACATACATGTTTCATCGTTTTTCCTTCAATTTATCGATATGGTCGATACGCTTCACATACTATAAATGACATCCCTAATTCACCGGTTCTTGACATACCAATGACATGAGGCCAAATACAATTATGTGCATGGCCCCAGTTTCCCGACCTCCCGGGGCACGACCATTTTTGACCCCGGGGACTTCATTTGAACAAAACTGATAGTCTAGCCACTGGCGGTCATTTTAAAAGAACAACTGTCAAAATCTGTCCAGCAGTTCTTGACAAGATTTTTTTAAGGTTTCGACGATGTTTGGTAATGGCGGCCATCTTGGATGTCGCGCAGACCTAATTTTAGAAAATCTAAAAATTATTCATCTAAGGATCATCCATGTGAAGTTGTATTTATCACATAGTGACACACCTAAACGAGAGACACAGTCCTTCGGGGCAGAAGCTCAACTTTCGAGGCCTTGTCGATCTACTGGCAAACTATAATCAAATCCTAACTACGCCTTTTTCCCTCCGCTTCCAGTGTAGAGTATCGTAGCGTGATAAAGGGTTTGATTTAAATGAGACTGGCATAATTGCCTAACAGATACATGTAATATATACCGGGTAATGAACATTTGAAATTTAAAAAAGACAAATAAGCTTACATACAAAACTGTTGCCTAATTTTAAAAAATAAAACGGGCCATAATTCTGTTAAAATAAAAGCAAGAGTTGTAGAACCTGACTGTATTATGTTGTCTAATGATGCTGAATACATTTGTGAAGTTTCAAATATATGAAGTTGTTTCGGAGATACAAGCTTATGTCATACAAGATACAAATAATAACAAAGTTTGAAAACTCTAGAGCATGCAGTTCCTGAGAAAGTGACCAGAATGAAAAACTTGAAGCCAGTTTAAGGTAAAACTATTGAGTTACAGTATCAGCCCTTTGCTTGGAAATCTGCATTTTTCTATGTATTGTAATGTTGCGATGTACTACAGTACAGTACCCAAAACATAAACATAACCAAAGTTTGGTTTAAACAGTATTTATTCAAGAAATGTAATGAACAATGTTTCAATGGTACATGAACAGGATTTGAAAACAAGCTTTCGATGATAACCAAAGTTTTAAAGGTGTACTGGTCGGAGGCCACTCAGTCACTTATGTAAACATAAACTAATTTTTCAGACACAACTATGTATCTTGACAATTTTTACTCTACTTTCTATTAGGGTACCTCTTCCTGGAAATTTGACACCAAACCATTTGGTTTTATATAAATTATCTACATGTAAGTGGCACGTGACCTTTGTATAAATAGACTAAAACTGAGAAATCATTTTGTTTACATGCCCAGTTTCCGTCATGTTTTCTATCGAGTGATAGATCCAACTAGGACATGATACAGTACAATTTTATGAATTAAAAACATGTTTGCAAGTCCAGTGTTTATTTTATGTGTTTTGTGAATGCAGCCTGTGCCTGTGCCATTGTGAAAAATAGCGTCATTTTTCTAGAAATTGTGAAAATTGTGAAATATTATAACAAAGAGAAATAAACTTGTTTCACTTTTATTTTCACAGTTTAATATCCATTGGTTTTAAGTTTTGTTTTTGGTAAATACAGACTAGTTTTGACACTGGTCAGCTTATATTAAGACTAGTATTTTTACTGGTCTATATTTACCCAATATTTTTTTTCAGATTGTGAATTTTTTGGATATAATTGTGAAAAAGGATATTTTTTAGAATTGTGAATGGGGCCGAATTTCGGCCCAATTCGGCCCCAAATTCGGCCCCAAATTAGACATAAGAAAAAAACTCTGAAGTCTATTGAAAAATTTCATTGAAAAAATTGTATGTTTGCATTGTTCCACCATTCACCACGATCGTTATAACAATGCGCCTAGTAACGTCAATGTAATATTTTTCACGACGTCAATTTACGCTATAACAATGGGTAACTCTTTGTAAATCTCTTTGGTTAAAATATATTATCACGGTATATTTTAACTGACGTTATAACAATTTTAATTTTTTTTAATAATTTATTATGCGGCAGTATGCGCGTGCATCCCCAGCCATATAAGGAAGTAAGCACACTTTTCGGAGAAAGCCCTTTCATTTTTGTAACGCTTATTTACATTTTGGTTGTTTCCTCTGTTTACAATCTTCAGTGCTAAACGACTGTCAATAAATAACACTGTGTAAGTAATTTGCAGTGTAAAAACAGTTTTTAAATGAGTGACTAAAACTGGGCTTGGACGGAAACTGGCCCCTAACCATACTGTTTGTGGGAAAGAATCCTAAACGCAAAACTTAAATGTTGACACTGCCATCACCGCTGCCTCTGTTGGAAAAACAACACCTATATTTCTTCAAAAAAAACAAGTGAGATAATTCACTTTCATCGACTTATTTTATATTTACATGTAAGTTATAGCTCTTTTAGAAATGTTTGTCCTCCCATGTTTACAAGCCAAACACAACATTGGACAGTTTTGCTCATGTTTAATTATTTCATTTATCTAAAAAAAAATGTATGTACAGCTCAGTATGTGCGCTAGGATCTCCACCAGGACGTGAACCTGGATCTCTTTTCTCGAAAGAAAAGCATGCTTGCTTGCACTATATAGATGTGTCCCTAGCCGCACAAACCAAGTATACAACAAGAGGCCCAAGAGGGCCTGTCTCTCTCTACTGGCTATATGGAGTCTTTGCTGGGGAACACGACAACAACATGTGCAACTAGGATTGGTACTGATCATTCCTGCCAAGTTTCACAGAAATCCAGGAACAAGAAGTCAATGACCTTGAAGCTCTACTGATATGTTTTGATAGCTAGATCAGCATTCCTGTGAAGTTTCATGAAAATCTGTCAAGTAGTTTCAGAGGAGTAGTCGCTACAACTTTTTACTATACAACTCTTATAAAGTGTACAAAGATGACTGAGCTGGCAGCCATGTTTAACGTCGAATCAAAATGATTTTCAACAAGGACCAACATTAGTCATGCTGATCATTTTAGAAAAAGTCCCATAGGTTATAATAGCGTAAATGAGTCTCCATGCCCCTTCCACAGTAAAGTTAGAATGTTGACAACCTGTTAAAAACTCGAACCTGATTAGAATTCTGGGAAACTTACTTTATCATGCAAATAAACATGTCTTCTATTAAACATCAACAAGGAAATAGGGGGTTTAATACCTTCTAAGAAACATTTCTTCAGTTGTATACTAACACCGGGTCAAAGGTCAAAGCTATTTTTACCCCTTGCAATTTCGTACCCTGTCTACTTTCACTTCTGACATTTATATAAAAAACTGTCAAAAACATGATGAGCTCCCTTTTCAAATATCAACAACATGTCCAGAATATAGTTACAGCCACAACATAATAGGAAATTGCACTAAAAAAGGTTTTTAAAGGGAAAAAAGGATTCGCACTCTTTAATACAGAACTACTTTCGACTGCACCAGGCAAGCACATCCGGCTGATTTAGTGCAATTAAACCCATATCAAAATCACTTATAGTTTTCAAGTAGTCGCTACAAATTTGTTTTTTAAAAATCTTTTTTAGCCATTGCGGCATCTTGAATTTCTGGCCAACCGGAAATTGTACTTGGATCAACTATATATCAAGAGCAACATTCCTGTGAAGTTTCATGAAAATTCGTCAAGTAGTTTCAGAGGAGTAGTCGCTATACGCCTTTACTACATAACTCTATGTAAACAAAGATGTCCAATGGCCGCCATATTTAATGTCGAATCTAAATAATTTTCGACAAAGATCAACATCATGTCATGCTGATCATTTTAGAAAAAGTCCCATACCAATATCACTTATAATTTTCACGAAGTAGTCGCTACAAACTTTTAGAGTTTTCAAGAAGTAGTCGCTACAAACTTGTTTTTAAAAAATCTATTTTTAGATTTGGTGGCCATCTTGGATTTCACATCAACATGAATTTTTGCTAGGATCAACTAGACCAACATTTCTGTAAGGTTTCATGAAAATCCATTTAGTAGCTTCAGAGGAGTAGTCACTACAAAAAAAAGTTTACTGACGGACGACGGACACCGCACCACGGCATCTCTGATCAGTAGAGCTAAAAAGTCAATTTTATTTTTGCCGATTTTATCTTTTAACATGTATCACCGCTAGCATTTGTTTTATCTCATTTCGGTCTAATTAACCGGTAATCAATCAGAAGCCGGTAGCAATCAATTAAACAGTTAATCCAATCAAGTCATAATAGTCTCCACCCGCAAAAAGCATCATAAACTTCAAAGATAATCGTCAAGTCATAAAAGTCTCCACCCGCAAAAATCATCATAAACTTATGATCGTTAAATTATTAACACAATAGCAGCAATTACATGACACAGTGACACCATTTACAGACAGGTTATTTCCGCCTCTGTGCGACAGCAGCGAATTTGATTGGTCGTGAGGCAATCAAGGTCGTCAGGCAAGGTGGCAATCACTGTTACGCAGCGCGTGCTCATTGTTGTGATGTTTGGACTATCGAAAATAGGTACATGATGCTTAGAAGCAAATACAGGCGCGTCATAAAAACGCGCTGGTGGTAAATTAGCTGCGTCAGAATTGGGTCAAATTGAATTTCCATGCATCAAACAAAACGCGTGTGCACGCGTCTATTGAGAACCCTGAACCTTAACTGTCAAATTATTTGTTTATATATACTTTAAAATTATCTGACATTTTTTAAACTTTTTGACAAGTCCATGTGTGGCTTAAAATGGCATATAGCAGTGATCACTCTGGGCCGCGATTCTGGATAATCTCAAAAATCGCATGAAAAAAAGACAAATGGAACAAATTGTTGCATCGAATTCGGTGGAAATCCATTTTCACAATTTCGGTTCGTAATAAAAAATATATTGATTTATATTTCATTTTTTTCGAGCTAAAATCTAAAGTAATTTTTTTCAGATCCATTTATTCGCAATTAAAACATAAAATGAGAAAATATCAAATTATTCGAAAATCACATGAAAAAAATCAAAACGAGATTGTTAGGTCGGTAAACTTCTGGTTCGCTTTTGCTTCGCGGACGCGGCGGTGTCAAAGTATATTGATTGATTATGAATAAACCAGGGATCACTCTAAATAACATATTCTGTGTTGATGAGCCGTTAAACAACATTCAATTAATTATCAGACAATGAAGCCACTCCCATTCACTACCACGTCAGGGCCTCCTCTGGCCATTTGCTTCCTTTCGCAACCAATTTCGCAAAATGAACAAAACTGGCTCAAAGATAGCGTATAATATTTTCGAAATTATTTTTATGTATTTTTAAATGAAGTGTATTTTTAAATGAAGTATGGCCCATGAATAAAGCAGTTACAAATAATTATAATCATAAAATTATATTTTAAAAAATATTTTACTTTATTTGTTACATAAAAATAAAACTTATTAATCTGCAAATGTTTCAGTTTCGAAATAAATACTGTACATGTATACAAAATCTTATCTAGAAATATACTGATCACTGGTTTATTTTATCCTGTCAGTTATAATTAAAGCTTAATGTATACTTGACACCAAATGTGTGTCTTGACACCAAATGTGTGTCTTCCACACCTCATCATGGACAAGTGTTGCCTTCTGGACTTGGAAATAAGAGGTGCTAATTTTGGCATCGTTATTAGGCGATTATACAAGGGTAAATTAAGGTGTATGACGAGATTTAAAAGTAATACACAACATGCAGGGTTTGACATTAACAGTTCTCCCCTTGTCCTGTGCCATGTAGATTCTACTGGGGACAAGTTAATTGTTCCAGGTGACCTGTCCTACGGACAACTAAATTTTATAAAAAGAAACGAATTTTACATCTTTAAAACTTGTGACTGAAAAAATGTCAAAACATTGGTGAGCACATTGTAAATGACAAATAAAACCCATCTTGTTTTCATAAGTGGAATGCAACTGATTGAATGTAATGTCACTTTCATGATTGATCTTGTTTTTTGTATCACTTTTACATGAAGTGCGGGGACAAGTAAATTTGACTGGGGACAAGTAAATTGTGTAAGTTACTTTGGACAAGTTGCTGAAAAAAGTTAATTTCAAACCCTGACATTGGATATTTCTTTCGCCAATCACATTCGCCAAAGTTATTTTTTATCGCCACTTTTATTATTTTGTCTCATTTGACTCCATTTGCGAATCCCAGAGGAGTCGTTGCACGTGGTAAAGTGAAACAATGGCGATTCAATCAAACAAATTTGTAAACAAGTAGGGCAATTAAACAATTATGGCAATTTCACGGCGTTGTTTGATGAGCGAAGATACAATCGAATGAATAGGTGTGCATCTGTTTTTATTTCAAAATGCCATATTTGTTATA
The DNA here is from genome assembly GCA_037043455.1 of Cyrtodaria siliqua. NCBI lineage: Eukaryota > Metazoa > Mollusca > Bivalvia > Adapedonta > Hiatellidae > Cyrtodaria > Cyrtodaria siliqua. The sequence goes on along the minus strand of JAWPHD010003305.1, from coordinate 96,761 downwards.
AAAAAAATGAATGCGAGATCAATTACGGAATGGCGTGTTATTGTTTTGAAGCATGTTTGCCATTGTATCCAAGACCTGCTTCGACCTTGGCTAATTTCGATAATTATTCGAAGAATTGGCATCTCAAAAAGATAAATAACAAATGAAAAAACTACATACCAGTTAGATTTAGGCATAAACCGTGCTAATAATTTCCAACACAGAAAAATGAGCTTACTGATTTATCTACGTGAAGTCTATAACGAAAGTGAAAGTAGGAAAAAACTTCTGTTTGACCTAATGTATATTTCTTTTTTTATCTGGTGTAGTCTATAACAAATGTAAAACTAGAAAAACGTTTTGTTCGACCTAATGCATTTTTTATCTGCCTGGGGAGTGCCCTTTTGTAATTACTGCACTAGGAGCATCATGTACGTCTAATTCCATAGGGTCTACCAATATTTAATATTACCTTGTTGGCACCCGTTTCATCTAATTCCCTACCCCATGTTCATAAGTGATGTCTAATCCTCGGGGTATCTCCGTTGACACCCCACTCCCACCGGTGGAGTAAAACACTGATATGTGCATCATAATGGTAACAACCTACAGCTCTGATCCTTCCTAATTTAAGGCATTAATGTTTCAATGAAATCATCTAAAAAAAAAAATAGCTTAATTTAGGGGCAAGTGACATTTTAGGCAGGGCAAGTAGATTTTCAAAATATATTTCCAGACCCTGTAAGTGTCTCGGGAGTTGAATCAAGTAATTCCAAACTTTAAAAAAAATCCAGGGGGTGGTGTTTTAGCCAGTTTGCAGAGGGGATTGGGAGTGGTAGACTTGGGCTAAGGAAGGGATTTCCAAGAGGGGTGTTTATGAAAACAAAATTCCTTGGGTGATGGGGGAGGATTTTAACATACCCGCTCCCGCACCCTGGTGTGTGATGACATCGACAGCAGATTACAAAGTGATCCCAATAATGCAGGAGACACCACTATTAAAGCAACATTATCACAATGTCCATCCCACCCCAACTGGAATATCCGCCTCCCCACACCGCAGAAACTTATCCCTTATTTTTGAGGAAAAATATCTATGGAGGGTATTTTGTGGATTTTCCAGTGGGGAGTCTGAAGGAATGTTTTTCCTCAGAGTGTTTTTCGACAGGAAAAATCCAGGGAGTACTTTTTTTGATTTTTTTAGGGTGTGTGGGTAAGGAAGTTTTTTTTAGATTTAGAGGGGAGTGGGTGTGGGATGGATTTGAGAAGAACAACTTACTAAGAGTGCGACGAGGGAGTATACTGCAGAATGGCAGGGGAGTATACTGCAAAATTTCCGGCGTGGGGGAGTGGGGGGTGGGGGGGGGGGGGGGGTGGCTGGGGGTAAAAGAAACGGTTTTCCTGGGGTGGTATTTTGAAGAGAAAAAAATCCTAAGGTTGTGGGTAGGCTAAGTTGGGGTACGGATACAATCGCCAAAGGATACACATTAAATGCAGTACATAGTAAAAACATTAAAATTAAATGGAGTGTCAGACAGGAGTCGACAGGACACATGTTGTTTTCAAATTTTAGAAATGACAAATACCTTCGTGGTCTTCGTGGAAAATTTACGGTAAAACGAAACATTCGCTTTCCGAATCCCGTCGGCAACTCACAAATTATTTCCCTCCACACATCATCTAAACTCAATAAATGACAATAAAAGTTCAAATGTGTCCGTTTTAGTAGAAGGTAGTACATTTACTGCCACACCGTTTAAACAATTTTAATATCTCGCCAAATCACGCGAAGTTTCATTGACAGAAAACATTCATTGGTAAAAAAATATATACATACCTCAGTAGACAGCACATTTATGCACTAAAACATATTTTCACAGCGTCAAACAGCATATGTTTTTGAAGTCAAAGGATTGTTACAGTGGGATCTCCTCGTATTTTGGTCAGTTGTTAACGATAAAGCACTTTAAATCTTTTGCACAACGGCCGTTGTGCAAAAATCCCGGGTTTTTCCTATGGGCTGGAACGTGACGTTGTGTGGAGGAAGGCACGAACGATAACTCTACGTCACGTGTCGGGACTAATTTCGGTCATAAGCAAACATAAATAAAAGGCTCAGAGTTGAGCTGATATACGGTGATAAGTCTTCGTCCGTCCGTCCGTCCGCCCATTCGCCGTCCGTTCGCCCATCCGCCGTCAGTCCGGGAGAGTCTAGTAGCACTGAATAAATTGTGAGTCTAGTTCAAAATGTTGCAAGGAGCATAGGTACAGGAAATGTCATGACCCTTTTTCAGAATATTTAACTGAAAAATTGAATGTACATTTGTTAAAGCCATTATTATAAGTAAAAGGCTCAGAGGTAACATAATGTACGGAGAGTTCTTCGTTCGTCGTCCGTCCGTCCGCCAATCCGCCGTCCGTCCGCCCATTTGCTGTCTATCCGGACCAATGCCTAATAGCCGCTCTATGAATTGCGACTCGAGTTCACAATATTGCCGGCAGCAAAGAGATTGTTATCACTCGAAAGTGTATTCTTCCGCCTGTATTGTGGTACCCATGTTCAGCCCTGATTTTGGATGTAATCGGGGTAAACTGAGGTCAAAAGTCATGACCCTTTTTCACAATAATTAAATAAAAAATGGCATGTCATTTTTGAAACGCATTATTGTGTTTATGTATGAAACTACCTTTAGCTAATATGAGCCAAAGTTTCATAGGTGAGGTAATATATAATGATAACGCTTTTCCCGTCGTCCGTTAGTTCGTCCGCCCATCCGCCGTCTCATCTGCCCATACAGAATATGTTGACCACTCGACGAATTTTGAGTCGAGTTCAACATTTTGATAGTGTAATAGAGACAGGTATCACTCGAAAGGGTATTTACTTGCTTTTATCGTGGTAGCCATGTTCAGTCCTGATTTTGGATGTGATGTGACTGGAATAAATTCAGGTCAACGGTCATGACCTGTTTCACAAGAAATGAAAAACCAATTTATGTAACATTTAAAAAAATCTTATTTCTTGTTTATTTATAAAATCACATTTCGCATATTATCACACATGAGCCAAAGGCTTAGAGAAAGTCTCAGAGATGAACTAGTATAATGTGATCTCTTCGCTGGACGCGCGTCTGTCCGTCCGCTGATCTGCCATATCTCCGCCATTTGCCTTGCAAGGCGAGGTAACTTTTTTTATTATTATTTTACTTTCAACTGCGTTTTCTCAGAAAATATCCTGATATCGTTGGTTTTCAAGTTTGTTAAAATAAGGTCAGTGCGACAATCAAGATGGTCGCCATTACTAAAAATAATTTATATCTTAAAACATCTTTTTCTCAAGAACTGCGGAACAGATGTCGGCAGTGTTTGCTCAGAAATGATTCCTAGGTATTGTACCATCAAGCTTGTTCAAACAAAATTCCATGTACAGAGATTCGGCATGTTTCCTTAGACTTATATATGAAAAGAGTCCTCACAAAAATCTCTAAATCACATGACACTCAAGTTTTATATATATGCATATTAAATAGAAATATACAATTTTGAAATGTGTTCTGTTTATTCGTTCGTTCGCTGTTTGTTCATTCATTCGTTCGTTCGTTCGCTCGCTCACTCGCTCGCTCGCTCATTCATTCATTCTTTCCATCATTTATTTATTTATTTTTTCTTTTCTTTTTTTTTATTATTTATTTATTTATTGATTTATTTATTCGTTCGTTCGTTCGTTCATAAATTCATTCATTCATTCATTCATTCATTCATTCATTCATTCATTCATTCATTCATTTGTTTGTTTGTTTTTTGTTTGATCGTTTGTTCGTACGTACGTTCATTCGTTCGTTCATTCGTTCGTTCAGTCATTCATTCATGCATATCTTTACATAACTAATACATTTATTCTATCAAAACTTATTTTGCTAATTTCCTTGTCTTGCACACACATATCATTTTCATTTCTTTTGTTCACTTTACACTGAATCATAAAGTCACATCACGCCAAAAGTTTCCTTAATATTCATTAATAAACAGTTATATTTTAAGGAATACTGGTTTACGTTGAACTATAACAGTTTCCGCAGAATACGGACACAGTGTTTCATATTGCCAAACTTTAACTTCTAACGGCATATGTTTTCATTTTAAGTTATCCTAACTCGTTCAGCATAGATTTGATAATTTACACATATATCTAGTTTTCACACATTTTTGTTCTTCCCAACCACCCACATTTCTTTTATGTGATCCTTGAAACTACAACTTGGAATAAAGCATTGCGATATGTGGATTAAGCACCAAAACGTTGAGAAGACGAAAATGTGTGGTAGGGAGAGATTTGCATTTAAAATATTAAACACAAGGAGTTTTGTAGTTTTGGCGATAATGTAACCTCGGTCTATGACAAGTTCCAAGTCAAAGATTTTCTAAGGTGGTGGTATTCGCGCCAGAAGAATACATGTTTATATTCCCATTATATCATATGTGTAAGTTAATCACGAATAGTGTGCATATCCCAAAAAATCACAATGAGTATACCGCGTTGGCTCTTGATAGTTCAGCAAAATACATTCGTGACGTTAACGTTAACTAGCATACTCGTCGTTCAACAGACAGAAATGTTACAATAAAAAAGACAGTTGTTCCTTTAAGACTAGTGAGCAGACATTCCAAGTATGGTATTTATTTTTTAAAAACGCATGACATTTTCCCCATAGTTGTCAACTATGGGGAAAATGTCAAGCTTACGGTTATAATAAAATTGTAAAAACAATAGTCATACATGCTGTGTCTTTCATAGATACCAGTAATTTTATTAAAATTGTGACAAAAGGTAAATATATCATGAAATATAACATCAAAAACAAAATAAAAACTGAAAAACATTACTGCGATTCTAATTCTAATGTTATTTAGGTATATTACGCGTTTCACAAATGCAGTGCTTAACGGCTCATCCACGCAGTACCGGTTAGTTAGAGCCGTAACATTCTTATCGTTCTTTAACGTGTTCAAGAGGGATATACTCTGATAAACAGAACAGTCTGGTTTACGTCCCCATCTGACGAACGGGGCTGGGGACGTGTGTTGCTTAAGAACATTCCAACGAAACTTGTTTCGCATGTGAAGCTTAAACCCCGGCACCCATATAACATAACAAAATCATAAAATAGGAGCCTTCAGCTTTGACTTCAGGATGTCTCGTAACTTTCAAAATCAGGACTGTAGGCGGGTTCTATAATAATCTTGAACGTTTATTTATTCCAATTGCATGCAGTAAATAAACGTTTTAACAGTAGTTTGGTCGACATGAAAACTACCAGGAAAATAAAAATATGTTTCACTTTAAAAAGGTGACGTCAGAACCACGTTAATAACGTTAACCTTATCTGCGGTATATACAATAGTTAGCAATCCAAACTGGCATTAAGATAAATATATTAAATTTATGTTTAACTTGTCATACACCACTACATAAATTTTGTTATTTTATATGAATTAAAAACTTACAAAGCTATCATGGTAAATTTTCATTTTCACCTACAGGCCGTGGGCCCGATCCCGAAATGTTATCAATCGGTACCACCCAAGGTGGCAAATTCTTATTATGATTTTTGATACTGGTGATATCCCTAGATACTATTTAACCCTGATAGACTTCTAGTTCTAGCAGGTTATGTCATGAAAACAGCCAATATTTAGAGCCACTCCGTTTTTCCAAAATATCCATATTTGAAATTCGACATATTTGTGATAATACAATGTGTTTTACTATCATTGTTGAAAATATTTATTTTGATAATTAACGTATAAGGTCAAACGTACAGGGAAAACAAATCTTCTGTAAATATCTGTATACTAGTATTAATACACTAACTATGTACAATGCTTCATTTAATACAAGTTTTGTATTTGTACCCTGTCAACATTATTTAAAATTGACTGGCTTTCAAAATAATCAAACAAAAGACAATACTTCATTAATTATATACCATACAAATATTTAACTTGCTACATAATTATTAATACGAGTAAAATCAAAAGTATTCACTACTTACACAGTTGTTTCATTCATTCTGTCATAGCTGGTGATTTGTTTATATTTATCATACATAGTTGTCAATAGCTCCACACGATTAGTATGATGTTAGCCTTAAATTGGAAATCGGATGGTTGACCAACTTGTGAATTATACTAATCTTTTGTGGAAACTCCCGAATAAGCAATAGTCAATATTATGACTAGCATTAAGTATTATTTAAATACCATGATACTATATTGAGTTAAAATGGATATAAAACACTAACATGTTACTGTCGCTTTACATTAGTCGTCATAATCTTTCATTTCAAGGTCATCAATATCCGTAGGTCATCAGAATCATCATTGCTTGCTTGATTATTACATGTAATGTGTTATGCACGTGACTGTACTCATCATGCCATTGCTAAGCAATCAAAACTCGGTAGCTTACGTTGTCATGTGCGCATGCAAGAACGTAAATCTAAAACGGCATCACAAGCTGCAGGACTATCCATTCGCCATCTTCAGTTTGTTTCCACCCATAACATACGTGTGAGAGTTTTAATATCCTGTCTCGATAAGATAGCTACTGTCTCGATAAGATTCTTGGCCACGTCCAAGAATCTTATCGAGACAGTAGCTTGACAATTGGATCGTTCACAATGTTTTGTTAAAGGGACAAACGGCAATCTTGAAGGTATTATCAGGCATTAAAAGCATCTCGATTTATTAATCTAATATCATTTTGACTTTTAAACTGCTTACATATATTGAATTTCAATTTGTCTTCATCATTCTACCATAGGTTTAATAATATTATTGGTGTAATACAATTACTCGTTAGTAATGTGCAAAAACAATTTGTTATGCACTATTCTAATAGTTCATAATTATGTGTTTTAAGAAAATCAAGGTTGCCATGTGTCCCTTTAAACAAGTCTTACAGTTTGGTATCTGTGATGAATCGAAGTCTCCTGCCATTGCACAAAATAGTTGGTCCCTATATTAATTTACATCAGTTGTCTGACATACCTTTGAACCATACATTCGACAAGAAAACTCTTCTAATGTTTTTTTCAACAGTTTCTGTTGTCAGTGTCCAATCTTTAACTAACTTCTGAAATAATTATTGTTATACTGGTTCCATTTTGATTAGAGTCAATCCTTCTTCGCGCAAATGCATTATCACTCCCAAATAAACGCACTCCAGGCAATGCTTTACAAACACATGTTCTAACTGCACTTTTTCCAATGTCATTGAAGCAAACTTAACGTTTTTGTTTTGGATTTTGTTAAATACTTCGAATTAGTGCAGCTTCCGATGTTCCGAATTCTTAATATGCCAACTAAAATGATTTTGACATAATGTTTTACTAGCATAACCACTACATATGTGTTTGCAAAAAGACTTTTTGGAAATATTTAATGCTAACGCAGATTTATAGTTACTTGAATTTCAAATGATATTCAGTGTAAAGGAGGTGATTTAGGATTAATCATGTTTCATTTTATTATATAGGAACATCTGCAGTAAATGGGTCAAATGTTTTTTTTTAAATATGTTTTAAGCAGTTTATATCTTAATAGGCGGGGTTCGATTCCTGTTATGTGTTTTATCAGCACATTTCATGTTTTCATATAGAAGCAGAGTAATTCTCAAAATATGTAACAATTTAAACAAACAATAAATAGTTTACAAACTATTGGTCAAAACATATTACTTATCACACAACTATTCTAAGATATATTTAAAATAAGAAAATTAGTTAAGATACAAAAGTGAGTAATTAGGAATTTTGTTTAGTGTATTTGTAATACGCAATGTGAGAATATGGACGATTCCGGAACTGCTCTGTGCAAAGTAAGAATTCTTAAAATACCCGACGATTCCGGAATTGCGTAGGACTATTCCGGAATTGCGCAAGGGGTTAATCGATATAAAATATGCACTAAGAGTCGACGCAATTTGAGAATGTTTTGTGAAAAGTACGAATTTGTGTTGGGATTTGAAAAGGAATATAGCGTTTTGAAACCTATTTATTTTTAATTGCAGAAGCTTATTTGTTTCACCCGTCTGTTATAAATTGATAAAATATAATAAAAAAAAAATCATGGTTTGGTTTGGTAAATGATTAACATGAACTAAATCATTGAGATTTTTTTTTTAAGCCCTCAAACAATTCGTAAAGCGCGGATTTATATTATTGAAATAAGGATACGTTATGGGTAAGAATATATAAACAAGTGAAGCGCCAACAGTGGTGCAAACGCCGGATTGCAAATTCACCATTTTAACTGAAACATCTAAGTAGAAAGTATAATCGAGGAGCGGGTAATTCCAGTGATATACATGACAGCATTATGGTTCTTGTCATATCCCAGTGTGTAATGACAACGAACATGTGTGCCAAGTTTCAAAGCTTCCCGACACTTCGTTTTTTAGAAATGAGGAAAAACAAAAACTTTAACCAAAACGTGTAGACGGACATACGTACGGACGGACGGACGGACTGACATACAGACAGACAGACAGACAGACAGATTGAAGGGCGGACTGACGGAAATCGCCAAACTATCAGCCTGGAATTGGGCATTCCATATATAATATATTTTAGAGAGTTTCCTATGATTTCTTTATACAAACACTGGACCCTGGTTTGTGTGCTAATTCCTTCGTATGTACTTGTATATGCAAAATAAGTCAAATACTGAACATCTGTACATAACAAACACACCAGTTGCTCAATAAATGCATGAGGTGTTATGCCACTACTACTAATTGCATTTGCATGTTTTAATCATATTTATTAGTAATATACTGATAAGGTATATACATATATTTAATGTCAAATTGTATTATTGTCCAGAACACCTGTCCATCTGCCAAATGTACTAAAAGCGACCATTTGATAATAAATTACCAGTTTATGGCATTGCTAGTAATGACATTTGCATATGTGAATGATACTTAATAAATAATGGATATTAATATACATTTGATAGAAAATGAGGAGATAAACAAACGTTGCATCACGAGTAAACATGCACTTTCAACATACGTTATTGTTTTTATTTTAGGTTTGAGCCACAAGTTCTTCCAGCTTTGTCGTCAGTATTATAATGAACAATTAGAATCAAAATATTCCTACTTTGTTCAAATTCCTACTCTGCGCATGCACGATATTGGAACTGAACCGCGCATTTTGAAAATTCCGATAGTGCCGAGCATTTCTTACTTTGCGCAGAGCAATTCCGATTTGTCCATATTCTCATTTTGCGCATAACATATATATCGGCTTTTATATAGCATGTGTTTTTTCCTCTGGGAAGAATCCATTTTTCAGGGATTTTTCCACAGAATGAAGCTTTTTCGCTTAATTTTGTGACATGCCTATGCAACTAGAACTTACTGTTAGCCAACTACTTTGAAACAAATTAATAATAAAAGCATCCTGCATCAAATACCATATTATGATTATTTTTGCAAAATGAACTTCAGTTTTCAGCAATATTTGTTATTGTTGAAAATTTTGACACAAAATTGTGTTCGAAATTAAGATCCTACGAGATTACTGGTTTCAAAGTGTAAGAAGATTCGTTATATTTAACTTTATCAAACAAAATATATTGCATAAATACAGCAGTCTACTTTTTTTTATATATATAAAATTATTCCACTTTTTATTGATCTTTTTGATAAAAATACAAAGTTTTCGCCCAAAATATTGTAGTAAAAATAAAACAATCGCTACAAACCTTTTGTTTACTATAAAATAAGGTATTGAGAAGAATTTAATATCATGAACATGCTTTAAAAGGCATCAAATGATTTTTTAAAATAATCTCCAGTTTTCAGCGATATTTGTTTAATTGTTAACTGTTTTGCCCCAAATCAGGACATAAGCTCCGCTCTCAAAAGGCTATCAGGGTGAATAGATTATGTTAGGTATCTTAAATTTCAAAAAACTTCACTAGAATTTGACCTCGATTTTCTCTCGTCACGTGCAAACTCATGGCTGAATACGGGTACCATGAAAACACGGTCAGGGTGTAACCTTTCCAATGATACCAAACACTTTGCTCCTCGCAAAATCTTTCACTCGAGCCTTAACTAGATCAGATCAGGCCTCTAGACTAGTGAGAGGTGTTGTACTTTATATTACCTTTCATGAACAGACTCTATACACCACCACTTTTATCTCTTGTTTGTGTGTGTTGCTTCCAACTGATCCACTTTTCAGTATGTACTGACATTCACATTAGCGTTTGTTTAGTACTGTGTGGCGACCGTAAAAAGTCTCGCCGACTACAAGTGTAGTGTTACCGCCATTTCTTAAAAATCCTCCGCTTTTGATTGGTGAGAGCCAAAGTGTACCAGACCATATTACACGCCGGCGACCGGTAATACGAAATGGCGAGCCTTCGGCCTTCAGGGTGAAACGAAAACAAACTGGTTGGAATATTCCCATACCTCCTGCTGGAAAAACCCTGTGTAACTAATATTATTACTTACTGCCCCTTTGGGATCATCGAGCCGGTGCTAGGGGGCGTGAGGGGTGTTGCACTTAATACCTCAGACGCAATACAACAGAGACTGCTACTTTTTTCTCTTGTTTTTGTTTGTTGCTTCCCAGTGATCCCCTTTTCAGTAATTTTCTCAAACACCAAAAGCCGCAGAGCGTCTCCGTGACCGAATGGTTAACGACGCTGCGTTGTAAACATTTGCCTCTCACCACTGCCGGTTCGAATCCCACTGGGAGCACGACTAGTAAGTGAGGAAGTGTCGATTCTAACGGGTGGCGGGAGGTGTACAGTACTGGTTCTACCCAGGAAAGGTGAGCGGTCTGCCTCCACCACAAACAAATAGACCGTCATATATAACCTTACATATGTTGAAAATGACGTAAAACACCAAAGAAACAATCAAATAAAACCAAAAGCCGCAGACAAACGTCGCACATGATTTCATATACATGTATTTACCTATAAAATGTAGGTCATTATGAATGACCTTGAACAATTTTTCGCACCGCTAATTTACATTCAAATTTTAAAATGAAGTAAAACGAAAGTGTGCACTAGATTTGTGGAAATATTCAAAAAGGTGCAATACCAAATTTAATAAATAATATTCCATTTGTATATTATATACACAGTACCATAATATTCCATGTGTAAATTATATACTCAGAATCATAATATTCCATTTGTATATTATATACTCAGTACCATAATATTCCATGTGTAGATTACATACTTAGTACCATAATATTCCATGTGTATAATATATACTCAGTACCAATAATATTACATTTGTATATTATATACTCAGTACCATAATATTTCATTTTATTGTTTACTTTCATATTGTCCCGTTTAGTTTGCATTGAGCTAAGCGTGCACTATTCTACGATATTGCACCCACTGTTTTTAACGTTATCGAATGGTAAACAAACTTCAGAAAATCCCTTGATGTTTTTAATGACGTCATCTGACGTCGACGTCGTTTTCGCGCAAAATAATCATCCACACAAAATGAAACTGAATGGCAAGATAGGAATTTCATCAAAAGCTATAAAAAATAACACAAATACAATGAAAAGTAATAGTCATACAATTAACATTGATCTAAAACAATATGAAAGTATACAATAAAAAGGTTATTGCATTTGTATGGCTAAATATTACTTGGAACTCGTTGTTTTGGCGCAGGACGACTCGCAAGCTCGTCGTCCTTTGCCAAAACAACTCGTTCCAAGTAATATTTAGCCATACAAATGCAATAACCTATAGTATATTATATACTCAGTACCATAATATTCCGTTGTATATTATATACTCTGTATCATAATATTCCATTTGTATATTACATACTCGGTATCATAATATTCCATTGTATATTATATACTCAGTACTATAATATTCCATTTGTAAATTATATACTCAGTACCATAATATTCCATGTGTATATTATATACTCAGTACCATAATATTTCATTGTATATTATATACTCAGTACCATAATATTCCATTATATATTATATACTCAGTAACATAATTTTCCATTTGTATATTATATACTCTGTATCATAATATTCCATTTGTATATTACATACTCGGTACCATAATATTCCATTGTATATTATATACTCAGTACCATAATATTCCTTGTGCATGTTATATACTCAGTACCATAATATTCCATTTGTAAATTTTATACTCAGTACCATAATATTTCATTTGTATATTATATAATCAGTACCATAATATTTCATTGTATATTATATACTCAGTACCATAATATTCCATTGTATATTATATTCTCAGTAACATAATTTTCCATTCTTTTATTATATATTCTGTATCATAATATTCCATTTGTATATAGCATACTCGTTACCATAATATTCCATTGTATATTATATACTCAGTACCATAATATTCCTTTTGTAAATTATATACTCAGTACCATAATATTCCATGTGTATATTATATACTCAGTACCATAATATTCCATTGAATACTCAGTACCATAATATTCTATGTGTATATTATATACTCAGTATCATAATATTCCATTTGTATAGTATATACTCAGTACCATAATATTCCATTGAATACTCAGTACCATAATATTCCATGTGTATATTATATACTCAGTACCATAATATTCCATTTGTATAGTATATACTCAGTACCATAATATTCCATTTGTATATTATATACTCAGTACCATAATATTCCATTGTATATTATATACTCAGTACCATAATATTTCATTTGTATATTATATAATCAGTACCATAATATTTCATTGTATATTATATACTCAGTACCATAATATTCCATTGTATATTATATTCTCAGTAACATAATTTTCCATTCGTATATTATATATTCTGTATCATAATATTCCATTTGTATATAGCATACTCGTTACCATAATATTCCATTGTATATTATATACTCAGTACCATAATATTCCTTTTGTAAATTATATACTCAGTACCATAATATTCCATGTGTATATTATATACTCAGTACCATAATATTCCATTGAATACTCAGTACCATAATATTCCATGTGTATATTATATACTCAGTATCATAATATTCCATTTGTATAGTATATACTCAGTACCGTAATATTCCATTGAATACTCAGTACCATAATATTCCATGTGTATATTATATACTCAGTACCATAATATTCCATTTGTATAGTATATACTCAGTACCATAATATTCCATTTGTATATAGCATACTCGTTACCATAATATTCCATTGTATATTATATACTCAGTACCATAATATTCCTTTTGTAAATTATATACTCAGTACCATAATATTCCATGTGTATATTATATACTCAGTACCATAATATTCCATTGAATACTCAGTACCATAATATTCCATGTGTATATTATATACTTAGTATCATAATATTCCATTTGTATAGTATATACTCAGTACCGTAATATTCCATTGAATACTCAGTGCCATAATATTCCATGTGTATATTATATACTCAGTACCATAATATTCCATTTGTATATTATATACTCAGTACCATAATATTCCATTGTATATTATATACTCAGTACCATAATATTTCATTTGTATATTATATAATCAGTACCATAATATTTCATTGTATATTATATACTCAGTACCATAATATTCCATTGTATATTATATTCTCAGTAACATAATTTTCCATTCGTATATTATATATTCTGTATCATAATATTTCATTTGTATATAGCATACTCGTTACCATAATATTCCATTGTATATTATATACTCAGTACCATAATATTCCTTTTGTAAATTATATACTCAGTACCATAATATTCCATGTGTATATTATATACTCAGTACCATAATATTCCATTGAATACTCAGTACCATAATATTCCATGTGTATATTATATACTCAGTATCATAATATTCCATTTGTATAGTATATACTCAGTACCGTAATATTCCATTGAATACTCAGTACCATAATATTCCATGTGTATATTATATACTCAGTACCATAATATTCCATTTGTATAGTATATACTCAGTACCATAATATTCCATTTGTATAGTATATACTCAGTACCATAATATTCCATTGAATACTCAGTACCATAATATTCCATTTGTATAGTATATATAACTATGACTACAATGTGGTTATATGTTATATCTGAGGATTGATTTCGATCTTTCTACGGGCCATGAACAACATTAGGCTGGTTTAAAAGTGTCAAGGGTTTCCGCGTTAACTTTAAACTAGCTAATGTTTGAAATACATGTAGACAGATCGAAATATCGAATCCAATAATTTAAACGTTATATAAGTCAGTGGACCTGGATCATATTATCGTGCATGGGCATTCGATAACGCCCCAGTCCCGAAGTTGTTCTTGTATATGTTCTGTGTTCATATTGTTTATGAGTACACATCGCTTACATATCTGAGTAGTAGATTCTTTATTTTCCTCCAAGATGTAGGAGACCATATACATATAATTATAGCATACAATACAAATTCAAAAGTTAACATAGACGAAAGTCAACATATATGTACATATATAGAACAAAAATATATACATCATGCAATACATGTAGTGTTACTGAATACTATCAGGCTCAATTAGTTATGAGTACAGAGTTTTAATAATACTATTTAAACAAACGATATATATTGATATGTATTACCATATGCATGACTCTTGTCGAAACGAAACACAAGATGACAAACTGTACAATATACTCAGTTTAAAGTAGTATAACATATTACATAACTGATTATGCATCAATCATAAAAACAATAATACTGAGATTTAAAACAAAGTGTGGAGCACTATTGAAAGTTGTGAACATTACATCTTCTATTGTGTAGTACTTAAAATCTCAATTATTTATGTATCTATATTTATCTATAGAAAAAACATAAATACAGGTGGGAAGCAGAGTGGTTTTTAGCTCCGCCGTCCACTTATCATAGCAACACATGACAACGGAAAGTAGTACGTCATTTTCCGTCAACGTCAAAAAAAAGTGAAACAGCCGCCATTTTCTTTTTTTTAAACGCGTAATCTGGAAGATTGTAACAAGTTTACATGATTAAAATTTTAGTTCCCTTTTAAGTTTCGTCATCTTCAGCTGTATTGACTTTTAGATGCTTTACTGCGCGAGAAATTTCGAGATTCACCCATTTAAAATTCCGAAGCGAGGGGAAGTAACTCGTAAGAGATGTCATTGTTAAAATGCGTTTAAAAATGGTAACACTTGTGTTCTTTTCTAATGAAATACAAGGAGATACTAAAAATATGTTGTTTAAGCTTAAATAGTACATGGCGTGTACTACATGTTACGAACATCATGGTATTTCTTTATAAAAAATACACGCTAAAACGATAAAATGTTCGACTCGGCACTGTCGGTCAAAAAATATAACGAGTGTAAAGTCATTGAACGTCTACAGGTGCGTATTCGGTATTCGGTGAAGGGACTCACACCAAGTATGAAAAGTAGTCTGTAGCCTATATTTAAAAAGGCTGACCGCTGTTCAGCTTCTCGTTGTGCATTTTGATGGCCAATCTGGAATCATGGAACTCAACTGGCCACCCGCTAATGTTTTTTTATTTATTTTTTATTGACGAGTATCACCATATGCAGCCATATTTAACATCAAAATATACTAAAACAAAGATGCAGTCCAATTTATTTGGTTATCCCTCACCGGCCCGTCACCACCACCATCACCCACCCCACCCATAAAAAAATTAAAAAATGCGGATCTGGTCAGGGTAGGTGTCTCATTAGAATCGCGGAAACCGCCCTACTCCTACTTTTGCTTATTAAACATGCTCGGAGAATAGACTTCGATATATAAACTTCAGATAGGAGGATTTATGTCCGCTTACGATGGACGAGGCTAAACACACTGAAGAAACTCAGTGGCGCCGTTGTCTTGAACCCGGATCCTGTGCTTTTAAGTTTTTAAGTGCACCGCATTGTCCGCTACACCGACACTTGACAAAACAAATATAACGGCTTAATATGTCAAACTAGTATAGACATGGAAATATCAGTTTCCAGATTGTTATTAGTGGGAAGCGGTCACTAAGTCGACCTTGAACTAGAAGTGTGTTCCATCACCCATGAACACTTGCTTCGCCTGCTGACAGTGCTGTTTGCTTATTTCCAAGGTTAGGTTGCAGGTTAGGCTGATAAATAGGGCATAACTCTGCCAAAATGAAAGTCAGAGGTATTGCACATGTGTAACAACATCCATTGAGATGAAGACGTTGGTGAAGTTTCATGAACACAATTAAAATACTTTTCAATTGATGGCCAAGGTTAGGTTGCAGGTTAAAGCATGACAAAGTGATCGATAAGTGTCTGCCATCCTAAGCAGTAGACACAAAAATAAGTGTTCAGTTCTCATATGAATATATCCGTCATGCGGATATTTTTTATGCACTCTTCAACCCAATGAATTTTACTTGACCAGGCTAGACCAGTGACATTTGCTTTATCAGACGAGTACCGCTAAGTACAGCAAAACATGTTTCGAGATGCTAATTTCAAATTCAGTGCTCGATATACACTTCAAGATTGCCATCATCGGCCCATGTGTCACTTTAATTACAAAAGATCTATTTCAAAAGCTTGAATAAACAATAAATAAATTAAAATGACCTTGTGTTCCCAAAAGGCAGTTTTTGCAGTTTCAGATACATGCATGACTGTACGCAAATGGAAACTTTTTTTACATACAATGTAGATCCAACTGAACCAAAGAATAAATAATACAATATTTTATATATATATTTATAAACTAAACATCTATTAAATACTACAATAATGAAATTTGCTTCATACTTACAACATACTTACAACAAAAAAATCAATGTCATATATGGCCTAAAATGTGTTAAAATGATGTAAAACACCAAAAGTTTTTTTGAATGTGAGCATCTACTGTCAATGTACGACTGTATACATTTGGTGTTTTTTAACAGCTTTACATATTATATAGTCTCTGTGAGGTATAATTATGTTCATTTTGGTTCTTTAAAAAAATAATGTCTGCTTAGTCCTCGGGATTGCCAAACTGAAGTCACCATCATGATCAGGCGAACACATCTCAAGCGGGATACGCAGTAACAAGTATATACTGTAACGCATAAGGCCGAAGAAAAATTAACCGCGTTTCTGATTTGGCCCTTATAAAATGAATATATTTCCTTGAGTTTAGAATCTTGCGATCACAGTATTGTCAACTTTTTTGGTTAAATCCGCGTCTTCCAGGGTTGCATTGGTATTTGAAGAACGAAGGGCATCTGGAAACCAGATGATGCGTCTCTGCAATGAACAAAACAAGTTAAAAAGGATGGATTGGTGGATGGATTGGTGGTACAAAATATATAAGCCATATGATATATGCATGGAATTTCACATGAATCAACAGAGTGTCCTGTTATTTTTAAAAGGATTTTAACTTTGGCTGTCGTATATACCGTATTTCCTCTAACAGTAGCTCCCGGGCACTATGGAAAGTGCGAAGGGGGGGGGGGGGGGGGGGGGGGGGGGGGCACATTTTCAATATATTTCACCTCCTTTCCCCGGACTGTTTCCTTATAGAATTACTGTACGGCGATCTTTTACTGTTACACCGGTATTGACTTAACCAAAACATGACTGTACCGAGTATATTACTGTCATCACTCTGCATCTATATGATACACATTTCTGTCAAACTTGATACAAATTTTCAATATATTTCACCTCCTTTCCCCGGACTGTTTCCTTATAGAATTACTGTACGGCGATCTTTTACTGTTACACCGGTATTGACTTAACCAAAACATGACTGTACCGAGTATATTACTGTCATCACTCTGCATCTATATGATACACATTTCTGTCAAACTTGACGATTACAAAACGGGTTGGTTGCATATGAATTAACCAATAATAAAAGATAAACTAAATAGTAAATTGAAAGGAACGAGATAAATAAAAGCGGTAATTGTATTGATGATGATAGCGCTTTAAGGTTTATGTCATAGACCATACTGGTGTCGAAGGTAAAAAACTCCCGTAATCAAATCCATAAGCGGTAAAAACAGAGTGTTTTTTAGAAACTTTTAATTTAATCAAATCCATTAGCGGTAAAAACATTGCGTTTTTTAGGAACTTTTAATTTTTGAAGACGGTAAGGTTTCTTAAAACAGGTGGGGGCTCTTCTAATAGAGGAAATACGGTATTAATATATAGGTAAATTGACATCACAGAGAAATGTGAACGTTTAACATCAACTTGTATGGGTTTTTGTGTGATAAATAGAATCTCACAAAATCATCTATTATTTTTTAAACTCTTCAGTAAACATTAAACATTATTTGATGCTCGACAAGCCGCGCATTGTATATTTTTGCCAACTCGTTTAATAAATCCGCACCCGATCATGGAAGATCAGCTATTATATCCACCGAAAAATAAATATTTAATCATTATTCTCCCATCACTGCTAAAATCAACAAAATATTCTGAAGTATATACTTTTTTTAGGTCACACATAGATGAAATATTACATTTTTATATTGTGCCCGGCCTTCGCACAGTATAGGTTATTTAGAGCCGCCCCAGAGAGAGGAAAAGGATACATAGGAATCTGGGAACCGTGCCCTACTCTTATTATCGAATAGATTCCTGTTGTTCCTTAACGTGCTTGGAGGATAGACTGATACACGGGACCACCCGGTTTACGTCCCCATCCGAAGGACGAGGTTAAGGGAAAGTGTGTTTCCCAAGAACACATCGACGGAAAGGATGAGATATGAAATGCCTGTATATTATTCTCTATAATTATAGTATAACTGTGTAATTTATATATTATTACTAATTGCTGATATTATTGCACCAATCATATATTTAAACCTATGGTAGAATAACGAAGACAAATAATACATTTAAATTTTAGTTAATTATATGCAAGCAGTTTTGAAGTGAAATTGATACGGGACTAATAAACTGTGATACTAATGTTCGACAAAATCTTCAAGATTGCCATATGTCCCTTTAAAGTGTCCTATTATTTGTAATTTAACTGGGGCGGTCTTTAATAATATCGCTGTAAAGTGACAACAGCACAGAGAAACTTTCATGTTGTATCGTGTGTATCCATTGTTTTATGTGATGGAATTTCACAATATCTCAACAAAACAAACAAAAAAGTAAAGTATTCCAATGAGCTGGGACAATTATACTTATAGTTAGGCACTCCTCTTTTTTTTTAAAGTAGCTATCCCGCCAAATAACTACAAAATTGCACTAGAAAACCGTTTATCGAAACTCTATCCATATAACAATGTATATGCGCTGATTAAAAGTATAGGTTTATTAATAGGTTCTTAGAATACCCGTGATTGAATAACCGTAAAGTGATGGTAACTCGTAATTCGACACTCCAGTTCTGGGTTTGGTCCGGCTGGTTAAAGCCGTTTATACTGTGTATGTATTTGATTTCTCAAAATATGTAAGTTATATATATACTTTGTCATCAGTAGGTTTAGAAACAGTGTACATAATGTTTATAAAATTTGACTGTTGTTGGCGGGATGGCTACTTTAATGAGAATAATAAAAAAATCTGTACAAATCGGGTTCTCCCACTCAAATAAATCTACTGTTTCTCAAGCTTATCAAGCTTATTAAAATCTTCATTTATAAAAACCACGTTAAAGAACCGCAGAAATGTATTCCCGAATTTGGGGCGGCTCGAAATATTAACATTTGCTAGTAAGATAGATAGAGTAGCTTAGGTACATTTTTTTTGAATTCCACTCTCTGGGGTGGCTCGAAATATTGCCATATTATTAGCTTAATTAACCTATATCACTGGGGTCAAATATATTAAAGTTTATAGCTTTAGCTTACCCAGGGCTAGGCTAAGTCTCAGAGCTGGAACTTGGAGATGCCACTTGACAGAAGGTGGCAACATCTGCAAAGATCCCTGAAAGAAAATAAATTGTTGTTTTTATACATACATACCTACAGTAGATGTGTTAATCCTTTACAGTACTGCTGTAGCTATATGCAAACTTTGGGCAGTGTGGGGTGTGTGTGTGTGTGGCGGGGGGGGGGGGGATGATGCAAGGGCACCAATTTTGTGGGTGGGGAGGGTGAAGGGGAGGTGGCAACGGTGCATTTCTGATCTGCGGTCATAGAGGGGGTTTGGGGACAAGGCCATTTATTTTTGGGGAACAATGGAACATTTTCTGTTATTGATAATATTTTTGGGGAACAATGGAACATTTTCTGTTATTGGTAATATTTTTAGGGAACAAGGGAACATAATAATAAAAATAAATGGAAAAATATTTTTGGAGAACAAAGCAAAATATTTTTGGGGAACATTGGATCATATTTTCTGTGAACATAGACCCCACTGGAAGGGTCTCATCATAGAAATAATACATTGATCAGTGCTATATTATTATTAAATTTTAACGGAGACACTATAAACATGAACATACACTAAATAAAACACATTTATGGGTCAGTACCGAGTGCTGTACATACCTTTTATCCTTTGTTTTTCCTTTATGTCTAAACACCAAAGTTGTCGGTGTCCCTAATCGAGGCGAAGGGACATGACTCATGTGGTCTACATGACATGACCTTGACAGGAGATGTTCTACAAGTATTTGTTACATCATTCACCCATAACAATAGTTAACACATTTTTTGCTCATTAAATCCTGGAATTGTGAAGTATTCACTTGCAATTATCCATAGTTCATTCAACCGTAAATCAACACAACAAATTACTGCCGACTTGGCCTGTTGTGATTTTTAATAAGCGTCTAGGGCGGCTGATTTTTACCGTAAACATGCTAAAGGAAAGGCAGAAAAAGTGTTTAAAGGTTGACTTACTGACATTTTATTCGGAGCAGGAAATAACTATATCCGGGAGTAGAAAATATTCATGTTTTACGTTTCTGTTATTGATTTTCAGTTTTGCTTATTTAGCTTGTAGCCGCCATTTTGAATAATGTGTGTTTTGAGTGAGAAAAAAGGGTGACCATCTTTCAAAACGGTCTCAAAAAATGGGTAGTCATGAATTTTGCCGAAATTTTCAGGAAAGGTAGTAGAGGTACTGATCTATCATTCCTGTTAATTTAAGCCAAATTAGTGACGACACATTTTTTGTGACCGTTTTGAGAAATCGGCAATTTTGCAGTTTCAAAAACCTCAAAATTTCCGATCTTCACATTTGAACAGCGATTTAGGCTATGCAAAATATGCCAATAGTAGTCAAAACGAATGCTATGGGGATGTTTAACGTATAAACTTACTTTATTCATTGTCTGTGTTGTTTTTGCATTCAAAATTGGCTTAAGCTAACGTTTTTTAAAAGACAACTGCAATTTCCGCGTAACTGCACGTGAGTGCAAATTGGGACTACTTCGTGTTAAAACACTTGAAACTCAAAAGTGAGTTATGCGGTGTGTGCGCGTGAAAAGCTTCAGCTGCTGCTGCACTGATAACAGTCCCAACATGCAACACGACATCCTAACAACTGTGTTATATATGTTCTGTGTTCATATTGTTTATGAGTACACAGCGCTTACATATCTGAGTGAATCCCTCGTCTCAACCCCATTATATTTCATTTGTCTGGAAGCTGGAGAGTCGCCATATGACCTTAGCTGTTGGTGCGACTATAAAATCCAATCCAATTCAATTCAATTGTCTTTTCTTCCGTGTTGTTCATATTGTAAATGGATAAACAGTGCATAATTATGCCCATTCAGGACCTTTTTACCCTTCTTTGCAGCGGCCTCTTCCCACACCCAATTTTTTTTTAAATTGTGAAGATTTCCCCATTTTTAAACTTACCTTGGAAATCTTATTCCCCATTTATGGAATTTTTCCCCCAATTAAAGGCAAAAGGCCCTTCCCCAAAAATGGTAAAAATATCCAACGCTGGCCCGCCCGATCATGTCCTTCCCCACACTATGTTTTATTTATTGTAAATTTTCATTTCTGTGTTGTTAATGAAATCATACCTATGCACACATGTTCTTCATATTATTCATGGGTTCCTTGCGCATCTCAATCATCGACCACATACACCTGTTTTTTTTTCTTTAAAAGCTTATTTTCTTCTTTTTTTCTTTTCTTTTCTTTTTGCCACTGACCACTCACTGACCGTTCCAAGGCGCTAGTCCTATTGTCAACCCTTATTCATCTTTATAGTTGTTGTTTGTTTCACAGTGCGTGTTTGTGGTTGTCTATGATCCTTGAAAGCTACATTGTCGTTTGACTTGTATATCTACTTCCTGGGTACGACGTATAACACTCTGTCCCCACCCATATTTCTGCATGTCTACATACCACCCTTGATCCTTCCTTTCCCAGGCTGTCCCTCATTTCTCAAAATGTTCTTTTTTCTGTATATTTCTTATTGATCATGGGGACACAGAGGTTCACAATATGTCCGGTTATCGCAGAAGAAAGCATGGTGGTGAACTGTAAATTACTATACCACTAAATATGCAGTGCGTTTGCAAGATGATAGTGTCATAAACGAATTTAATCAAGTTTAATAAAGCTTATATGGAAGTGATCATGACCAAGGATCTTACGAAGTTTGTAAATCATAGCGCCATAGAAATCAGGTTGTGATAGTCCTTAACATTACTTTGAAAATAAATAATGGACGAATACTTCGAATTCAGTGTTTTTATTCCGCCATTTGAAGAATGGAAGAATTGTGGAAGGGCATATAGTGTTACACCTGTCCGTCCGTCCGTTCGTCCTAAAACAAAATAAGAAAACGGATAGTTTGAATTATGCTTCCTTAGTTAAAGTCCTTTTTTAAGTACACGATGAAACCAGTAGTAAACATGAATACTGAGTATATAACTAGAAAGACTTATATTATTAAGATGATTAAAGTTCACAATCTTTAGATGTGCACTGTATCATTTACATGTATAAGTTTTAGACTTGGATGCAAACAGTATCATCATTCGTTTTGCTGTAAACGGGATCAATTCTTATTTTTTATGGACAACTCATCAAATACGTAGACATTCCACTACTTTTAAGTTAAAGGTTTTTACGCTAAAATTACTGCGTAAGTAAAATTGTTTAAGCCATTTAAAGCAAAAGTTTCCGCCAATATGTAAACGGTACCCGGCCATTAAATGAGATTTTATAGAAGGAAACTGAGAAACGGTTTGGAATTTACAGCTTATTTAAGGTTTAATAAAAGCCTTCTAATCCATGCGGTATGGTGGGTTTTGTCAATTTACCAAATGCTTCGTTAATCGTAATAAAAATCCACTTACCAGCTCTCGAATCGAGCTTCCGTGTATGTGAACGGATCTGTTTTGGCGCGTGCACGTGACGTAGGTTGCTACCCTTAATGCCTTCACAGAACAGAACAGACCATATTCTTTATTTATGACTTAAACAAATGTTTCTCGTCATATAATTACATATTACATTCGTTAATATGTGACAGGTCAATGCAATTTTTACATTATACAATGAAAAAGTACAAACACACAATCATACATACTATACACTCATACAACTCACCCATTCACTCTGATGCCCAAAATGTCTCACACATTCACTCTGGAACACGTATTTACCCTGTTATAATGATTTAACTATTCCTATTACATAGTTTCATGTTACTATTTAAAGTTTTAATAGTTTACATGTCATGTCCAATGAGGATGAACATACATTTTTTACTCATTATACATTGCAGCATTGCGAATAATAAATGCTTCCCTAACAAACCTAGATAATCTAAAAATCTCTTGCTGGCTTGAAGATTGCATCAGCTGAATAAATAAAAACACTTGGATGTCTGTAATAATATTGTTTGACATATAGTTTACGTAATTGTTCGTACAAAGGACAAATTAAAAATGATATTCATCTTCTAAGTCTGTACTATTACACAATTTACAATATCTTTGATTTCTATCAGTTCTATTTTGTGAATATCTGCCAGTTTCAATTCTAAGTCTGTGGGAGGATAATCTTATCCTCGACATGGCAGTTCTTAATTTCAACGGCAATATATCTAGATACACTTCATATGAGAATGAGGTTTTAAAATGTCTATACAAACATAAAACTCGATTATTTTCAACATCAGTGTTCCACTTTTGAAAAAAACAATCTACTACATTTTGTTTAATCAACAAATGAAAAGATTTCATATCAATACAAGTTGGGTCATTCCAAACATAATTATAGCCACAGTCAGTTATAATGGTTTTAATATTGCTGGCCCAATTCTTCATTCCTCTTTCACAATCTCTCACAGCATCTTTATAAAAAGTTGATATTAAAATGTTTTTTGAATCGACCACCTTACTCCAATACTTTATTATTTTTACATACTTTAAAATATACAATGAGTATCTACCTAATTCTCCATAAATACCGGAATTACTAGTAGACGTTTTAACCCTTAACAAGTATTTACAAAATTTCAAATGTATTCTTTCGATCTCCTTTGACTTTGTAAAACCCCAAATTTCTGATCCATAGCTTAATATAGAACCAACGAACGCATCAAATAATTGGCTAAATGTTTTTGGTTTAAAATTGTATTTTTTTACATGTGCAATTAATATATTCACAGCTTTAAATCCTTTACCTTCTATGGTCTCGATTTAAATTGTATGAACCCGTATAATTAAAAACAGTTCCGAGGTAGTTAAAATCGTTAACAACTTCTAAATTATTTCCATTATAAACCCATGTCTCATTAACTAAAAGATTACCCCTTTTTCTAAAAAAACATAACTTTTGTCTTTTCCACGTTAACCTCTAATCCCCATTTGTCGAAATATTCTTTCAACAAATTTAAACGTTCTTGTAACTCCGACGGAGATTTTCCAAACAAAACCATATCATCTGCGAAAAGTAAAAGAATTAAAGTTATATCGTCTATTGTAAGTCCAGATTGATTACTGTCTTGTAAGAACAATTCCATGTAATCTACAAACAGCGAAAACATTATTGGAGAGATTACCCCACCTTGCTTGCACATTCGAAAAACTCAGAAAAAGTATTACAATGTCGTACACAAGATTTCACTTTGTCATACATGTCGCGTATAATTCTTAACAATTTACCTTTAATTCCTAGCTTAAAAAGTTTTAGCCAAAGGCCATTTTTATATATACTGTCGAAAGCCTTCTTAAGGTCCACAAACGTACAATATAACCGCTTGTTTTAATTCAGTAATTTCTGTATAATACAATTCGAAACAAATATGGCATCAATGGTAGAGCGACCTTGTCTAAAACCGAACTGAGTATCCGATACAATATTGCTTTCATCACACCACATGCAAATTCTTTTATTTAAAATACCTGTAATTTTTTTTGATAAGCAGCTAACTAATGTTATGGCTCGATAATTATTTACGTCGTCATGGTCATTTTTCTTGAATAGCGGAATGATAATGCCTTCAGACCATTTATCTGGAAAATAACCCGAGTTAAATACCCCATTAAATAAATGTGTGAGATGCGGAGAAATAATGTCTACCGCTTCGATAAAGAATTCATTTATCAAGCAGTCACCCGCAAAATCCTTGTTTTTTTTTATAGAATTAACCGTCGTTATTACTTCACAGATAGTAATTTCTCTGTCTAGGTCATCAGAATTGCAATTTAAATCATTAAAATCGTGTTCCTCACAAAACGTTTCGGCCTCATCATTGTGAAGTGACGATATATCCTGCGATAATTCGGAAAAGATATTTATAAAACGTCTCTAAGGAAATATTTCCATGCGTACCCTTCTTTTTACGTCAAAATAATTTTCAAAATTCCTTTGGTTTAGCATGTCTCAAATTTTCAATATCGCGCATTTTCTTCAACTCATAGGCGCGCCGCTTTTTCTTTACCAAAACCTTATAACGTAGTATGTTCTCATGTAATTCAATTCTATGCTCTACTGATTTACAATAATTATATTTTGATAACGCTGATAAGTTGATAACGCTGATAAGTAAATACGCTTAGCTTCAACGCATTCCGAAGCTATCCAGCTGGCTTGCGGAACGTCGGTGGTTCTACCCAGGTGTCCGCCCGTGCACGAAAATTGCCCGGAGGGGCACCTGGGGTCTTCCTCCACCAATGGAAGCTGGAAAGTCGCCATATGACCTTAGCTGTTGGTGCGACTATAAAATCCAATTCAATCAATCAATCAACGCATTCCGAGTCGCTTTTTTATGGATTGTTTCTGAAAAACGCACGCACTCACGGTCAATTATAGTTTTAGAAAATAGTGTGTCCGCGACCTCGCTAAACATGTGTACCATTAATAGAGTTATTCAAGCACTCCCTATCATTTAGGTTATTATTAATATTCAACGAAATATTGTTAAAATCTGTTAAGCTTATCGTCATATTTAATCGTAATTCTTTCGGTAGGCTGAAAGTCATGCTTATATGTATTGCATTTAACAATAAAAGAAAACGGTGCATGATCGGAACATTCATTGAATGGTTCAACTTTAAACTCCCTTACTCATGCAAAATCGAATTCTTTTAAAAGCAAGTGATCACTTATACATATCTTCGTCAAGTGGATGATGATTGGTTGAAATATTTGTCCTAGTTTTATGGCACGACAGTTTCTTTTCAAATTCAATGACCTGTTATATTTGTAATAATACAGTCACGCGTATTTGATCTATATACAGATTACTATATTTTTCAGTACCGCCGAGTCATCACAACGTTTTACAGGCAAGTTTTGTTTTTTACAAAGTTGGACTGTACTTTATAATCACTTTATAGATTTATATTGTCATTTACTAAAGGCGGTTAATATTACACTGCTTTCACAGTGTTAATACTTATTGAGTAGATTAAGAAATATGCACTTATTGAGCAGATTAATAAATACGCGTGTATACCCAGAGGCTTCCATTACGATATTATAAAAGGAGAGAGAAGAACAGATAGTGGTGGTATAGTATATGTATGTATATATGTATGTCAAGTTTGGCTTTCGGTTATATGCATACATATACTATAACACTATCTTGTCTTCTCTATCCGTCTATAATATCGTAATGGAAGGCTTTGGGTATATACCATACCGATGATCCGTAATACACGTATACAATTTAGTACAATATTCGGTATTTTTATTTGTTTGGACTTCTTAAAAGACACTATTTTAAATAGTTACATTTCCTTATCTGTATAATACGTTCTTATGTTTAAGCGTCAAATCACATGTGTATATTTACTGTGTCGGAGGGATACACATTGTTATTGGTTACAAAGCATTGGTCGCCACCATAAAGCCACTATGTACGCACACTTTAATATAATACTAGATAGAGTTCAAGGACCTCGTTATAATATGACTTTATATCTCTTAATATAACAGTAGATCAGAGTTAAATGGCAAAGATATATGGCTTTATACCTTTGCTGACACTTACATTTATAAATATCAAGTTTTAGGGGTAAGTAGGCATGACGTGTTAATACATGTTTGTCGTAACACAATCAATAGGCCGACATCGTTTTAAAGTCAAAGCTAAGCTAAAAATATGCAATATGCAAGCATATATTGTTATGCAGCAGAATGAATGCATATAGTTATTGCAAAGTGTAAGTCAGTCCGTTTGATCGTCCGGACGTTCGTTCATTCTTTCGTTCGTTCGATCGTTCGTTCGTCCTCCATCCGTTCAACCATCCATTCATTCCGTGCCGTATGTCCGCCGTCTGTCCGAAGTTTGGTTTGTTGAATGGGGTTTTACGTCATTTTCAACACATTTTAAGCTATTTATGACGGTCGATTTGTTCGTGGTGGAGGCACCCACTTTTTCTTGGGTTGAACCAGTAATGTATACCTACCACTATCGGTAATAATCGATATTGTTTAAATTAATAATCTACAATTTCTGACTGAAAAGTCTCCCAATGGGATTCGAACCCTCAGCGGTGAGAGGCGAGAGGGTTTCGAATGCAACATCTTTACCATCCCGGTCACGGGGGTAATTAAGTAATCACACATGTACTGAAGGATATTTCAGGAAACTTCACACACATTTAATCATACTGAAAAGTGTGTCACGTGCCATAATCAGGCCCGTACCTCAAAGGTCAAGGCCATACTTGAAGGTCTAGGTCACATGAGTCAAATTCGTGTGTCAGTCATAACGTTTAAAGTAATAACGGGAATTTCACGAAACTTGAACACACTAAAATTTATTTACAATGGGAAGGTGTGAGGAACGCAAAAGTCAGGTCCGTACTTCGAAGGTCAAGGTCACAGTTGGATGCTAGGGTTAAATGAGTAAAACAACAGATCGTGTCTCAGCCATAACTTTGAACCCACTGAAGAGATTTCCATCACACTACACATTATGCAGCAATATCAGAAGATGTGTTGTGAGCATAACCTTAAAAGGACACACGTGGACATCTTGATTTTTTTAAAAACTCACGGCGTTCCGTTGTTTTTTCTGCATAACTTGCTTTTGTTCCATCACTGATATTAATTATAAGAATAGTATAAAGCAAATAATTTTTGCATATTATTAGCTGCTAATAATATTGCACCAATAATATATTAATCTTTTGGTAGAATAAGGCGAACAAATGAAATCTTAACATTTTATTTAATTCTATGCAAGCAGGTTTAAAGGCAAAATGATACCAGATAAATAAATCGAAACTAATGTCAATGCTTGATAAACAATTCAAGATTGCCGTGTGTCCCTTTAACAATGTAGGAAATATGATGAGACAACCTTTTCGGGTACATGTGTCGCTTACAGGTGACATTTCTTGTTCCATGGTATTATTTTACCTAAAGTGCGGGAGTTGTGTGTGGGCTTGCGTGGGAACGGTCTTTAACAGGATACTTAGTATAATCCTTGAAATGATTGTAACTTTTGTATTTCGGAGTTTACATATCTTAAATTAATAATATGCATGCGTTTATCTGTTGTTATGTGATATTCTAGATACAGAAACGTGTGTTTTATGTGATCGTGGGTTCACACCCGATTACCGGCAGCCGTAGGCACAGTTCCTGGTAAAAAAAAACATGTTTCAAAAGGGTAAATAAATCTAGTTTTATGACTTGTTAGCCTTAAATTATTAGAAAAGTGAATCGGCCATTTTAATTTGGAAGGAATGTTGTGTATGTCACCTGATTCCCGTGAAATTTGAACCTATATTATGCGAGCTACGGTAGGTTAAATGTTGAAATTAAGCTAAGAAATGTGATTGTAGAAAGTTAGAGACCTGGTACTCGGTAAATAGTCAAGTTTAAGAGATTTCAGACATACTGCCATAAAATATAATCTTTCCTAAATAAACAGTCCAAATTTTAGCCCACAGAACATTTTATTAAAATAATTGTGGGTTTTTAAACACGACCGGGTATTGAAAAATGGCAGGAGTACGGTACAGTTCCATTATTTATTGGCAGGTAGCTAGTACAGTTCCGAAAAATGGCAGGCGTATGGTACAGTTCCAAAAACATCGGACGCTAAAGTATTTTCTCCTTTGGTATAGTGGTGTAATTTCCAAAACACTAATGAAGAAGTACTGTATATAGAATTATATACATCTTCGGTCCTTCCATAAACGTTTAAGAAAACCCACCAACCGTAGGGAAACGTGCATATAGGCTCGTTTGAACTTTCATTCCGACGGTACATTACAGAGAAAGACACGTTTTAATAACAATCGTATGTTGTGCTGAGTTACGTTCCCTTTTTATAATTCACCATTTATGATTACAGGCGTTTGGTATTTAGATGTTTTGGAATAGATTGCTTAATTTTAATTATTGTATAGTTGAACACATCACATTAATTACGTTTTAAGGCCACTCTAAGTGACTTAATGTATCCGAATCAAACGTCTACTGATATATAGGACACGCATATAAATCAATAATGTAGTCGCTCAAAAGTGTACTGAACTCAAAAAGTTATAATCATAGGACATTATTTAAAGTTGGTATCAAATTGTAACGGAAAAAGCGCAGATACCCACGAAAGTTCAAAGTTGACACATGCAGACATTCAACGTTTTTTGCTTTGGTGAGACGAAATACTAGTACATGTCTATTGTCTAAATAAAGTTTAGTGTCTGAATATCCCAAAAATGTCCTCATCGGCAAAATCAAAATATCTATCATAAAGGTGTGACCACTTTAAGTGTACCTAATTAGATTAAATTTTAGCTTAAACATGCTCATTAGGCAAACTTTAAATGGTCATCATTAAATGACACATAATCTCATTTGGTTGATGATGACATTTTTGTAAAGCCCTGTTATTGCATAAAGTGTATTTTGCGTTACCATGGGTATCTTTTGAGCGACTACATTATTGGTTTATAAGCGTGTCCTATATATCAGTAGACGTTTGATTCAGATACATTAAGTTACATAGAGTGGCCTTAAAACGTAATTAATGTGATGTGTTCAACTATGCAATAATTAAAATTAAACAATCTATTCCAAAACATCTAAATACCAAACGCCTGTTATCATAAATGGTTAATTATAAAAAGGGGACGTAACTCAGCACAACATACGATTGTACTTTTTATTTTTTACCGGGAACTGTGCCTACGGCTGCCGAACTGTGCCTACGGCTGCCGGTAATCGGGTTTGGGGTTGGAAAGTTTTAATATAATACTTGTCTCCGTGGCCAAGTGGTTAACGAGGCTGCGTTGTAAACCTTCTCGCCTCTCACCGCTGCGGGTTCGAATCACACTGGGAGCTCGACTTGTAAATGAGGAAGTGTCGATTCTTACGGATTGCGTGAGGTGTACAGTACTAGTTCTACCCAGGAAAAGTAGTAGGTCGGCCTCCACCACAAAAAAAAATCGTCCGTCATACTATATAACCTTACATGTGTTGAAAATGACGTAAAACACCATACAAACAAACAAACATATATTAGTAATTTCACAGAAGCAATGTAATATGTACCAGTACTGGTTCTACCCAGGAAAGGTGGGTGGTCTGCCCCCACTACAAAAGAAATCGACCGACATATATAACTGACATGTGTTGGAAATGACATAAAACACCCTACAAACAAACAAACAAACAAACAAACAAACGCATATAATACTAGTACTTGGAAGCTAATCATTTACATGTGTGTCGTCTTTCATACACCATCTGGTAATGGAGTGTTGCGAAATACTAACCATATTTAATTTGCTAAAGGGGCACACAACAAGCGTGAGTTTTTTTGTTTTGTTTTTTTTTTTAACTAAATTTATAGAAACCAATCATTCATTAATTTCTTCATTAATATATTCATTATATTAGCGATTGTTGAGCTATCACGTGCTCTGCTTCACCAGACCGTACATGCTGTTTGTATTGTTTACAAACAGAAAACGCGATAAATCGCAAAGCAAATTCACATGGCGGCCAAAGTGAGCGTGCAGTGGTCGAAGTGTTCGCGAGTGAACTACAAGTGTTTGGCGAACTTCTGATGGTGACGGACCCCTTTCAGTTTTCACCCCAGGCTTCACATATCTTGAAAAAGATCATCTCAATAAAATAACGTAAATCAGATGTGTTAACTTTATATATTACATATTTGTCTGTGATTTGTATAG
The DNA here is from genome assembly GCA_037043455.1 of Cyrtodaria siliqua. Taxonomy (NCBI): domain Eukaryota; kingdom Metazoa; phylum Mollusca; class Bivalvia; order Adapedonta; family Hiatellidae; genus Cyrtodaria; species Cyrtodaria siliqua. The sequence continues at coordinate 65,085 of JAWPHD010003305.1, read as the reverse complement.
GAAATACTGGGAATAGAAAAGCTGTATCTACTCGTTTGCTCTACAGTACGGAACATTGCTCGGCCTTTTCCGTCAGTGACGGGAATGCCAAATGACGTTCCGATTGTTTTCCGGACGTCTTCGTCAGATACCGCCACTAGGAAATAACGATTACGAAAATTAACGAAGAGTTCCGGTTCCACTTCTTTTGTTTGTATGATGTAACGTCGTCTTGGATGACGTAACGTCGTCTTGGCCTTCTCGTGCAAACTGGTGTAAAAAGGCATATTAATGCAATATCATTTTAAATTATGTAATATATAGTTTAATAACCAGTGTTTTTGAGATACTGAAAATATCTCCCTCGGTAGAGAAATGGCCCGATATAAGAACTCGTTCTCCGAGTTCTTATATCGGGGCAATTTCTCTACCTCGGGAGATATTTCCCGTATCTCAAAAACACTGGTTATTAAACTCTATAGGTATACAGCAGAACGTAGTCAGTTATCGGCTATAACACTGTATTAATACATGTGGGTATCATGTTAAATCAGACGTCAGTTATGAGGCGCCATACGTGACTATATGTTGTAAGATGAATATATACGTTGCGTGTGAAATACATATATACTGAATACAAAATATTTATGATACAAACAAATATATACGTTACTCCGAAATATATATATTGAACACACAATATATATGATACAGACAAATATACACGTTACTACGAAATATATATATTCTATCCAAAAATATATATCACACAAATATATATGTTATTCCTAGAAATATATATTCTGAAAAATATATATTCTGTTTTTAAATATATATTGTAGACGCAAATATATACGTTACTCTGAATATTTTTTCCCCTAATTCATTTATATGTTATACCGAAAATATATTCGCTTTATAAAAAAATATATTGTCAGTCTTAATATATTGAAGATCAAAATATTTGAGATGGAAATAAATAGTTTCTCTAAAATAAATATATTGCAGACACAAATATATCAATGACATATCGATAAATAATGGTGCGAACTTCTGGGTGACCGAAACTAAATAAATATTTGTTTTCCAAATATATCGATCCAAACTGCCTCAATCTTTTTTTTTCAAAAATAATTATTTTTGATGATCTACGGAAATGAGCGAGTTTGTACGATTGCCAAATATATATGACTTCCGCAAATAAATTAGTCTCTGTCACCCAGACGAACGCAATCTGCGTCACTAAGGAGTGAGCATAGCGTTCGCTCAGAAAAGGTGGGCATGCGGCTGGGTGATAGAGACTACAAATAAATACGTTGGCACAGACTGTGCTGCAAATATATACGTTGGCGTAGACTGCTACACTGTCCCGTTTTCATAGGTGGCGATTACCTATGAGCCAAAAGTATGTTTTTAATAAATCATCCAGTCAAAGATGAATTAATTCATCGGTATTATATTTAATTCAATGTAACTTTATTTGATTCACTACTTCTTTTGAAACCATTTAATCAAACTTAAAACAATCCGATGCTTTGTAAAATAATCCGGAGTGTTTTTTCAAACCATCTAATCGAACTTGAAACGATTCAATGCACTGCTAACAGTTCAGTCGGAACATGAATCATTATATCTCTCCCTCTGAGGAATCGAACGTTGTTTAACGGCTTATCAACACAGTATAGGTTATTTAGAGCCGCCCCAGAGAGAGGGGAAGGATACACAGGAATCCGGGAACCGTGTCCTACTCTTAGTATCGAATATATTCCTATGGTTCTTCAACGTGCTCGGGGGATAAACCGATACACAGGACAGCCCGGTTTAGGTCTCAGTCCGACGGACGAGGCTAAGGGAAAGTGTTTTGCCCAAGAACACACCGACGAATCTAAGTGGTACCACGGAGGTATGAACCCGGGACATCCGGTTATAAATCCGCCGCGCTACCGACTGCGCCACGCCAGCCGAGGCCACGCGCCTGATGCATTCGGATAATATAAACATTATTGAGGTGGTGGAACGGAGGGTGGGGGATACGGTTTACGTGATCAATACGTTGGTAAGAAGATGGTGCATCGACGAATCAGATATGTCACGACAGTGTCTTGTATTACAAAACTACTTTTAGACAAAGTATGATCATTATCGCAGTCGCGTATTTCAATATCAGCATACTCGAGATACTCGCTATTACACTAACGAGGTCTGAACCAAGGCCTGAAATTGCGGGTTGCTTAACAAAAGAAAGAAATAATATTCTATCTGAAAGACAGCATGGTTTCAGAAAGAAGAGATCTGTGAGAGCCATCTCATAATCCTGCTCCAGGACTTAGCATCCGGTCTAAATGACGAACAACTGACAGATGCCATTCTGCTCGACTTCGGGGATTGCGTAGACCCCAATCAGAGATTTTTTAACCTGTTTTTAACTGCACTTGGACCGTTCACCACTTGTACTTAGTTCACCACATGTGCGAGTATGTTCCGGAGGAACCCGGCACATTAGAAGAAGAAGAAGAAGAAGAAGAAGAAGAAGAAGAAGAAGAAGAAGAAGAAGAAGAAGATCAATAGTTCTTCGTACGTTAAATGTTTGGTCGTCCATTTTTTGCGGATTTGTTATGTTTTCGTGGTAAAGAAACTCCAACATGCGGAACACTTCTCGGACGCTGGGAAATACGCTCTTTAAATTTGGCTTGTCTCGAGTTTGAAAAACGGGACAGTGTAGCAGTCTACGCCAACGTATATATTTGCAGCACAGTCTATGCCAACGTATATATTTGCAGAAGGCATATATATTTGGAAAACAAATATGTATTTAGTTTCGGTCACCCAGAAGTTCGCACCATTTATTTATCGATCTTTCATTGATATATTTGTGTCTGCAATATATTTATTTTAGAGAAACTATTTATTTCCATCTCAAATATTTTTATCTTCAATATATTAAGACAGACAATATATTTTTTATAAACCGAATATATTTTTCGGTATAACATATAAATGTTTGCGTCTACAATATATAAATTAGGAAAAACATATATTCAGACTGACGTATATATTTGCGTCTACAATATATATTTAAAAACAGAATATATATTTTCAGAATATATATTTCTAGGAGTAACATATATATTTGTATGATATATATTTTTGGACAGAATATATATATTTCGGAGTAACATATATATTTGTCTGTATTATATATATTTTGTATTCAATATATATATATCTCGGAGTAACGTATATATTTGTCTGTATCATATATACTTTTGTATTCAGTATATATATTTACACACAACGTATATATTTATCTTACAACATATAGTCACGTATGGCGCCTCATAGTCAGTAACTACAATACACTCGGCGTATACTATATGTTGAGTTGGTAAAACACTGTGCTCTACTATTTCCAACGTTTAGTCAAGTGCATTAAAGGTACACACGGCACAACTGTGGTCGGTTTTAAATATTGTCACGCAACAAAAAAAATAAAAATAAAAAATCAAAAAATCTACAAAAGCGAATTAATTTGATCTTCCCATTCCCCATTATCAATAAGCTGTTTCTTTTTCTAAAACTATACTGGATGCTAGTTTTGAGAAATATGAAGAAAACAAATAAAGGAAATAATAATAATAATAATAATAATAATAATTACAATAATAATAATAATAATAATAGTAATAATCAAATAATATACTTTTTTTTTTTAAAAACTGCATAATGTTTTATCCTGAAGTATTTTTGTCAGTTTTGATAAGTGGCGAAAATATCGCCCCTCAACGCAATATCTCCGTAAGTGCACTTTGGTAAATCGTCAAGGAGAGACAAAACACTTTTTTTTTTCTTATACAGACTATAAGGATAGCTAGAACATACACAACTTGTTTCAGTCACAAGGTTTTTCTGCAGTAGCTTGAGCAATATAAACAATACGTAACTCATTATATACCATTAGAACTGGTATTTTTAGTGGTAAATAAAAATACCTTATTTTTAAAAATCGGTTAAGAATGAAATATTTTGCACCCAAATGAGTTGTTGATGGTGCTTTCCCCATGTAAATTCCTTGTTGATGGTACAGCAGAAAATTAAGAAACTTCATATAATTTCAGTTAGTCATCATATTTTGCAATAAAACTTTCAGGTTGTCTTAATTTACGAATATCCAACAATTTAAAACCATTTCCAGATAACAATTCTGAAAATAAGTGTTGTTTTTTTCAAATTTTTCATGCAGCAGAATTTTGCATTGAAAATGCTCCAGCAAAAACAGCTTTCGCGCTTGAAATTTTTATTTCTTTACCGATTTTGAAAAGTAAGGTATTTTTATTTACCACTAAAATGTCTGTTTCATTGATATACAACTAATTTAGGTATGAACTGTATTTTGTCTGAAAAGTCCAAAAACCTTTGGCTGAAACAAGTGCCTCAAACAATAGGTACTTGCATGGTGTTTTTATGGTGGCTGATATGTGCTATCTCGTCTTTTCGTTATTTCGCCGCGAAATAACTCCGAGCGAAAAGACGCCAGGCGAAATAACAAAAAGACGAAAAAACGCCGGGCGAAATAACGAAAAAAACGCCGAGCGAAAAGACGACAAATAGTCAAAACGCCGTGCGAAAAAACGAAAAGACGAGAAACTATGGTGGCTGATATGTGCCAACTCGTCTTTTCGTTATTTTGCCGCGAAATAACGCCGGACGAAAAGGCGCCGGGCGAAATAACGAAAATACTAAAAAACGCCGAGCGAAATAACGAAAAGACGAAAAAACGCCGGGCGAAATAACGAAATAACGCCGGGCGAAAAGACGCCAAGCGAAATAAGAGAAAACGCCCAGCGAAAAGACAACAAATAGTCGGAATGCCGGGAAAAAAGACAAAAACACGCGACTGGTTCTATGGAGTCCGCCTTTGCCCATCTGAGTGTCGGACGGCGACTCGAAACAATTCACAGGTGTCAGAAGGTTTGGGTTGCTGAGGTGGTAAAGCGTGCTCAGATACTCACACAACCTAGCACCCAACACGCTATCCTACCCAAAGTATTCACACAATCTTCCTCCGAACAAGCACTCCTATCCCAGCTATCCACACCTCACCAAGCACGCTATCCTACCCAAAGTACTAATTCCTCCTAACACCGAGCATTCTATCCTACCAATACTATTAGTGTATCTTAACACTGAGCACGCTATCTACCAAAGAAATTCATAGCACGCTATCCTACCCAAGTAACTCACGCCTCCTAACACCGAGCAAGCTATCCTACACCAGCTACAAACAACTGATATCATGCCCTAGCTTCCCACATCTAGCGTCGAGCACGCTATCCTGCCCCGGTTGTTCACATCTTGCACCAAGTGCACTATCGTAGCCGGCTTCAATCATATCACCGAGAACGCTAGCCTACCTATCTACTCACATGTCCTAGCATCGAGCACGCTGGCATTCCCCAGTTATTCACAGCTCCTAGCACCAAACACGCTATCATGTCCAAGCAATCAACATGTGAGGAACCGAGCATGCACGCTATTCTACCCCAGCTACCCACACCTCCAAGCACTTTTGTGAGTTGTTTCTAATCGCGGACCGATACTCGGATGAACGAAGGCGGGGTTTTGACTTTTCGCACTAAAAGGTTTTGTCTTTTTTCCCGGCGTTCTGACTATTTGTCGTCTTTTCGCTTGGTGTTATTTCGCACGGCGTTTTTTCGTTATTTCGCTTGGCGTCTTTTCGCCCGGCGTTATTTCGTTATTTCGCCCGGCGTTTTTTTCGTCTGTTCGTTATTTCGTCCGGCGTTATTTCGCTCGGCGTTATTTCGCGGCCAAATAACGAAAAAACGAGATGGCACATATTAGCCACAATAGATAACCATGCTAAGATTTTCAAACTGGGACGGAATGTAGGATTCCAGCTGGTCGTAATATCTCCGCAGTCCTGCGAGGTTGTTACCTGGGGCCGGAAGTTGAAGTAGTGCATTCATGTATGCTTGGACGATCAACAATGATATGCTGAATAAGAAAAAAGCCCCATCAAAAAAAAATCATTTTACTGTAGAAAAACCTTTGGCTGAAACAAGCGCCCCAAACAATAGTAGGCCTACTTCTGCCGTATCGTTCGAAGTATTGTGTCGAAAGCTGCAGTAGATGAATCTTGTTTTGCGTCATCGATTCTCTGCAAGCACTGTAAAATGACACGCCTCTGACTGTCTCTCAATGACTGTAATCGCTCCATAGAGAATAAGTTCGGTCACGGCACCAATGTCTCGGGGATAACATAAAACACACGTCGTTCAAGGTTCGATCCTGTAATGATACTTAATCATAACAAAGCTCAAGGAAGTGACGTCAACGTCACTGACGTCACCAAATTGCACAATAACGCGGCATAATGTAAACAATAAACGAAAACCCCGACTCCGATTCAACTGTCTGTATTGATAGAGACTTTGTATTATTCTTCTTTGTTCAATCTAATACTTATCAGGTGTGACATGAACTACACGTTTATCTACCTACATGTATACCCAATAGGTTGCTATGCCAACCTAAACTCGTTTCATTGGTCATTCATGGTCATGTGGCATTTGCTCACATAATTCTTCTTTTTCACTTACACATTGTAGGAGTTGCTTTCAGACCTTCATTGGTTCGGAACACCGAATACCCGTAATGATTACATTACTTACGAAAATACTTGCAAATCTACATTGAACATTAATATACGTGGAAGACCATACTTACTTATACTTGAAAAACCAACATCACTTATTTACTTGTTGACTATATATTTCATTTGTTGATTTTAATTATATTGTGGAAGAAAATATAAACATTACAAAACAACTTCGACTTCTTTAATCAAGAAGTTCTACAGTACTACCATCGTCACAGTTCTTACAGCTGTCTGAACCGCATGGAAAGCAGTAACATAAATTATTCAGTACTTGCCGTTTGTAAAAAGTAGGCCTATATCAATTTTTAATCTAAATTTGATAGTTTTTTTTTATGTTAAACAGTACAGTAAACTGATTTTCTGCCATATTTGCTATGCGTCTTTTACGCGTGGGGCAGATTTCTTAACCATGGAATAAGTCAAAGAGATATAAAAAGTAAAAACAATTCTTTAAAACTACGAGAACCAATAACACCGACTTTGGATACGGGCCTCTTTTTGTTGGGCACGATTTAATCATCACGCTCGTGGTAAATATGTCGTTGTTGGCATGCCTTTTCTTTGGTCAATATTTAATTACGGGGGTGAATTTATATAAAGCCAAGTTTAGGTATTTTAATACTGTCGAGCAGCCATTTTACGCATGCGTAAAACCTTGCTTACAGTTTCTGTGATACTGTTTCATGTTTTATATCCAGGATGCATCGCAATAGGTTTACCACGGGTCGCCAGTCCTCACAGGAAATGAGACGAAGGCGGCAAGCGGAATGGGAGAAGAAATGGCGTGCATTGATAGCCCGCACGATCGGAGAACCAATGGAAGTTGATAATGACCAAGGTAAACTTACTTATACGAGTGAATAAAAATCTATGACGAAACTCACTGTTATGTGAATTAAAACAGACATTACACTGTACATCAGCTTCTCTGCATGTTATGCGTTTTGAGCACATCTGTGTAGCCTATACACATTTGTGGCATTTGTAAAATAAAATGGTTACAAGTTAAAAGAGTAGTAAATCAGTCTTTATTGGCTTGCCTGACGTGGGCCATTCTATACATTGAGAGCAGTTTCATTTCCAGTAAGGTAATCTGCTCAAAAGTTGAGCGCACCACGTTGCTGGATACCAATGACCATTATATAAGCGTTTATTTTCCGTACTTCCTCTTTGATCAGTGTTGGTGAGGGGCTCAAACGTGTAAACATTAAAAAGAAGGGAGCACTGGATGCTGTATAAACTCGAAGATATACCCGACCCCACCCCCGGGCCCCCATTTGTGAAAACAATAATAGGATTATACATTTTGGTGAACAATAATATGTTTATACAATGAATGCAATACATTGAAGTTATGTTCATTATTCTTTGTGAGGTACCCATTTCACATTTGTAAATGTACATTTTCTCATATTTATTCCTGTAAGCCGGAATAACAATAATAACGGTAACACTGGGATAGGGGATTAAGACATGCCTCACGTCCGTCTCGGGTATTTATTGAGATTGACAAATGATCAATTCCAGTTTTATTATTTTTCCGAGGGTATATAAAATTGGAATTACATAAAACAAATTATGTAAATTATGTTTTTTGACATGTGTCTAATTCCATGGTTGTGCCCAATGTGCTCCAACGGTGTGAATGTCTTTAAATTTCTTATCAAAATCGAGTTTATAAAGTTACTTCCCTAAACGCGACAGCCACTGTTACGAGACACATCATAATTGACAACAGCGGCTACTACGGTATGAGTGTAAACAGTATTTTATTCTCATTATAATGGTTACACAATACGGATGAATCGATTTAACACAATTTAAACATGTAGATTCTGAAAAAAGAATGTTTTAGTTTACGAATACAAAATACGAGCTTGCTGGTATCGGTTCCATTGCTATGTGAAGCCATCGATCTATGTTATGTGAAGCCATCCATATATGTTATAAGAAGTCATCGATCAACTTTATGTGAATTCTTCGATCTATGTTATGTGAAATCATCGATCTATATTATATGAAGTCATCGATCTAATTCATGTGAAGTCATCGATCTATGTTATGTGAACTAATCGATCTATGTTATGTGAAGTCATCTATCTATGTTATGTGAAGTCATCGATCTAGATTATGTGAAGTCGTATTTTTGCAGACGATACAACGCTTTCAACTTCTAATTCATCTCTTGTCGATGCTGCAAATGCACTCAATAATGACCTTATCAACGTCAACGCCTGGTGCGATACTAATCGCATGTCTATCAATGCATCAAAAACAAAAATAATGTATCTCTCATCTAAGAACAAAATACATCATATTTATCATAATGCCCCTTCTATTCAGTTCAAAGATGAAACTATTAATTGTAGTTACGAAGATAAAATACTCGGTGTTACAATTGACAATACCCTCTCTTGGAATACCCAAATTGATAAAGTTCTGAAAAAATGTAATTCATTGTTATACCTGTTATCTCGCATAAATATTTACCTTTCTATACCTATGCGCAAATTATTTTTCAATTCTTATATCTTACCCCATCTTGATTACTGTTGTGTGATATGGGGAAATTGTAATACTTCTCTCGAAGATAACTTGTAAGGTTCCAAAAAAGAGCTGCACGACTTATCCTAGATAAAGATTTCGATACTCCTTCCGTGGAACTTTTTACCGAACTCAGTTGGATGACATTTCCCGAAAGAGTTATATTTCAAAAAGCAATCATTATGTTTAAAACAGTTAATGATCAGGCCCCTGCTTATCTTAAAGACGCATTTACTCTAACTTCAAATGTCCATATGCGGAATCTAAGATCATCATCAAATCTTCAGCTATATTCCCCCAGACCCAATAGTGAGTTATTCAGAAAGTCATTTGCTTAGTCAGGCTCTAAAGTGTGGAACTCTCTTCCCCACCATATACAAAATGCCCAATCTGTAAATCAATTCAAAACATTGTATTTACAGTGGATTCACCATCCGATATATTAGTAAATGACTAAGTCTTGCAGTTCTATTTAAACATATTTCCATTTACTGAATATACCACTTTAAATGCATTTTTACTTGTAAATATTGTATATATTGTATTGTTGAGGGCCTCATGGTAGATTGACTAGTTTAAAATGAGTTCTCTCGTTAAATAAAGTCTTTATTATTATTATTATTATTATTAGTCGTCGATATATGTTATGTGAAGTGACCGATCTAGGTTATGTGAAGTGATCGATCTATGTTATGTGAAATGTTCGGTCTAGGTTATGTGAAGTGGTCCCGTCTTAATTCCATTAAGTGATGCGAAAGCTTATATTGTATATCGGATATTTCGACAATAAAATACGTTTAAAACATTGTTTGCTGAAACAATGCGATAACCTGTTTAAAATTACCTATCAAATGTTTGAATTTTACAATATACAAACTTTTTAAGCCGGAATTATGGTTTTATTTCATACCCCAGTCAACCCCGTTTTCGCTTCTTGGAGCATGGGTTCGATGGGGTATGAACGTTAATACTCGGACCATGTCGTAATGGCGATATATGTTATGGGAAGTGACCGATATATGTTATGTGAAGTGATCGGTCTATGTTATGTGAAGTGATCGGTCTATTTCATGTGCAGTCATCGATCTATGTTATGTGAAGTCATTGGTCTATGTTATGTGAAATGATCGGTCTGTGTTATGTGAAGTCATCGATCTATGTTATGTGAAGTCATTGGTCTATGTTATGTGAAGTGATCGGTCTGTGTTATGTAAAGTCATCGATCTATGTTATGTGAAGTGATCGATCTATGTTATGTGAAGTCTTCGATCTATAGATGCTAAACGAATTTAGGAAGATTTAATCTGTAAATTGAGTTTACAAACCTGACATTGATGCCTGTAGCAGAGATAATACGGTAACCATAAAGTGCATGCAGTAAACATGCTTGGCGTATGCAGTATGATAAGGAATTTGATGACAACACATGAGGAGTTCGTAAATTCAGACTCGGTAGGCCTATACTTTGGAATTTAAATGAAATAATAGTGACAGTATTACGTGTTAATATATTTGTATTTTGTTTTATACTTAGTAGATATTACTACAGTTGATGGGTTTGTATTTTATCTGAAGTAATACGCATATGATAAGGAATGGACTTAACAAGAAAATGGTGATAAGTGTTTACTACTAAACGCGCGTCTATCTCGATAGTTAAACAATCGAAGTAAATCTGTTGACATTTAAGAGAATTTTTATTTTGATAAAATTACGACTAAAAAACAAATACCGCTGTCCCAGTAAGTTAGACAAGTGGTACATTTTTTGCATAGCGGCTCGTTTTGTTCAAGTATTGCTTAAGTTTTAAAAGTATGCGTTATATGTTAAGTGCTTATAAGCTAATGTTTTGCTACTGTGCGAAACAAATACCGTTTTCACAATTAAGAGATATGCATACGTATAAAATATCATCGTACAAGCATGCATCTGTTTTACTACTTTTGAGAATTCGTACTTTTTTTAATACGGTATCGTGAATAACTAATATGCGTAGGTAACAAACAACATAATCAGTCTATGCTTATGACTAAACACTATGCATACGTGCGCGTTGTGTTATACGCAATCCACAACCTGTATTAAAATCATGCTCATGGAATCTTAGATTGTTGGTATTTCCAATGCGTAATTTTGCTTAAAAAACGAAACTTTCATGATGAGTTTACAATAATTACATTCTCTGTATCCGGTTCAGAGGAGTTTTGTAGAAATTAGTTATAATAATTGCACTGACGATTTTGAAGTACGGAAGAGAATTGTAATATTCAAATAGCATGGATGATAGATAAAATAAAGTATATAACTACGTTTGACATATTTCATGATCACCAAGGATTAAATACCGTGCGACGTGACGGTAACGTTGTTTTTTTTTTGCAAGCAAGCACTCGCATGTATATTACATAATTAAGTTAATTAACCATTTAACTTTCTTAGAAATACCACCTAGTATACACAGAAACACTGTCAAGGATATTTTATGATAGCTTAATACGATAGTTACATAGAAGCTCGAGGGAAATTCTATAGTTTCGAATACTTTGCACGTGCACGGTGTAACTTGTGTAGAGATGGGATGTATCATGAGCAGTTTAAGCGGGACCAGGACCACCGGTCCTAGGGTCCTGGACCGGGAAGCTTACTACAGACACCATCCCGGATTGCACAATCCAACAACAAGAGGGATTGAGTCGGAAACATCTAGAAATGTCAGATGTAAGAACCGTTCTTATTAATCTTATTTGAAATTTGTTTTATCATTGTAAACTAATTATAAAGCATTGCATCAAAACAAGTAATATAACGTGAAGTAATGGTATCTCTTACAATATATGGTAAAATCATATGCTTTTCAATACTTAAATTAAGCCTTTTCTTTCAGACATCTTGAGATCAAAGACATGTCTTTAACGCACATCACATACACATTGAAACGTGTTTAATGCATGCATGCCTTTAACATTATATCGGTATATATTGGAATGTCCTCAGTTATATATTAACATTTGCAATTGTAAGTCTTGTTCTTAAAAGTAACAAATTACAAATCTGTCCAAATTGTTAGCATCACATTAAGTTTTTTACCTCACATTCGAGAGCTCATCGTCGTCGTATTAATCGTCGTAGACGTTTGCAGTTCAGGTTAGGTGTGCGTAAGATGGTTAACCTTTTCGTTTACATGTAGGTGTATGTGTAATTCTGATAGTAGTTCCTCCGCCACCTTACCAAGTGGTTAGAGTGTGAACTATTTTACATCTTTTTCACGCTGTTCACTGTCAGCCATACACATATAACCGGGTCTCGGGTGTAATATTTGAACACACAAAACTTCCCAGGTTTAAACTATTTATTCGTCCAGGTTCGCAATATACGAATTAAACCATTATTTTGAGCCTGAAACATATAAGAACAACAATGGTAAAACTAAGGGAAAATCTATCAGGTATGCTAAACGGCTCAATTCAGCAAATGCAACATTTCACGTACATGTATACTATAAAAACACTTAAAACAGTCTTACCAGAATCGCTTCCATAATATGCGTTTCTCAATAAATATACTCAAAGATAAGAGCTTATGTAATATGGCAAAGCCTATCTATAAACTATAAAACTAGAGCTAAATTTGGTCTCGCGACCTTACCCTCAGAAAGCTAGATGTAGAATGCCACATAGGTAGAGATAGGAAGGCGGGAGTTAGTAATTTTAGCGCCAATAAGGGGTTATCGGGTTTCAACCCTGTGCATGCAGTGAGAACTTCTCATTCCTCGATAAACACACTAAACCATTCACTCACACAATATCAACACAATAAACACAGAGACAACACAGTACGCAACATAGTACACCACGAAACAATTAGTATGAGCGCTTGCCAGTATAAATAAAAATATTGATCTTATCATTTAAAACACTTTATAAACACTCTGTTACACATTCCCCCACTGTCTTACCTCCTGGTATTTCCAGTGTATTCCATGGTAATCCCTATGGACTGATACAATGAATATAATGATAGTGTTGCTTCTCAAAGGGAGATAACTCGTAACACCTTGGTCTCATCAATCCGTGTTGAGGGAAGCATCTCATATTGCCTTATTACCTATTAACACAGAGTAGTTAATGCCCTAACAGTATTAAGAAAATTAAAACATAGTTGGTTGCCTGGACAGAGTATAACCATATTCCGGACAGTCATGAGCTGAACTATTAAAATACATCTATATACAAATGACAATAAGGATATCAAGAACACCTTCAAAATAAATGTAAATTATTCTGCTTTGCTCTGAAAAACTACAAGGTTTTGTATTAACGAGCAAAATAAACAACTTTCTTTTCTGATGAATTATTAAATCCATTCGGTTACCTGAAAGGAAAATATGTATTTCATTAATCGGTATCTGTATCGCTTCTACAATTTACAATGAGTAAAGCTAACCGATAAGAAATAACAAAACATATTATATTCTGTCTACACGTAACAAATAATTGTTTTAATGGAACGGGCCACCCTGGAGGGAAATGAAATCTGAAAAATAATAGAAATTCTTAGATTCACTACAATGCCCATTCTCCAAATCGGTCGGGTGGTCGTCTCTTCCTAACTTGTCTCCTTGGGCTTGCTCTCGTCTCAAATCCACCTGGCGAAAGTTGTCGGTTAGAGCTATGTCTTCAGTGGCCAACTGAGAACCGGCCCCACCCGCCAAGCTCTCCACCAACGGAACTTTGACGGTTACTGATAAGCAGATGGCCTTGACCATGTCTGTGAAGAGCTATGGTCGACGACCGCTGCCACCAAAATGTCACAGGGCTAGAAAAATGTGCAGCCAGATCGGGGCTCGAACCCGGGACCTTCGGACCACCGTTCCGTTGCTCTACCGACTGAGCTAACCGGCCAGACAATGCAACATCAATCTACCTGTTAGATATCCATAAACCGTGACACACTCCCCCTACAGACTGAAATTCGTCCTCGAATTTCCATGGGTACAGAGAATCATTTGCATGTTTCTCGAAGTTTACTCAGTCAGGTCCCCCGTTGGGCTGATTCTTGGTATGGGAACTTGGTCGATAGGTGACCGCCTGCTATCCGCGACTGTGGTTGCCCGCGGCTGATCACCCTGATTTCGGAAGTTCATTCCGATGATGACCCTGGTTCTCCCATAAGAACTATTTCACTGCAGTCTCTGGAACGCCAGTGGTTGGAGTACCAACATCTAGGGTTCGGTCAGCATCTGAAGAAATCCTGCTAGCCATGGAATCCACAATTCTGTCACCGGAAGTGTTTCGACTTGGGTCCAACGATTCCCTATTGCTGGTTACCTCTGATCTAATGGTACCGCCTCCATTTAACGGGTTTGTAGTCCGGTTTCTATCGGGAGGGGTTCTGACCACAGGTTGTCGACGTGCCATCCTTCAAGAATGTCTTCTTTGGGGCACGATATACGGTTGGCTGTCACTGCTGTCTTCTGACTTGCTCGATTCCGATCCCGAAACAGTCTCAACCCTAGGGCGTGCAGCTGGTTTTGTCTCCTTCTTGCGATGAAGAGTAGCCGTCGTTTCTATGGGTTTTGTCGGTGGAATCGACACGAAGGGCAGAAGAAGGTTCCTGTGCAGGGTTCTGACAAGACCTTTGCCAGTCTCTAACTGGACTCTGAAGACAGGCACATCGCTGTCTGGAATGTCCAGAATCAAATATGGGTCTCTCTCCCACTTATCTGCAAGCTTCTGTCTGCCTTGGAGATGTACTTTCCTTACTAGCACTATATCCCCAATCTCAAGCTTGTTCTCTGTAATCCGTTTGTCGTAGTTTCGCTTGTTTATGTCGGCTCTCTTCTTTGCTACATCTCCTGCGACTTTGTATGCATACTCCATCTTTTTCCTAAGTTTGGAGATGTAGGTTGCTGGGGACTTGGCTTCCTCACTTCCTGGTCCTGTTCCAAGAAAGGTGTCTATGGACAGGCGTGGGTACCACCCAAACATCATTAAGTGTGGTGAGTAACCAGTAGCCTCATTCCTAGTGGAGTTGTAGGCTTGAACCAGAGAAGGGATATATGTCTTCCATTCACTCTTCTGGTCCTCTCGTAGTGTTCCCAGCAATTTAAGAAGAGTCCGGTTGAACCTTTCGGCACTTCCATTCCCCATCGGATGGTATGGCGTTGTTCGACTTTTCCTTACATCTGCTGACTTGCATAGCTCTTTGATGACCTTTGACTCAAAGTTTCGGCCTTGGTCGCTATGAAGTTGCTCTGGGAAGGAATAATGAACTATCAAGTTCTTGTACAACGCCATGGCTGTTGTATTTGCCGTCTGGTTTCTGTAAGGGATTGACTTGGCATATCTGGTGAAATGGTCAGTGATGACCAGCACGTCCTCGTAACCCCACTTGGACGTCTCCAAGGATAGAAAGTCCATGCAGACCAGCTGCATAGGCATCGAAGTTAAAATGGGTACAAGCTCCGCAACCGGTTTCACTGGTGTCTTCCTACAGATGCACCTCTTGCAGTTTTCGATCCTTCTGATGATGTCGTTTTCTAATCCAGGCCAATAAAACCTTTGCCGAGCCAGCCACAAATCTTGTCTTTTCCAGGGTGCCCCATATCGTCATGAATCCCTTTGAAGGCTATTGTCCTGTAGGCTTCTGGAATGACGACTTGTTCTACATCCTGACCATCCTGAGATGCATTTCTGTACAGAACTCCGTCCTCTATGTCGAGCCTCTTCCATTCTCTAAGGAGCTTCTGTACTGGTAAACTCTCCTTCTCCTCCCCTCGAGAATTGCATCTCAGGAGTTCCATCACCCTGGCTATAGTTGTGTCCTTGGCTTGTTCTTGTCTCAGATCCATCTGGCGAAAGTTGTCGGCTAGCGCTATGTCCTCAGTGGCCAACTGAGAACCGGCCCCACCCGCCAAGCTCTCCACCAACGGAACGTTGGCGGTTACTGGTAAGCAAATGGCCTTGACCATGTCTGTGAAGAGCTGTGGTTGACGACTGAGCCCATTTACATCAGTATTATTTTTGCCTGGTTTATAACTAATCGAAACGTTATATGCTGACAAGGCTGCAATCCAGCGATGACCTGTGGCGTCCAGCTTCGCTGTCGACATGACATATGTCAGTGGATTGTTGTCGGTTAACACCTCGAATTCGGCACATCCAAAGAGGTAGTCGTTGAATTTATCTGTCACTGCCCACTTCAGCGCGAGAAACTCCAACTTGTGCGCTGGGTGATTGCGCTCGCTGGCACGAAGTCCTCGGCTAGCATAGGCAATGACCCGTTCAGCTCCACCTTGATTCTGCAGCAAAATGGCTCCGAGTCCAAACCGCTAGCATCATTGTGGACAATAAAGGGATGCGAGAAATCGGCATATGCCACAACCGGTGGTTTCGTCAACTGCTGCTTCAAAGTGTCGAAGGCTGTCTGTTGGGCTTCACCCCATGTCCATTCGACAGGTTTCTTCGCCTTCTTTTTTCCTTTCTTGGCCTTTTTGTTGGTCGCTTGACCCTCCAACAGCTTGTTCAATGGCTGGGCTATTCTGGCGTAGTCCTTTATGAAGCGACGATAATACCCCGAATTTCCTAGGAAAGTTCTAAGTTCGGTGATATTCATCGGGACAAGCAAATCTGAAATAGCAGTAGTTTTCGCAGGATCAGTCCCAATCCCTTCTTAAGAAATTATGTGTCCAAGGTATGAAACTGATGTTTAAAAGGGAGTTCACATTTCGACGGTTTTAATTTCAATCCATAATAATCCAAACGTTGAAATACAGACTCTAACCGTTGAATATGTTCTTTGAAGGTCTTGGAAAAGATTAAAATATCCTCAATAAATACAAGACATTCACAAAGATGTAGCTCGCCCATGCACTTTTCCATTAGACGCTGAAAAGTAGCGCCACTGTTATGTTACACAGTCCGAATGGCATACGGTTGCACTCGTAAAATCCGAAGTTGCCGACTGAAAATGCAGTTTTGACCCTCTCCTCCTCTTCGAGTTCAACCTGCCAATATGAATATCTAAGGTCCAATTTCGAAAATTAACGAGATCCGATTAATACATCCACGGTATCGTCGAAACGCGGTAACATGTAGCTATCGTTCCTAGTTCTGGCGTTGAGCATTCTAAAGTCTAGGCAAAAGCGTAAAGAGCCATCTTTCTTGCGAACAAGAACCACGTTTGAAGAATAGGGACTGTCGGAATCTCGTATAGCACCACATTCAAGCATCTCGTCAATCTTAAGTCCGTAATTGTCATCTGATGGTTGTTAGTCCTTAGTCGCTGCCGGTAGTTCAGAAGCTAAGTTGTCCAAAATCTTAACTTCATTTATCTGGCACAAATTAGATCTTGGTTTTATGAATATTTACTTTGCAGTCATGTTACATAAATGAACTAGCACCTTCGTACAATTCGTACAATTTCCAGTTCGTGGAAACTTCACAACGTGTGGTCTTATTAGATAGCCACTATTGGAGTCTATATTCTCCGTCACAACACTGCCTATTTCGTGACTCACACCCCTAGCTATGACATTAAGTGTCATGGACTCGTACGGTCCAATCTCGACTACTTGCTTGTTGGTTGACCGTACCAAACAAGTGTGGGTGCACCTCGGGGTTGAAAATGTTGCTGCGGTTGAATGGTAACCACATCTAACTTCTGGAGCAACATGTCGAACTTGGAATTCAATTCGCACCGAAGGTCCGCTAACTAGGTGTCCATCTTGGATTCCATCTTGGACTCTGTGTTGTTCAGTTGTTGCTGCCAGTTCTGTTGATCAGCAAACACTGGGTTGTGTTGCGGCTTCTTGGAAGGCAGGGCTGGATCTGGCTCTTCTAGCTTCAGCTCCTTGTCAACTTCTCGGATTATCTTCAGCAGTGTGTTGTAATCCTGGATGGTGTCGACCTTGTGTCTAGTCTGCGTCTTCAATGTGGCGAGTGTTGTCCGGACCATAGCCGCTCACACATCAACTCCTGGGTAGGTATCCTCCTTCGAAGGCAGTTTCTAACACAGATTCCAGCCGACATCCAAAAGCTGTAATGCTCTCACCAGGGCGCTGCTTTGAGTTAAAGAACTCTTGCCATTCGGTGCCCTTCTTGCCAATCTCGCTGAAACTCGCATTCAATTTCTCAACATAGACGTCCACCTTCACTTCCTCTCCAAGTTGAGAAATGATCTTACGGGCTGTACCACGTAAAGATCTTCTCATCACCTGTAAAACCTGGCTTTCCCCTCTCTCTGGGTCCTTGATCAAACACCTAATCTCATATAACCACTCTGGATAGCTGACCTCATTCTTCGGTTGCGGCTCGTCACCTGAAAACAATGGTATCTTGGGCACAGGGACTGGGTACAACGGCGCTGCATGAGAGCTAGCTGTTTGTAGTCTGGAAGAGATAGATGCCTCTCTCATTAGAGATCTGACTGGGGTAATGGAGGATTCCTGGGTGTCTTGGGTGTCGCACAAATCATCTCCGCCACGCTCTTCCTAGTTGACGTTCTCTGCAATGGCTTAAGCCTCAGTCATACTGAGTTGCGATCGCTTGCGATTTCCCCCAGTCGCAGACCGGGATAATCGCGAGAAGGTCGGGTTCAATCGCAGACGTTGCAGTCACACTCCGAGCACTGAAAAGACTGATCGCATAACAAATGGCTGTAGCAATCGTGGGTGTGGTCCCAACGAGTTTAGACATATCGTACGATTGCTTTCGAATTGTCGTACGACTACCTGCAATCACTTGCAGAATTTTGCAGCCGGCAGCACGACTACTTGTGACTGGTAGTGCGAGTCATCGGAAATAGCTGCGAGTATTGCCAGCCTGTTGCAATCGGTTGTGTGATCGGTCGTTTTATTTGGAGGTGTGGCCTGGTGTGAACATTTATATTAGAGAAATAAAGTGATTAGGAAGATAAATGATAATTTAATTCTACAAAAATAAACTTTGAATGCATACAGTTACTTACAGGTACATAGTTTCCGAACCAATGTTCGTTGGAAGTACCAGTATAAAACAAAAACCACCAAGTTTTTTAAACCTAATGAGTCGGTTGATCGTAGTGGAGGCCGAACCCACAAAGCTATTCTCCATCAGACTGGGTTCCGACTTATAAACATATCAATACTTCATAAAGATTTATAAAGTTTAAGTTCACAAATGACCAATAAGTCCGAATTTAGTCCGGGTCCGACCCTAGGTTCTAAGACCAGACACCTTTCCCTCGTTCGGGTCCCGGCTAACCATGACCGTGTGGTTAAGGTTCGAACCTCAGGCCACTTTCAATAAAAAGGTTTGTTTTTCAGCTTTTCTAAGAACGTCTGCAACCCGTGCTAACATATAACCTTGACCTATAAGTCGGAACCCAGTCTGGATCTCACCCCAGGGGTCTAAGCTACGAGTACATATACAACAACCCACTTAGCAACACCCACTCGGTTGCTATGGACAGATAATCAAATAGTCCTATACTTAAAGTTAGTGCGGTCACTTTTCAATCGTTCTACGAGTTTATGCAACCCGTGCTGACATAATTTATAACCTTGACATATAAGTTCGAACCCAGTCTGGTTCTCACCCCTGGGGTCTAAGCTTCGTGTACATAAAAACAACCCTCTTAGCAACACCTCCTCGGTTGCTAGGGGCAGATAATCAAGGCTGGTACTTTAAATTTAGGATACTTCGTTATTCTTCAATCACTCTAAAAGCTTCAGCAAGCCTTGCTGACATATAACATTGACCTATAAGTCGGAACCCAGTCCGCATCACACCCCAGGGGTCTAAGCTACGAGTACATATACAACAACCCCCTTAGCAGCACCCCCTCGGTTGCTAGGGGCAGATAATCAAATAGTCCTATACTTTAAAATAGGATAATTAGTTAGTGCGGTCACTTTTTCAATCGTTCTAAGAGCTTATGTAACCCGTGCAGACATATAACCTTGACCTGTAAGTCCGATCCCAGTCCGGATCTCATCCCTGGGGTCAAAGCTACGAGTACATATAAAACAACCCCCCTTAGCAACCCATCCCCCCCACCCGGTTGCTGGGGGCCCGGCAGATAATCAAAGGATATTTCGTTATTTTCAATTATTTTAACACCTACTGCAACCCGTGCAAACCATTCTAACGGTCATTATCGACACTCTAGTGTATATATAATATACATGTATATGGAGGGAACTCCCCGGCGGTCCTGTTCAGTTGAAGTTCGAACCTCTAGGTTGTGGGGTAACGTGGGGTACGATATCACGGAGGAAATGCGGGAGAGGCTGTTTAGTTCGGCGATTTTTATAATCCCGAAGTTCGGGAAATTGTTCATAAAATGCGAGGTAGAAGCAGATATATGAGTGCTGCTGAAACCGGGGCCTCAAAGCCAGGGTGTCGGAAAAACAGACACAATAAACCCGAGTCTGCAATCTTGCGGGTGTTTTTTTGTTCTCTGCTTTCAGCTGATCTTCAGATACACACATATCACTCAAACCTCCTGGGTGACCTGCCTGTGGCTCTTCGGTTCCTAATAATATTTATTAAATATATAAAATAAAGTCGAACATATTTTTTCTCCTTTATGTATACAGAGAATAAACGTTTCATACATGTATTATGATAATTGCAACTTGACATTCAACGAAAGACTGTTTTAATATTTCCTGAAATGCTATTTTCTAAGGTTATAGTTGATTTGTATTTTTAATTAAGTTAGTACACTGACTATTTTAATAAATAAATAATAATTACAATATAAATATATATTTAAATTCTGCAACTGGCCTGCCGATCGCAAAGAGGTCGTGATATTTCACTACTTCTCGTACCACATGTCGTGAACGTGTACGAGCTATTGCACGAACAATCGCACGGAGGTGCAACAGGTCGTGCAATCGGTAGCAGCTGGTCGTGCGAGGGGCGGAGACCAAAAAGTCTTGCGATCATCTGCGATCGTACACGACAGCATGAAACAGGTCGTGCAACAAGTAGCACGACTGCTTGCGACCTCTTGCGATCACTTCGGTCGCAACAAGGTTTTTGTGCATGTTCAAAAACCTTGCTGCGACCGATTTTGGTTGTACGAGTATCTGCGATCGCCTGCGAATGCATACGGCTTATTGTACGATTTTCTGCGATCTCTTGCGATTTTCTTCATTTTCTTGATCGCAAGAAGTCGTAAGGCCAATGTGACTGGCACTTTATAAGCCGTAAAACTATACTTCGCCGCTAAATACTTGAGCATCTCTTCCTCAGATGGCATCTTAATGTCTCCACCCTTAACCGGTGTAATTGGATCACCCTCTGTTTCCGATGAGGTAGCCATGATCAACAATTCACTATAACTATAACACTATAACACTCAATACAAAATTGTCCCACTACACTAAGTCAATATGTCCTCTATGCCAAAAGATCACAGTGAACACTATAACCGTAATAACTAAATCACTATAATAATATAAAAATCATATTCACAAATCACAAGTTTAATATGTATAAGTGACCACTTCAATTTATCACTAATCACTATAAACTGTGAAAAGTGAATTTCCAAACCTGTAACAAACAAGAAATGTCACTGTAAAGTGACAAATGCCCCCGAAGTGTCCTTTGACCTCTAAGTATGACCTTGACCTTGGAGTCATGGACCTGGATTTGTGCACGACACCTCATTTGGTTGTGGTGAGCACTTGTGCCAAGTTATTTGAAAATCCGTCCAGGCATGCAAAGATTATTGACCAGACATGATTTGACCTTTGACCTCTAAATGTGACCTTGACCTTGGGCCACAGACCTGGATTTTGTGCGCGACACATCGTCTTGTTGTGGTGAGCACTTGTGCCAAGTTATTTGAAAATCCGTCCATGAATGCCAGAGTTATTGCCAGAGTTATTGACCAGACACAATTTGACTTTTGACCTCCAAGTATGACCTTGACCTTGAAAACCTGGGTTTTGCGGGGGACACATCGTTTTGTTATGGTGATCAGTTGTGCCAAGTTATTTAAAAATCCCTGACGGTGCGATTATAATATGCCCCCGAATTATTTTTTTCTGGGGCATAAAAACAAATCCAACTGCACAGCAGCCTGAAATCGACAAACTAATTAAATTAAATTTAAATTAATTAATTAATTCTAAGTAATCGCTGCTGAAATCAAAATGCTTAAAGCAAATTAATTAACTTTTAACTAAGTCAGTATTCAACAATTGCTAAAATGTTGAAACAATAATAGTATCCACTGTCAAAGGGATGCAACTCTGCTAGCTACAGTAGGAAAAAACAATTCTATTTATAGCTCACTTCAAGTGCAGATCTACAGGGCCATACCTGTAAACACTCCCAGTATAATCAATAAACCCTGAAAATCAATCATTAAATGTCTTAAATCACTAGTCAATCCTGTAATATCAAGAATATAAACTCTGAAACAAAAACTGTCTGCCCAAAAACTCTCGTCAGATCTGGACAAATATAAACCACAATGTTTATCTGTCAATCCTGTAAAAATTCAAATGCTATGCAAATAGATAAACATATATCAAACTCTCAAATGTCAACTTTAAGCACAAACTAAATTATTTAGCACGTAAAACTAATCTAAGCGCTGGCAAGCAGTTAGTAACGCATATTTACACATATAAAGCAACACAAAATATCTGCAATACACAAAATACAACACACAATACAACATATAAGCTCGATACAAGATTCACATTCCTTTTTCGGAACCCAATCTCTCTGTGATGATGCTAAAGTGCGTGTGATAGGTTGTGAAAGGTACTTATAATCTACAAAGGGTGCAAAGGTGACGGGGTTTATTAAACAGGCCAAGATATAAGACAGAAGAAGTAGACACCCTAAATTGCACTATGAACAATTTTTATATGTTCAAGCAGAATACCTCTAATTGTATCTAACAATATATGTATGATATCGACTATACACCTTTTACATGGTTTATCACCAATTTAACTAAATAACACCTATTTCTTATGACTAAATGTTATCACAGTACTGTGTAAGTACTCACTGATTTAGTTTCAACACATTACTTTCACTTTACTAGTCTTTACTCAAGTCATACAACATATACAACTAACACCTTCATACTTATACCTTGAATTTACCTTTGAGGACTAAAATTGTTTAGTATAATGTACCAAAAACACTAAATATACATATTCACTCCAAGGTCAAGTCATTTTTCTGGACTAACAAAATATCACGTGTGTAAACAATCACGTGTGTAAACAATCACATTCGCGAAAATATGTGACAATGTTTTATGTCAACATGAAAATGTAAAGCCCCTAACACACCTTTTCACCAGTAATATACTTGATTGCCTACACGATATTATTACGATCGTACGCCATCAAAATGTTTACTTACATCTATGAATTTTGAATAGAAATTGGTCAAAATATCTGAAACGTGTAATCGATATTCGTCGCAGACGCAGTGGCGAACGTAAACAACAACACTCTGGTGGACACTATACGAAGCAAAACCTGTGTCACACGCCTATAAATAAGATCGCCTGATAATTCTAATAATTGGATGAACACATGCGAACCTATACAACTTGCTTCTACTAGCCAAAAAATTAATTCTATTAAATGTCTCTGAAAATATCTGACCGTGTGTCTACATCATTTACAGTACACGCGTCTTCCGATTATGACATAAACAAAAATTTACGTCTGACAGTACTAATACATATACAAATATACACAATAAATAACTTACGATTTTCGTCCTCCAAAGTTATCCAATATTATAATAAAATATCTAAACTAACACTAATCATATCACACATTGTTCACAATCCCAAAACACATGTCTCACTTCGTCAACACACACAAGTAGTTCGTATCTGGGTTGATTCCTCCGCGCGCGTAAATACTCCCGCGAAAATGTCAAATCTACTCTCTTTGGTGCCTTCACGCGAGTGCGCACAAACAAATAACACTCATAGGTATGCGTATGGTACCATACTGGTTGGTGGGCCCTACGTTGAAGTTGCCTGACGTCTCGGCATCGCAGAACGATGTCCCCCGGGTTCCTCTCTTTTATATGGATCCGGACATGAAAACAATCGCATCCACTACTTCCACGGCCTCACGTTTGGTAACGCTGTCCAGAGCGGATCCTGGCTCATGACTTCCTGGTCTCGTCGTGGTCGGCATTTATAACCGGGTCTCGGGTGTAATATTTGAACACACAAAACTTCCCAGGTTTAAACCATGTATTCGTCCAGGTACGCAATATACGAATTAAACCATTATTTTGAGCCTGAAACATATAAGAACAACAATGGTAAAACTAAGTGAACATCTATCAGGTAAGCTAAACGGCTCAATTCAGCAAATGCAACATTTCACGTACATGTATACTATAAAAACACTTAAAACAGTCTTACCAGAATCGCTTCCATAATATGCGTTTCTCAATAAATATGCTCAAAGATAAGAGCTTATGTAATATGGCAAAGCCTATCTATAAACTATAAAACTATAGCTAAGTTTGATCTCGCGACCTTACCCTCAGAAAGCTAGATGTAGAATGCCACGTAGGTAGAGATAGGAAGGCGGGAGGTAGTAATTTTAGCGCCAATAAGGGGTTAGCGGGTGTCAACCCCGTGCATGCAGTGAGAACTTCTCATTCCTCGATAAACACAGTCTAAACCATTCACTCACACAATACACAGAGACAACACAGTACGCAACATAGTACACCACGAAACAATTAGTATGAGCGCTTGCCAGCTTAGCAGATACATATAAATAAAACAATTGACCTTATCATTTAAAACACTTTATAAACACTCTGTTACACACATGTATATTATTATTATTATTATACCTCACATAAAACGCACATGGTAAATCCCCATAGACAACAATGTGTAATTTCTTATTATTATATCACACGCTATATCTCCATAGACAACAATGTGTAATTTCTTACTATCTCACGCGAGAGTGATAGTACAGGGTGATAGTAAATCGCCGGGTGATAGTAAAACAATATCACAAATGCAGCTTTGATGCGCGTTGGAGAGTTTTGGTGACGTCATCGGCTCGGTTTGGTGAAATGCTATTTTTAATTAAGAAATAATACAAATGATACAATCGCATTTCCACCAAAATGTAAACTGTACCCGGCGTGGAAATGCGATTGTATTGAAGTAAACTGACAAACGGCTAGGAATTTACAGCGTATTTAAGGTTTAATAAAAGCCTTCTAATCCAGGTGGGCATTGTCAATTTACCAAATGTTTTGTAAATCTAATAAAAATCCACTTACCAGCTTCCGAATCGAGCTTCTCTGTATGTAAACGGATCTGTTTTAGCGCGTGCGCGTGACGTAGGTTGTTACCCTTGAATAACCCCATTGTTTTCGCTATTGTGGGGGCACTATATATTATCTCGGAGGTCAAGGTAATCAGGCTGCTATGGTTACAGGCTATTCCATTGGGCGCCCCCGTATGCAAAGTTCTGCGCGGTACAATATGTTTAAATACACTAGTAGTCACGTGACAAACAATTCAGTCATTGCTTACGTCATATAGCTTGCGCTGTATGACGTCAAACGGTCTCAGCTTGTTCAAGATGTTTATTAATGTTATATGTACTGATGGATATGATGGGTTTATATTGGGTGTGTGCAAGGTTTTGGAGCATGGCAAGTTTGTTGCAATTAACATTTCATTAAAATTACTGTTGAGGTTGTCTTCGTGACGTATATTTACCAGGTGACGTCATGTAACGTGGCGCTTCCAACGTATGAAATATACGCGGGGAATTAATGGAACAGCTGTATTTTATCGTAGAATAACATACAGCTGTCTCTCTTCTTTGTGTATATGAAAGACTGCGCAGGTTGTGTTAGAATTCATCATAACTTCAATAAACTACCACTCATTTTCTTAGTTAAGTCATTTACAAGCCAACGCAATAACTTCCATAGGTCTCTACACATTTTGAAAAAAGTTGCTTTTGAAAGAAGAAAAATAAATAAAATCCGGCAAAGTGAAATCTGTACTGAAAATGAACCTTATTTTGGCACGAGCGGATATTGATTATCACCCTCGGCTTTGCCTCGTGTGATAATCATATCCTCAGACTTAACATTCTTACTATCACCCGCTCATGATTGGGATATTTATATAGGCCTACTATTTCACGATCATACCAGTTCAGACCATTGAATAGGCAGGACGTCTTGCGGCCGTCTGGGACAAGTAGACCCCGCAAGGCGTACCGCTGGCTGGAATCGTCCGCGCCATATTGTGTGCGATATTGTTGCCACGAGGATGCTTATTAATAGCGAGCGCAAGCGAGCGCTACGGAAACGCGAGTAGCGCAAATACTATGGGGGGAAAAAACATGGTTAAAAAGTCAAAACACAGTTATCTCCCTTGTTAAGGGGAGGTCACTCCTATCGTCTTTCCAAACGCAGTTCACTCCCACCTCCGTCTGGTACCCTGCCCACCTATATTCGCTTTCGTTTGGACAGGTTACCAGACAAAAGCGGGTAACGTGATGTCACATAAATTTTCTGCTGTGACGTCAATAGGTAAACGCCTCATTTATATATGTAAACTAATGCCAGAGTGATGTCAAAAATAACAACACCAGGGTACGTAATATATTTCTCTCGATAACCTTAGATGATACTTGATAAATAGTTCTTTACCAAATGGTGTATTTAACGATTCACCTGTTTTATATTTTCACACAAGCATGCGTAGGAAAGAGCTGTGTGGCCGAGTGGTTAGCAAATAAATTTTCCTTTCGATCCGAGTGGTGTTGGTTAGAAATTTTCCTCTCGATCCCAGTGGGTAACTTCTCGTGTTTTTCAAACACACTCCCTCAGACTCAGTACTGTTTTCGGGCAAGGTATGCGATACTTCGCAAGGGATGATATCATGTAGTTTTTAAAGGCCGCCAGCCCCGGGTCCATGGAGTGCCATATCTTATGCAGTATGCGCGTTAAGATCTCGCTGAGCTTCTATGTTCACCAATGACACAAGAAACGAGGTTGCCTTGATAATCAGAATTAACAAGAGAAAGGAACAGGGTGTTCAGCACCATTCCTCCCAATTTTCAACGTTATCGTCGCCATTTTGTTTTTGTGTATTGCATGTATGGGTAACCTACAGGGAAATTGTCCTATGTTCACGCCGCGAGACGTAGAAATACGGCACATTGACCAATAAAGCCCGAGAATTTTCTTTGCAGTACGACAATATGACCTTTAAGGGAAGTACATCAGGATTGGTATTATTTTTTAGAACTGTTCAAATATATTATTTATGTATTTAATTGAAAAAAATATAAACTAAATGAACCATAAAACTACGCTGAACATATAAAATAAAAAACCCGAAAGGAATAGCTTTTTTAAACTTGGCGGTATAAAATTAAATCGCAATGTATTGCAAAGCGAGCGTCATCATGTCGCCGATTTGCTCCGCATGACGGCTGTTGACTTCTCTATTGACTTTTAAGACTTGTTGACAAGCGCGCACAGCTACACGTAGACCCTGTAGGCCCGGGCCTGCATATACAATTGAAAAAGTTAATATTTTAAAGCGATTGATATAACATAATGGAGAGGTGGTGTGGTGGATATCCGTATGCAACATTAAATGTCTAAGTCTTATTTCAGTTCTATAATGTATCTTAATAATAACAATCACATCTGTAACAATAGTGTGACGGCAAAACATTGTACTGTTATTGAAATATACCAACCATGTATATTCATCATTTTTCCTATCCCTTCCCTCTGCCTCTAGCGACCCATCAATTTTCCTATCCTTCTGCCTCTAGCAACCCCACCCCCTCCCCCACACCCTTCACTTCATGTTCATTTTGTCAAAAAAAAATAATACTCATTCAAGATTTTCTTCATGACACCGCAAATTTTTTTTTATCATGCTCATTCAAGATTTTCTTCATGACACCGCATATCCAAATGTGGAAACGTGACTCCATCGTAAACGAGTGTCTACAATAGAATTTGCAGAAACTCTGCAGTTTTGCAGGTTAGACGGTTCTAGGCCCTCCATATTTTATCTAGATGTAAATGGAGGATGAGCATTGCATGTTCATCCCTGTTTGGCGCCATATAACCTTTCTTGTGTTGGTGCGCCGTAAAACCCCAATTCAATTACCTTATTTATATCCTGGCCATTAATTGTCTGTTTGGAATGTTGGATATCCCAACCCTGGATATTTTTCTCCTACCAAAATATTGATCGTAGCTCAAATTATTAAATGTATAGCTACTTATTTAACGGACATGCTATTAACCCTCCTGGTGAATTTTAAAATATGGCTGTAAAATCATTATTAGAACCCACTTGATGTATTCAGTGATGTGGCGAATGCTAGACAGTACCACTATTCCAATTGTTCGCGATCTTGAAAAATTAAGATTGAAAATAAATACACCTTGTATTTGTAGTCCAATTACCGATAGCATTGTTTAAACCTGCAATATATGCGACAGAAAGCTTGTTAAAACCTTGGCGGTATGCCCCTATATCGTGTGAGAGCGATTACTGTAATCATTATGTTTACAACAGCACAATATATACCGACAATCCTTTCAGTATGTAGACAATGCCATTCGTAATCAGTGATGCCTCTAATTTGTCTTGTTTAAATTCAATAGAGCGACCTTAATTATGCGACATATTTTACAAAATGTACTATTGAATAATCATTTGTGTAAGTATATTAGAGAATCTCTTAGTATAAGATATTCTCTAATTGTGAACCAGTAATGTATTCATCCTCTCTCTTGTCACGTGATGTATTGTAAACTTAGATATGTATTAGATGATGTAATATGTACAAATCTGAATAAAATTATGTTCTGTTCTGTTCTGAAATGTTAAAAAAATCGTCTACTTGCGTCCACATATTAAGCACTGAATGCAGACAATTATGTGTGCACGTAATGCACCACAGGTATAAGAAAATGAATTGAAATTGCGTTTATTTGTAAAGTGTAATTCATAGTAAAGCATTTAAGAAATATAAAAGTTGTTTCATAAAATGGGGCCCTGGGTCTAGACAACTTTAAAATATCCACAAAAGAAAACAAGTGTTATTGAAACGAGATTATAGTTTAAAGCGAGGATGGAAGGGGTTGGTGGAGTGGGAGGGGAGGGGATGCATAACAGTATTTATACACATTTGGCAACAGGATGTACCATTTAAATATAGGTAAACACACAATTGCCGTGGATGCAAGCCCCCGGATCCGCGTAACATACTTTCACATTCGGAGCCTGCACATTCAGTTAACCTAGCTACGTCCCTGGTTGTAAATTATAATTGTTAATTAATGCGCTGTATTATAAGAAACGGTTAATGTTCCATCTATATCTATGAACCGTTATTTCACGGTTTAAATGGTTCAATTTATAAGTTTTTATGTTTTCAAACAAATTAGCCCCAAAGCCTAAGGTACTCCCTTTATATGTAAAATATTAAAAAAAAAAGAAAAAAGAAAAAAAAAAGCAATTTTATTATCGCTGAAACAAAAACATAATTAATACAAGTCTATTATAAAAAAAGCGGCACAACTTTTACAATTTGAATCACTCTGGATGGCGCGGATGACTAGGTCCGTAATCCCTTCTGCACAATGCAGAGACGATGAAGCAAACCCTGACTGCATCAATCTAGTTGCATTTGGAAACAAGAACATTGCCGGGACATTTTCAAAGGGGAATAATTTAAAAAAAACTGAACCAGAGAGTTCTAGGCCTTTATCAGATGTATTCATGTATCATGCTGAAGATTACACAGTTTCATTGGTGTAGACCTTAAATGCTTGAATCATTTATCATTTGACAGAGGACGGACAACGTCATGTCCTTACGGGCGTATGAGGAGCGAGTTTGCTATCAACTACCCGACCCAGACATAACGAAATATGTTTAAACCTACCAGTCCACATACTGGCATTAACAAGAACTACTGGGTGTGCACACAACCACATGTTGAGTCTAAATGTTAAGGTCAATGTCTGTTTGTTTGTTTGTTTTTGTTTGTTTGATGTTTTACGTAATTTTCAACACATGTAAATGGCATACATGTTTGATGCCTGATCCATAATTTGTTTTCAATTGAAGTCCGGTGGCTTTTGGATTTGAGCTCGCTATGAGGCAGTGCCTTATTATATTATGTTGTACATATGTTTTTAACCTGCTTTTAACGTGGCCCTAAAGAGGTGACTACTGGAAACTGACGTTGGACCAGCGAGATACCCCTTGTCCCCGCATATAATGACAAGAGGAAGACTACGATGGATCGCAATAGCAACCTGGACCATCTGCGTTGGAATAACCCTGCTAGATGTGCACCTGTCGTGTTATGCATGGGGTACCCTGAGTGTCTGTGCAGTTGTCTAATAATGTACGGATCCTGAGCGTTATGTAATTACATGACGGTGTGGATACCAGAGAAGCCATTACCAACAGAACCACGGGCGGCCCATGCAGACGGATTGACCTACTTGGGACATATTTGGCTCCTCTAATCTCCTGTCTCCTGATTGGACAAGATGTTTTCGAGCCGGCAATCGGATTGACCTAGTCACAATTCTGCAGGCAATCCGATTGGCCAAAATCTTCTAATGCAACTCTAATCTATTTTGACTTCGGAATCTCCTACAGCCTTCTTCATCCACCTGCCACCAACTCAACTCTTCTTCTGCATCTTGTAATCTCCATTGGATCGGATTGATAGATCGACATCAGACATACTGCAGACAATCTTCTATTGAAACGCTCGTCAAAATGCCTAGTAGCAACATGGCGAGGGTAAATACATACTTCTACTTACTATCTCACACGAGGGTGATATTAGAGGGCGATAGTCACATGCGCAACTTTGGTGCGCGTTGGTGTGCGTACTGTATCGGCGACATCATTGGCTCAGTATGGTGAAATTGCTATTTTGTAAAGCTTCATAGCTTCAACAGTTCTCCTCGGGCGATACTCATATCCCCAGGGTGAACATTATTACTATCGCCGTCTCACGAATGTGATAACTCCCTACACATTACCAATGTGTCGGTCACCCTCACTGACCATGCCCATATGTTACACTTGCGTATTTCTGTGTTACTGGTTCAGGTTAGTGTAAAGCGTTAGTTACTTCAATTTCTTAACCCTTAACCCGCTACATATATGTAATGGACTGCTCTTTCTTTGATTTAAGACCATTTCATTTATGTGACAAATGGGTGTTTTTGGGAAATGATTGATCAGCAGCCGGACATTGTAAACTCTGATCGAGTTACTCGCAGGCTGATCTGGGTTTACAATGGACGCAAATGCTATTATAGTTGTTCTTAGCGGGTTAAGGGTTAAACTGGTAAGCTCAAGACGTCTATTGGAAATAAACTTTTTACTTCAATTTTGATTTAAAAAAATATTGTTTTTTTACCACCAGACTTCATATGTTATGCGAACAGGTATGTTTTATGGGTTTTAGATCTTGTTATCATTCCCTCTCAGTAACTTTGACTAATGTGCTTCACAGGGTTTTGATGTACGCTTATATCGACAAATACAATGTTTAACTATGCATATACGTGAAATTAAATTTGACGAAGTTATGAAGCTTGTTTGACAAACAGGTCTCTTTTTCTGTCATTACCTTTGAAAGGACTTGGTTGATTGAAACCAAAAGTAATATACATCATACTTTTTAAAACTCGAAGGGTAATTTAGGCCATTTTACCGTAACATTTGATAGGAGTTATAGCTTTTGTTTTACGTAAAATTATCTCTGCTGAAACTAAGTTTGACGACCATGTTAATATTTACACAATCTCGCTGAAATAAATGTTAATTTGATGGAGTTGCGACCCTTATTTACATGATAATTCCCATTTTCAATCAGACATATTTAGCATTACAAATTCAAAATGTTTGCGAATACAACACATCCTCTTGATCTCTATTACGAAGATTGTCCTCGTTTATCTGATTACTTTAAATTGACAGGAATCTGTATCATATCTTGCACTGCACGTGTTTGTTGGAATCCAATCACAACGCAGCTATCAGTCATTTTTATCGGGATTAAAACCGCGTAGGTATTTCGAAATTCCATTTAAACACAGCTATAGGCCGGGTTTGAACGGGATTAAAACTGCACAGGTGTGTTGAAATCCCATGAAAACACAACTATAGGCTATGGTTTAAGGGGATTGTAACTGCGCACGTGTTTGAAATCCCATGAAAAGTCAGCTGTAGTCAACGGGACTGTAACTGCGCAGATATGTTGAAATGCCATTAAAACAGCTATAGGTCATGGTTTAACGGGATTAGATTTGCGCAGGTGTGTTGAAATGCCATTAAACACAGCTATATGCCATAGTTTAACGAAATTATAACCAGACAGGTATGCTGAAATCCCATTAAAACCCAGCTATATGCAGTGGTTTCAGGGGATTAGAACTGCGCAGGTATAGGCCTAATTTAACAGGATTAGATGTGTGTTGAAATGCCATTAAAACACAGCTATAGGCCAGTTTATCTGGATTATAACTTCACATTTATGTTGAAATACCATTAAACTATAGGCCATGGTATAATGGGATTATAAACACAGCTATAGGCCGTGGTTTAACTGGATTATAACTGCGCATGTATGTTGAAATCCCATTAAAACACAGCTATAGGCAATTTCTATTAAAGGGATTAAAAGTGTACAGGTGTGTTGAAATCCCATCAATATAGCTATAGGGCATGTCAACGTTGAACTCGTTTCGATGTATATTACAGTAATTTATGGGCTGCTATTAGAGCGAAGATAGACACACGATCAGTTTAATAAGATATAAATGAAAGACAAATATGTGTAATAAAGACACAATTCTAAAATATTCCACTTAAGACGTGTATGTAAAAAAAAGACAATGTTTCAAAACTTAAAAGATATCACTGCTAATTTGAAAAGACAAAGCACCTGCTTCTTCGATTTTACATTTGGTCTTCTATTTGCAATTAAAATTAGACAAAAAAACACCAGGCTTTAAATTTGACCTAGACCTTTTAATGTGTGTCCGATCATTTCTTTTAGAAACGCCATTTACAACTAATATTAGAGTACGTGTTATGGAAAACTCTTATATTCCATCATATGCCCTGTTTTTCAAAATAATGTGAAACAATTTATTCAAGCATATGTATTGTTTATGAATTGACAATACATGTACTATAATAGCCTTCGTAACTAAGTTTAAAAGAGTAAGACTTAAGAAGAAATTATGATACGCGTTGTGCATTTTCCCTGGTTTGTTATACCCTACTGAAACTGTTGTTGTTGTTTTTCCAAGCTTAGTGTACGAGCTTCTGCTAAGCAGCCACACAAGTATACACAATCTAACTTTCCTATACTTTGATATTGACACTTCTTCTTTCTTTTTCTTTTCTTGCTTTCTTTGTCTCTCTTTTTTTCTTTTTCTTTCTTTTTTTAAAGAAATTATTTTATCACAAATATGAATATTTGTAAACAGCGAACACTTATTCCAGCCTTTATTGCTTGTATAATGCAACATTAAAAATAGTTGCAAGTATAGCAACGGATGTAAACACAATTCGACAATAGATTAGAATGAATCAATACAGTTATAAAATTAAGCATTTAGCATTAACTATTGATACAATTACAGTAAAAGGAACTACAAAAGAGGTACCGATAACAACTTTCGTACAGCTCGCATTAAGCTGATGATTTGTCCTGGAAACTCTTGGAATATAACTGACGGAACTGTGTTGACGAAACAGATGTTTGTTTATTATTACAAAATATAACCTGATACAATTGGTTTCATATTTACGTGTTTTTTTTAAAATTAAATAGCAACATAACAACATAATATAACTTTTGTGATGTACTAGCAGTTTTTTTCAAGTACGCAGATATGTGAGGATGATTTTTTCCCCAATTAGGCAGATATCTGAGGACGAGATATGTTTTTTTCAATTACGCAGATATGTGAGGAAGACTTAGCAATCCGTTACACAGTGAGGAAGACTTAGCAATCCGTTACACAGTGATGAAGACTTAGCAATCCGTTACACAGTGAGGAAGACTTATCAGTCAATTACGCAATCCGTTACACAGTGAGGAAGACTTAGCAATCCGTTACACAGTGATGAAGACTTAGCAATCAGTTACACAGTGGGGAAGACTTAGCAATCAGTTACACAGTGTGGAAGACTTAGCAATCCGTTACAAAGTGATGAAGACTTAGCAATCCGTTACACAGTGAGGAAGACTTATCAATCAACTATACATTGATGAAGACTTAGCAATCCGTTACACAGTGATGAAGACTTAGCAATCCGTTACACAGTGAGGAAGACTTATCAATCAATTACACAGTGATGAAGACTTAGCAATCCGTTACACAGTGAGGAAGACTTAGCAATCCACTTCAATCCGTTACACAGTGAGGAAGACTTAGCAATCCGTTACACAGTGATGAAGACTTAGCAATCAGTTACACAGTGAGGAAGACTTCGCAATCCGTTACACAGTGATGAAGACTTAGCAATCCATTACACAGTGAGGAAGACTTGGTAATCCGTTACACAGTGAGGAAGACTTAGCAATCAGTTACACAGTGAGGAAGACTTAGCAATCCGTTACACAGTGATGAAGACTTAGCAATCCGTTACACAGTGAGGAAGACTTAGAAATCAGTTACACAGTGATGAAGACTTAACAATCAGTTACACAGACATGTTTGGAAGACTTAGCAATCAGTTACACAGATATGGGAAGACGACTTACGTTTCAATTACGCAGCTTTGTGAGGACGAGTTATTTTGTCAATTACGCAGATTTGTGAAGGCAACTTAGTTTTCAGTTACGCAGATATTTGACAAATTATTTCTAGAACATTTGTTGAAAAAATACATCAATCGAAATAATTATATCCGATTTGGTATGTGATTTAGAAATAAATACATAACATCCCAAATATTTTGATTTGATAAATAACGAGTTACGTTTCATGACATTTGTATTATGGAACCAACTAAGGAAATGGAATAAATACAGATTGTTAAAATCTAACGTAAAAATTATGGGTGGGGTATGTAGTTCATATGGTAACGGTCGTAGGAACGCCAGGTCAAATAGATGTACAAAAAAGGATTAATATGATCGACATGTAGGCTTGCATTATAGACGGATAGATCATAACAACGTTTCTGAGCTCTATAATAATGTCTTAGGTGAGTAATTGCAGTGCCGTTAGCCTCGTTAAATATCAATATGTAAGAGATTCCCTTCAATCTTGTCTTATTGTTCCATTAACGGTTTATTATCTTGTTGCTCTGGCTTCTGCTAAGTCATTGCGTGCATTCTTGGTCGATTTCTAGGTGTTTGATTTTATATTCAAATAAACATGATCGTCTATGTGTACTACTTATATCGTATATTAATTCTGCATAGTTTGTTAGATGGTAAAATTTGTATAATATTACTGAGATGCGAATAGGGTAAACATCAGATTTGGTGTACCATAGAACCTGGTTTAAACACGTGTGGCCTTTTCTTTCATCACTAACCGTTCCAAGGCGGTACCTTATTGTCAACCCTTTACAGTTTGTTGTATATCACGCAATGTCTTTCAAATGTTTCGTGAATTTGTTTGGATGATTACTTTCTGTTATTGCTACACTTACTGATTGACGTTTCATCTAATTTTAGTAGAGCATACATTGCCAAAAAAAAACACCTCTATTCGCTGTGTGCTCTGCTTTAAATAGGACCTTCAAAGCCAAACTAGCACCATCTCTATTCGCTGTATACTCTGGTTTAAGTAGAACCTTCATTGCCATATTATCACCATCTCTATTCGCTGTGTGCTCTGTTTTAAGTAGGACATTCATTGCCACATTAGCACCATCTATATTCGCTGTATACTCTGCTTTAAGTATGACCTTCATTGCCACATTAGCACCATCTCTATTCGCAGTGTGCTCTACTTTAAGTAGGACATTCATTGCCACATTAACACCATCTATATTCGTTGTGTGCTGTACTGTTAGTAAAACCTTCATTGCCACATTAGCACCATATCTATTCGCTGTGTGCTTTGCTTTAAGTAGGACATTCTTTGCCACATTAGCATCGTCTATATTCGCTTTGTGCTCTACTTTAAGTAGGACCTTCATTGCCACATTAGCACCATCTGTATTCGCTGTGTGCTCTGCTTTAAGTAGAACATTCATTGCCACATTAGCATCGTCTATATTCGATATGTGCTCTGCTTTAAGTAGGACATTCATTGCCACATTAGCACCATCTCTATCCGCTGTGTGCTCTGCTTTAAGTAGGTCGTTCATTGCCATTTTCGAACCGTCTATATTCGCTGTGTGCTCTGCTTTTAGTAGGACCTTCATTGCCATATTAGAACCAGCTCTTTTCGATGTGTTCTATGCTTTTAGTACGACCTTCATTGCCACATTAGCACCATCTCTATTCGCTGTGTGTGCTCTGTTTTAAGTAAGACCTTCGTTGCCACATTAGCATGGTGACCTCTGATTCATTGCCACATTAGCATGGTGACCTCTGCTTTAAGTAAGACATTCGTTGCCACATTAGCATGGTGACCTCTGTTTCATTGTCACATTATCATGGTGACCTCTGCTTTAAGTAGAACCTTCATTGTCATATTAGCACCATCTGTATTTGCTGTGTGCTCTGCTTTAAGTAGGACCTTCATTGCCACATTAGCACCATCTCTATTCGCTGTGTGCTTTGCTTTAAGTAGGACATACATTGGTACATTATCACCATCTCTATTTGCTGTGTGCTCTGCTTTAAGTAGGAACTTCATTGCCACATTACCACTATCCCTATACGTTATGTGCTCTGCTTTAGTAGGATCTTCATTGCCACATTAGCACCCTGTCTATTCGATGTGTGCTCTGCTTTTAGTAAGACCTTCATTGTCACATTAGCACCATATATATTCGATGTGTGCTCTGCTTGTAGTAGGACATTCATTGCCACATTAGCACCATCTCTATTCGATGTGCGCTCTGCTTTTAGTAAGACCTTCATTGTCACATTAGTACCATCTATATTCGCTGTGTGCTCTGCATTTAGTAGGACCTTTATTGCCACATTAGCATCATCTCTATTCGATGTGTGCTCTGCTTTTAGTAGGTCCTTTATTGCCACATTAGCATCATCTCTATTCGCTGTGTGATCTACTTTTAGTAAGACCTTCATTGCCATGTTAGCACCAGCTATATTCGATGTGTGCTCTACTTTCTGTAGGACCTTCATTACCACATAAGCACCATCTCTATTCGATGTGTACTCCGCTTTTAGTATGACGTTCATTGCCACATTAGCACCATCTCTATTCGATGTGTGCTCTGCTTTTAGTAGGACCTCCATTGCCACATTAGTACCATCTCTACAGGATGTGTGTGCTTTAAGTCCTTATATCTATTTGTTCTCCCTAGTTCCATAACACTCCCCTGTTAGAGTTTAGAGCACAACTTGTGAAGATGCAGATGCACAAACTCGGACAACTTAGCACAACAGTCGATTTGATAATAACCTGACGTCTATGGTGTCACGATTTACAACCTTCAAAATATCCTTGATCATGATCACTATACTATACTGATACTATTAAACTGGTTAAAGCTTTAACATCCAGTGACAAAATTGCCAAAGACCGTTCCAAGGCGGTTCTCCTATTTTCAACCCTTATATGTTTGTGGTGTCCCATACTTTTTTCTGTTTTTCCTTGCAAATGTTTTTTTAAATGCGTGTTTTTGGTTGATTGTGTTCTGTAATATATTACATTTCCTGTTCGATTTTTATGCCGTGTAATTGAAATCCGATTAAGGAACATTATTTATGTTATAATTATTTTGGAAATTTTTGATATGTTCCAAGCAGTTTTATAAATTTCTAAATATCTCTGTTTTATTAGAGTGTTATCATTTAATTGTTAGATTTGAATAAGCGTCACATAAGTTACAAGTTACATATTTGGCATTTAAATAAGTAACCGGTTACCTATTCCTTATTGAAAATTCGAATAAGTAACTGATAACCTTTTTCCTGATTCTGATATGGAAGAAGAATTGATTAATTATTCCTTATTCTAATATAAAGAATGGAATAAAGAATCAGCACCACACGTGAAGCTTTTCTTCACCTGTGCATGTCATAAAAAAAAAACTATTTTGGCAGTTATGTTTGGCAGTGGACCTGGTTCGCATAGTATTATGGCATATTGATAGCAAAGATATATTTGAAAATATGGAAGCTCGATAAATTAAACAGATACAATCTAACGATGTGTTTTCCGATTTATTACAGTTTAGACACATTTCTTGTAATTTATATCGTGAATGCTGGCTGACTCACTTGGGTGTTTAGATGTATGCCTTGTTGGTTAGAGAATACTTCATGGCGGGAATTTTTTATTTACACTGTCCCGTTTTATTGGATTGACAGTAGGGTAAGTGTGAGGTTTGGTGCACCCTATACTTTGGTTTAAACCCCCAGAGGCCTTTTTTGCCACTGACCGTTCCAAGGCGGTAGCCCAATTGTCAACCCATTTGTGTTTGTGATGTCTTATTTGGCCTTTTATTCATCTTTAAATGTGTTCTTTGTTTCTGTGTGTGTTTGTGGTAGACTTTCCTGTTCGATTTCTATATCTATATTTATCAACATTTTCTGCTTATTGTGTGTTGGAACATATAATTAATCAAACAGGCAATATTATACAATTATTTAATTGTTAAATATATAAATTATTTTATGAACAAAATCAAATCTTTCGGAGAGGGTTGGGCTGATGATGGTGGTGGGGGTCCGGTGGAGGTCCGGTCCCACGTTTAATTCGCTACTGCATCGAATAACTATATGGTAGCAGGTTATAGTGCAAAGAAGTATCTTGGACATTTAACTACTGTTACCACCTTATCGCATCCACAAATTCAATCAATATGAAGGAAAGAATCAACAAAAATGACATGATATTATAGATATCGATTGATATTATAGATATCGATTGGAATAACAAAGCATGAATTACTTAGCTCTGATACTATCTGAACAAACGCCACAATTGGCATAGAATTGTATGACCATATATCGGTTAATTTAATGTTCTCAAATATACCAGAAGTTAGTACAGAAAACTTTGCTAGTCCAAGACAATTTTGATACATTATCCAATCAGAAGTAAAGAAAACCTTTGTTATCGCTCCATACATAAAAAAACCTTTGCTATACCGAGACATAGTTGATACATTGTTCGTTCAGATGTAAAGCAACTTTGTCTAATCAGGAAAATGTTCTCCCATCAGAAGTACAGAAACCTTTACTAGACCAAGCAAATACTGATACATTCTCCCATCAGAAGTGAAGTAACTTCACTTGCTAGACCAATACATATAGTTGTTACATTCTCCAATCAGAAATGAAGAAACCATTATTTTTATATTCCAGCGCCTGATCCTAAAGACACAGAAACCATCCAGGTAGAGAAAGTTGACCTGCTTATCAAGGAAAACACAAAGGCCCACCATACCGACGAGTTTGATATTACGAATGGTGCCAGAAATGATAACAAAGAGTTTCTGGTCGTCAGGCGTGGCCAGTCGTTCGATATAAAGCTGGTTTTCAATCGAGAGTACGATGATGCCAAGGACGACCTGCGAATGGTGTTCCAGTTTGGTAGGTACCTTTGCATAGTTCAATTTGATCTGAAAACTCGCCTAGAAGTGTTACGCAATACTGAATTATTAAGTTCGTATATTCATTTAAAGAGTTTAATGACAACGGGATTGCTTAATTTAGCACAGACATAATCGATTATTATTACGTCTGTGAATTATGACACTCAACCGGAGAGCAAATTAGCGATCATAATTATTGTTATAAGCGTAAATGTACAATACGAAACACAAGAACAAATAACCAATGCACACTGAGACTCAGACCCGTGTAGTTTGTTAGAGGATATAGCCTGGCGAGAATTTCTTTACTACACTGTCCGGTTTTATAGAGGTGACAATAGGTTAAGAGTGAGGTTAGGTGCACCCTATAACCTATAAACCCCAGTGGCCTTTTTGCAAATGACCGTCCCTAACGTTATTGTCAACCATTTTGTGTTTGTCACATATCTTGCCTCTTATTCATCCTTGTATTTCGATGCGTGATTTTGATTGACTGTGGTCCTTGAACGCTACATTTCCTGTAGGACTTTTATATATACTTCATTCATAAGTCTAGCACACACGATTCCTTTGCAGAGTTTTAGTTTACCCTTCTAAATGAATTCATCATGAACTTGAACAGGTATATCGCATTGGGTGTACACTTCAATGTAAATTAAACGTTATTTTGTATACCAATCTGATTATGAAAGACATGTTTGCTCATCTAACTTCCTGTTATTATCTCATAAATGTTCTATAACTGGTCGGGATACTTTTCCGAGCCGACAAAGACCGTTCTATTCAAAAACTGAATAATGAGTCATATACTTATACAAATTTACAGTGATAAAGCCGACATTCGACTATTTTTGCCATTGTTATTGTAACAGTTAAACTCCCCATCTGATAAAAAATAATGCGACCCTTTCGGCCTATGTTACATGCAAACTACATGTTCTATACGTTTTAGAGACTAATTTTGACATATACTGAGGGGGAAAAGTTCAGCAAGTTTTTTTTTAGATGAAATTGATGTACTGACATTTTGGGACTTTACGGGCTTGACCCCTACGTTCATTTATTCGTTACGTCATGAAGATGTTCGACTGTTATTGATGTGTGTTTAATAAAATATTGTTTCCATGGCAGTAGTTTCTTGATTTTACAACTAAAAATGTATTATTTAGAGGGTGCAACAAAAATATGCTAAACTTTTTTCCCTCAGTATAGTTTGCAAAAGTTCTTCCGACGATTGGATAGCGTATTTGCCTAAATTATAAGGCTTCCAAATAAGTACATCAATTGTTTGATTTTATGTTTTAATAGGCATACTATAAATATAAATAAGTATAAAAGTATACAAAGGAAATGCAGCTTTCACAGAACACAGTAAACCCAAAAACACGTTAAACGACAAACATGAATGGCAATGTTAATAAGGAATAAAGCCCTATGACGTCACAAACACAAAATAAGCATACTATTCCTTCATTGCCGTACTCTCCTCACTCCAACTATTGTATTACGTTGTATTTTATCGTAGCAAGAAGAGTCGATAATAAGGGATTGAATTATAAGGAATTGAATACTAAGGGATTGAATTCGTGTTATCTCTATAAATATATTTTAGGAAAGGAACCGATGCCATCAAGAGAGTCCCACATTGAGTTTATCCTCTCGAACAGAGACAGGCCTAATGAATGGGGTGCCTACATTAAGGCCAAGGAGGGCAATAGTCTGCTTCTGGATGTCATGACCCCACCGACTATTTCTATTGGAAAATGGAAGCTGAAAATAGACGTTATTAAGAAAAACGATCAGGGCATCACTGTCTACAGATTCGAACAGAAGGACCCGATCTACGTTCTGTTTAACCCATGGTGCAGAGGTATGTATGCATTTGTTTTGGTATGTTCGTACGTGTGCCAGCCTTGTGTCAGGTATTGTGTCATCATCATCATCAGCAGCAGCAGCAGCAGCTGCAACAGTATAATCGTAACAACCATCATCACAATGCTTCATTATTATTACACTTCAGTTTCACCACCTCATCCTTCTCTTCATCGTCATGATCCTCATCCTAAACCACTATCCATTCAGTAACAACAACAACAACAACAACAACATCATCATCACCATCATCATCATCGTCGTCGTCGTCGTCATTGTCGTGGTCGTCATCGTCCTCCTCATAATTTTTATTATAATATTTCTACTACTGCACCTCCTCGTGCTCATATTTATCAACATCCTTCTCCTCTTTCTTCTCCCCTGCGCTTTCTACCTCTCTTCATTATCATTATAATTGCAGTAAAGTTTATCTTCATCATCACACCTATTATTCTTTTAGACGACTCAGTTTACATGCACGAGGAGAAACTACTAGATGAATATATCCTAAATCAGACAGGCAAGATATACGCCGGGAATAAGAGGAATATTAGCCCTAAACCATGGGTATTTGGACAGGTGAGGATTTGCTTTTGTTATGAAAAGACAACATATCCATCAGTTCTTTCTAGGGACGTTAAAATGCAAATGTTTTGAAATATCTGTAAATATATATATATATATATTAAAATAGGTCGAATAAAATACAATACATTCAATATTGTACAAACAAGAAGCTTCATCTGAAATTAATTGACGCTAATTTGTTATTGACAACAATTAAAAAAAATGAATAAAGGGGTTAACGTATAGTTCAGTTATAACATGCTCATATTTTACTCGTTAGTGAGTTTTGTGTGTGCGAGCTCTGGAATAGCAGTTCACAGTCAAACGTGATTGAACCTATTCACCATTTCTGCCTCAAAACAAGACTGCCTTATTTAACACGTTCAGATATTGTAACCGGAATGTTGGGCTTCACGAGTAGAGAAGCTTACATAGACATGCATAAGCTTAGGTTTTTGGGTTCATTGTGCCAAACATAAGTCATCAGACTTACTAAAACATGCATTTCTCAGACGAACTCTTCGGAATTTATCTAATAGTGCAAGCACAACATCGGCTTCATTTTAGACATAGTGAACATTTTTAATTTTAACCATCCCGAAGATGGCATGCATATGGCGGTGGACATGGAGTGTCTTTCTTCCCCATGTCGTACGGCGTATGGTCCCAGTATCTAATAAAATTAAATGCCCCGAAGAACGAAATAAACATAATGGAATTTAGTTGGGAGCAGCGGTTATCAAGCCTGCATATCACAAGTAACAGTCAAAA
The DNA here is from genome assembly GCA_037043455.1 of Cyrtodaria siliqua. Classification (NCBI taxonomy): domain Eukaryota; kingdom Metazoa; phylum Mollusca; class Bivalvia; order Adapedonta; family Hiatellidae; genus Cyrtodaria; species Cyrtodaria siliqua. The sequence continues at coordinate 21,914 of JAWPHD010003305.1, read as the reverse complement.
GACTAAATTAAAAAGCAGACAACATATCCTATAAGTGGTTAAACAATACCCAGAGCCTTTAATCGGCCGGAGTAGTGGAACCACTGAATCGAAAATTAAGTAAGAAAACAAAAAGAAATGAAAAAGTACCACCGATAATTAAATATAAGTATCGGGCCCAGCGATCTCCAAAGATCGAATGAATAACAGTACTGATTGCAAGCGTACCCCCACAAAAAGCCGGATGTATGCCCTTACCTGATCAGAGTTATATCTCAACATTTCAGTTTGAAGGTGATATCTTGGATTGTTGCCTGTATCTCCTGGAGCAGGCAAATATTCCAGATTTATCTAGCGGCAATCCGATAACTGTATGTCGGAAAATATCAGCATTGGTAAGAACGTTTAATTAGTATTTACTGTCATTTTAAGACCTTTTTTTTGTAGAAAATCGATTGACAAATATTTACTTAATTCATTATGTTTCAAGAGAGAATATTGATATTTTACTATTTGTTATTTTTATTCATACATTCACTAACAGTACATACCAAAGGAAGGGAATTCAAATAAACGTACTAGTAGTAAATACTGAAAAGGGGATCCCTTGGAAGCAATAAACACAAACAGGAGATAAAAGTAACAGACTCGGTTTTATTGAGCCTGTTCATGAGAGGTAATGAAAAGTGCAACACATCTGGCGCCTCCTAGCACTGGCTTAACCGATATTCTACTTTAAAGCCACAAAGACTGGGTTTGATGATTCCAAAGGACCCGTAAGTAATAACACTACTGATTTGTAGTCGATGCTACTATGTACGACTGCCACTAGTTGTAATGTCATATACATATGTCTTATATAAATAATAAGCTGTACGGCTATAAATAGGTCAATATGCAAGATGATAACGGTGTTCTTGCGGGAAATTGGAGCGGAAGCTACGAAGATGGAACTTCTCCACTTGACTGGACTGGAAGCGTCGCCATTTTGGAAAAGTATTACAAAACGAAAACAACGGTGGAATATGGACAATGTTGGGTGTTTTCCGGTGTTGTCACCACAGGTGAATGCCTTTTGTATATATTCATATAAGCAAAGGCTTCCACCTTACGGTTTAAATCTTCTATGCCTTTATAAACATCTTGAAATGTCAGTTTTTATGACCGGGTAGGACACTTTAAATATACACTTGCCTCAGTAATATTTATATGAGCTTTAACAAAATCAAGTTTTATTTTGAATGATAAAGGAATATGTAACGCTTTTTTCATTATCAAATTTGCATAATATCTTATCGTACTTTAAATATGCACTTGCCTCAGTAATATATATGTGAGCTTTAACCAAATCAATCTTTATTTTGAATGATTAAGATACATGTAACGCTCTATTAATTATCAAACTTGGATGATATCTTGTCGTGCCCTTAATGGTTTGTTCTCTTGTTGCTCTGGCTTCTGCCAAGTAACTGAGTTCTTGCTTTGTGGCGTTCTAGGATTTTAGTTTTCATATTCATATATACATGCTCACCTATGTGTTATTGCCAGTTAATGCTTCCTTGTTTATTAGAGAATATAACCTGGCGGGGATATTGTTATTTACACTGTCCCGTCCTACTGGAACGTCGATAGGGTAAGAGTGAGAGTTGGTGCACCATAGGTCCTGGTTTAAAAAAAGAGTATGATAATGAACCTTTGGAAACGGCCGAGCACGACACATACGAAATATTGCAGTCACGGTTTAATTGAGACTGTTCATGAGCGGTAGTGAAATATGCTAGCTACCGCTCACGCCCTCTAGCCCCGGGTTGAGCAGAACTCAATATTAATAAAATCAATAGTACACAATTTTAACCATCCCGAAGATGGCATGTATATGGCGGTGGAAATGGACCCACAGACGCCTTTTTTTGCCACTGACTCTTCCAAGGTGGTAGCCCTATTGTCAACTTTTTTATGTTTGTGATGTCATATCTTGCATTTTATTCATTTTTAGCTCTACTGGCCAAGGACCATCAGAGCTTATGGGATGGTGTGTTGTCCGTCTCCTCAGAAACCGCTAGGCTAATTTTGACCAAACTTCACATGGATAATTCTTAGATAAATGTTTTTTAGATTTGTTAAAATTAGGTCAGCGCCTTATCCAAAATGGCTGCCATTACCATATATAATCGAAACCTTAAAAAATCTTCTTCTCCAGAACCGCTGGACAGATTTCAACAGTTTTTCTTTTAAAATAATCGCCAACGCCTAGACTATCAAGTTTGCTCTAATTAAGTCCCCGGGGTCAAAAATGGCTGTGCTGTGTATATTTTGCATGTTTTTCATATAGACATATATGAAAAAACTTTAAAAAATCTTCTTCTCTGAAACCACAAGACACAGAGCTCTCATGTATTACAATGTAGCATCAGCTTATGGTCCTCTACTATGTTTGTTCAAATGGTGACCCTGGGGTCAAATTTGTCCCCGCTCTGGGGGTCACAGTTTTACATAGAGTTATATAGGATTTTTTTAAAAAAAATCTTCTTCTCGGAAACTGCAACAGCCAGAGGTTTGATATTTTGCATTTACTATAAGCTTATGGTCCTTTACCAAGTTTGTTCAAATGGTGACCCTCGGGTTACATTTGGCCCCGCCCCAAGGGTCACATGTTTTACATAGACATGTATAGGGAAAACTTAAAAAATCTTCTTCTCTGAAACTGCAAGAGCCAGAGGTTTAATATTTTGCATTTGCTATAAGCTTGTGGTCCTCTACCAAGTTTGTTCAAATGCTGACCCAGGGGTCACATTTGGCCCCACCCCGGGGTCACAGTTTTACATAGGCTTGTATAGGGAAAAACTGAAAAAAATCTTCTTCTCTGGAACCACATGGCACAGAGCTCTCATGTATTACATGTAGCATCAGCTTATGGTCCTCTACTAAGTTTGTTCAAATGGTGACCCTGGGGTCAGATTTGTTCCCGCCCGAGGATCACATGTTTTACATAAAACTTAAAAAATCTTCTTCACTGAAACTGCAAGAGCCAGAGGTTTAATATTTTGCTGTTGCTATAAGCTTATGGTCCTTTATCAGTTTTGTTCAAATGGTGACACTAGGGTCACATCTGGCCCCGCCCCGGGGGTCACAATTTAACATAAATGCGTGTATAGGGAAAAACTGGGAAAAAACTTCTTCTCTGGAACTGCAAGAGCCAGAGGTTTAATATTTTGCATTTGCTATAAGCTTATGATCCTTTACCAAGTTTGTTACATGTTTTACATAGACATGTATAGGGAAAAACTTAAAAAATCTTCTTCTCTGAAACCACAAAGCACAGAGCTCTCATGTATTACATGTAGCATCAGCTTATGGTCCTCTACTAAGTTTGTTCAAATGGTGACCCTGGGGTCAAATTTGTCCCCGCCCCGGGGGTCATAGTTTTACATATATTACATTTATTATAAGCTTATGGTCCTTTACCAAGTTTGTTCAAATGGTGACCCTGGGGTCACATTTGGCCCCGCCCAAGGGTCACAAGTTTTACATAGACATGTATAGGAAAAAACTTAAAAAATCTTCTTCTCTGAAACTGCAAGAGCCAGAGGTTTAATAGTTTGCTGTTGCTATAAGCTTATGGTCCTTTACCAATTTTGTTCAAATAGTGACCCTGGGGTCACATCTGGCCCCGCCCCGGGGGTCACAGTTTTGTCAATGAAAGCTCGGTCAAGTTCGAGAACCAGCCAGATCGGACCAGTAACAGCGGAGTTATGACCCTTGATTTTGTTAAAAATGCTAATATTTGCCTCGTCATACGATAAGGCCTTCATTTTGCCAAACTTTACCAGATTTTCTGACCTTCTTTTTTTATATCATTTGTTAAATTTTTGAATTTTTATTTTTGAATTTTTTATTTTTTTTTTTTTATTTTTTTTTTATATTTTTTTTTTTTTTTGATTTCGATTACCAAATGAATGGTAATCCATTTATTCACCCCGTAATAGGTTTGTGAGGGTCGGGGTGGGCCACCCCTCAACAAACCGTACAGATATGTATGTAATATGCATCATATTTATATATAAACAGTTTTCACATATACTTACATACAAAAATGCATATCATAATTAGAAGCTGTATAAATAGGGAGTTTTTTTTTAAAACATCTTTACAATTTCAAAAGAAGATTTAAAATACACATTTCTGAAAGAGGGACACCGAGGATCTTTCATTTTTTTTTTATATTTCTTTTTAATTCATTTTTTAATTTCTTTTTATACATTTTTTATTTTTTTTTATTTTTTTAATTTTTTTTCTTCATTTTTTGTTTTAATTGTCTTTGTTTAATTTTTTTTTTTTAACTCTTTGTTGGACCAGTCGGACCAGTAACAGAGAAGTTATGGCTCTTGATTTAGTTAAAAATGCTATATTGCCTCGTTAATACGGTAGGGCCTTCATTTTTCATCTGATCTTTACAAAACTTTACCAGATTCTTTAGTTATGGCCCTTGATTTAGTTAAAAAGCTGTATTTAGCCCAAAACTTTAAAAAAAAACGTAAATGGCAGTCTCTCGCTTCATTGATGTTATAAGAGCCATGTTTGCCAGTAGAGCGTACACAGGCCCTCTTGGGCCTCTTGTTTTAATTATTCTTTATTTCTATGCGTATTTTTGGTTGACTGTGGTAATGATACATTTCCTGTTCGACTGCTAGAGGGCGTGAGCGGTAGCTAGCATATTTCACTACCGCTCATGAACAGTCTCAATCAAACCGAGACTGCAATATTTCGTATGTGTCGTGCTCGGCCGTTTCCAAAGGTTCATTATCATACTCTTTTTTTTATATCTACTCAGCCTAAACTGCTAGGCTGTAAGGCTTAAACTGCTAGGTTGTAAGTTGTTTAAACAAAGTTGTACTCTCCTCATATTAATATTACATTATTTATATAGCTGTGGTATGACGTGGCAGTCTAAATGGACGTCGTTCTATATAATCCAACGTTTCTTCCCGCTCAAAGTTACATGTTCCCTCTAAACACAATAGTTTGTAACATATTATTTCCGCCGACATGCACAAGGGGAATTGTTGGGAATATATCCTAAATCAGTTTGATAGGATATTTCAGAGAGCTCGAGAAATAATGAGGCGTTTTGCGTTATCCAGTTTTATTACATTTGTCTCTTTTCTTTGAATTATTGCGTAAATATTGACTTTCCCTAGAATCTGGTTTAAACGTTTGTGTTTGTGATGTCTTATTTTGCCTTTTATTAATCTTTAAATATGTTCTTTTTTTCTGTGAGTGTTTGTGGTTGACTGTCGTCCTTGAATGCTGCTTTTCCTTTCGATTTTTATATCTTTATTTTCCATCAAGTACGAATTACAGTCTGGCACTCTGTAAAAGGCAGATGTAAAAGTAGAGCAGAAATTTTAGCCATTCAAAACACGCATTTTAAAATGCGTACCCTTAATGTTTTATTCTCTTGATGCTCTGGCTTCTGCCAAATCATTGAGTACTTGCTTTGTGGTTGTCTAGGCTTTTGTTTTTATATTCATATATACATGATCATTTATGTGTTATACTGCATATTAATGCTGCATTATTAATTAAAGAATATAACCTGGCGGGGATATCCTTATTTACACTGTCCCGTTTTATTGGCATGACAATAGGGCAAGGGTAGGTTTGGTGCACCCTAAAACTGGTTTAAACCCCCAGCGGTCCTTTTTGCCACTGACCGTTCCAAGGCGGTGTCCCTATTGTCTAGTCATCTTTAAAATTGTTGTTTGTTTCCATGCGTGCTTTTGGTGGACTGTGGTCCTGTGTTACCACCTTGGAACGTTCAGTGGAAAGAAAGGCCTCTTGGGGGAGAAGAAGGATAGGTGTTTTTATTCGGATTATAGGAATCCTCCGAGGTGCCACTGGGTTTCGTCGGTGTGTTCTTGGGCGAGACACTTTCCCTTACCCTCGTCCGTCGGATTGGGACGTAAACCGGGCGGTCCCGTGTATCGGTCTATCCTCCTAGCTCGTTAAAGAACCATGGGAATCCATTCGATAATAAGAGTAGAGCACGGTTTTCGGATCCTATGTATCCTTCCCCTCTCTCTGGGGCGGCTCTAAATAACCTATACTGTGTTGATGAGCCGTTAAACAACATTCAATTCAATTCAATTCGGATTCTAGGGTACACCAAGCCTCGCCCTTCCTCTACTGACATCCAAATATAAAGGACAATGTACATTAAGGAATTTCCTTTAGCTCAGATCTGACAAATTGCGTCTATACTGTGTTTCTGCAGCTTAATAATATCCATATAACCGACCATACGTATACGATTTAATATATGCAGACTAAGATGTTTCACATTGTTTATGTTACAGTATGCCGTGCATTAGGTATCCCAGCAAGAAGTGTCACGAACTTCGCATCGGCCCATGACACTGATGGAAGCGTTACAATAGACACATTTTTTGATGAAAAGTATGAACAGCTGGAGCATATGAGTAGCGATTCTGTGTGGTAAGTTTTGCTCATGTGCTTGTAGCCATGGACTATGCTTCATGTGACCGCTGGAATGTATAGACAGGAATAAGACGATAAGGCATAAATACCTCATTGAAGATTCCTTGTATATGCATACAGACCCGGTTGCGTTCAAATACCCCAAATAAATGCAGAACGAACTCTTAACGAACGGAAAATGAATGCAGAATGAACGCAGAACGAACGCAGAATGAACGTTGCACGATCTATATTTTAAAAATGCATTTCGTTCGTTGCGATCGTTTAAAGGGTGTTTTTTACGATTACACAATTTCATTTTTAATGATTTAAAATAGGAAATGTATTTATTGTGTAGCATAAACGTTATATGATTTCATTATAAAACTGAAATAATGTTGGTAAAATCAGAGGGCATATTTTTATATAGTGTCAAGTTTTATTTTGATGAAAATAACATAAACCCGGAAGAACACAGAATAATCATCAATGTGCACCACCAAATAATGTCAACCAAAGGAGACATTTTTCAATATGATCACAAACATTAGTCGCCGACTCGTGGTAAAAATCGCATGACTGGATATTATGCGTAGTTTAATCGTCATAAATGTTGCCATTGGTGAACGCTGAACGAACGAACGCAAATGCATTTTCTCCGTTTGTGCATTTAAACGCACACATGATGTTGCGTTCGTTCCGTGTATTTAAATGAATGCATAGTTTCGTTTATAAACGCTGAATGCATTCAAAAACGCAAATGATTTGCATTTTAAAAAATGCATTTATAAAAATGAAATGCAAACGGAGCGCAAACGGAACGCAAACGAAACGCAAACGGGATGCATTTTTGGGGTACTTGAACGCAACTGGGTCTGTACCATCTTCGGGATGGCTCACATTGAGTTCCGCTCAAACCGGTGTTAGAGGGCGTGAACGGTAGCAAGCACTTGTCAATACCTCAATCAAACCGAGACTGCAATATTTTTTTTATTTATCGTGTTCGACGATTTCCAAATTCCCATTTCATATTCCTTTTACTTATAACCTTTAATGGTTTAATGAGATCCTTCCAGTACTATAAAAGTCGAACAGGAAATGTACAATAATGACACCGTAGCTCCCCTCTATACTATAAGCTAAAGAGCAAATGAAATATTCAATGAAAATGACATCACAGAGGGAAGACTGGGTTACCGTCTTGGAACGGGCGGTAGGCAATACGGCCTACTGGTTAGATTTAAATTAACAATTTAAAATATAAATTGATGTCTTTTATTCTGACTTATAACTAAACTTCATTTCTGTTGACACAATGTTCGTAGGTAGAAATAGTAATAGTAGTCGCATGCGTTTTATATCTCTTAATAAAATGAGTAAGTGTGAAACTGGAATTGTGTTGGTTAGAGATTAGATCATGGCGGGGATTTCTTTATTTACACTGTCCTGTTTTAATGGGATGACAATAGGGTAAGTGTGAGGTTTGGTGCACCCTAGAACCGGTTTAAACCCCCAGTGGCCTACTTTGCCACTGACCGTTCCAAGGCGGTATCCCTATTGTCAACCCTTTTGTGGTTGTGATGTCGTTTCCATTTATTATTGCTTCTGCCTTCTTGTTTGTCTGTTTACGTGTTTGTTTCTGTGTTTTGTGATTGACTGTCCTCCTTGAATGCTACTTTCCCTGTCCGATCTTTTTATATTTCTTTTCATGGCACAATAGTATTGTTTGTGCCGTGTGGCGACCGTAAAAAGTCTCCACGTACATCCAATCAATATTGTTATTTTTACATCCTACAGGGATTGTATGACATTCATTGATCCAGTTTTTCCTTAAACACGTGTGTTTCATATACCGCGTTGAAGGTTTTGTGCTGATCGACATTTTGGCCTATTTTATTAGGGTTTCCTTAACTTTCCTCATTATCTTGTATTAGACACTGATGTCGAGTTTTGGACCTCTTTTAACAGTCCGTAAGTTTACTAATATTATTTCTTATGGATCTTTGATACGGTTCTATTTCGTATCTCCAATAAATACTAATTGGCCCTTATTTCGCTTTTCGCAGAATGGTATTACTCTCCAAATTAACAATTATGAGTCTATTAGTTAAAACTTTAAAAACTCTTCGGTTACACTCTGCGTCATCAATACAAATTCCACAAAATTACTCTTCATTTCTTAGAATTAAACCATATGTACGCCTTACACCTTTAAATCTTCATTCGGCAACCTCGTTTCATGTTCCTTCTAATAATATTACTAGGATTTTTAATAATGGCTCAAAAGTTTCCGTAACTCCTCTACGATCACCTGTTTTGAGGAAATACCATATAAAGTCTCCTTTCAGAAATCATTTAGTTCATTCAAGGCGCAGGGTGTTTCCCTCTATTAATAAGTGCAATACTAAGAGGTGCAGTTGTTGCAATTATTTATCTTGCAAGTCCACCATTAAATCAGATGTTAATGGTAGATTGTTTAATGTATGTCTAGCTTCAAATGTTGATTGACGTACTTCTCACGTCATTTATGTTTTGACTTGAAATGCACCAAGATGCGGTATACATTATGTTGGACAAACAGGTCGATCCTTAAAAGTTCGATTTCGTGATCACAAATATAATGCAAAATTACTTGTACCAACACTTTCGTCAGTCAGGTCATAATTTTAATAACGTAACTGTTCAACCGCTTGAATATATATTTTTGATAATGATGCTACTAAAAGCTTTAAAATTAAAACTTACAGACACCTTATCCACTCGGCCTTAATGACAATATTTATCAAGAAGGAAATATTTCTAAAGATCCTAATATTGACATTTTTTCTATATTTTCTATCCGAAAGCGTAAAACTAGGTCTCATGGTCTTAGGCATAATGGTAACATCAAACGTAAATCGCGTGTAATTATTTCTGTCGCTGATTTACATACCATTTTTAAACAGTCTGGAAAGCACTCTATGCTTTCGCGGCTTACCTCTTTGTCCATTTCATCACTAAAGTTGATCAACGAGGAAGCCGACAAAATTTTCATTCGTACAGATCCCTTGTATAACACTGCTTCCATAGTTCAAAGCTATACACAACATGTTCTCCGACCCCATATTGACAAGGAGTCTGATCCCGTCAGGCATTTTCTAAAACTACTATATATTAACAAAGGTATTGATTTCATTGACATGCCTAGTATTTTTCGAGATACTAATGTAGTTGATTCTATCCAAAAATATTTCAAAAATTCTGAAAGTCCTGTAATTTGTTATAAGTATAAAAAGCCTATTAGAAATATTATTTTCAACTACAACAAAATAGTTTCTGACCTTGCTATAGAACACAATACTCCTAAGGAATGTGAATGCAACACATCAACATTTTGCTATGCTCCAGCAGGTCATGTCATCACTGGTAATTTTGATATTATTGATAAACGTATTCGGTATTTATTTTCGAAAGGTCCTAAATATAGTTTACCTTCAACTATTGATTTTAATGCCTGTCGTGCCCAGATCGCCCTCTCCATTGAAGATTTTAGTATCAAATGGTTTCATAGAGAACATGCGGACCCAAACTCACTTTCTACTTGGAAAAAGTCAATTCTGAAAATTATAGATACACGTATTAACTTTTATAATGCTAACCCCTCTTAACTTCCTCCGAGACCTAGGTTTTCCTTTCGTAATTTAAAATCGGGAATTCAGGAATTTCATAATACGCTTGCAATCAGTACTGTTATTCATTCGATCTTTGGAGATCGCTGAGCCCGATACTTATAGTTAGTTATCAGTGGTACATTTTCAATTTCTTTTGTTTTCTTACTTATTTTTTGATTCGGTGGTTCCACTACTCCGGCCGATAAAAGGCTCTGGGTATTGTTTAACCACTAATAGGATATGTTGTCTGCTTTTTATACGCAGGCTTCATACCCGCTGCTCCCAACTAAATTCCATTATGTTTATTTCGCTCTTCGGGGCATTTCATTTTATTAGATACTGGGACCATACGCCGTACGACATGGGGAATACATTAAAGAAGGATGACTCCATGTCCACCGCCATATGCATGCCATCTTCGGGATGGTTAAAATTTTGTGCTGTTGATTTTATGAATATTGAGTTCTGCTCAACCCAGGGCTAGAGGGCGTGAGCGGTAGCTAGCATATTTCACTACCACTCATGAACAGTCTCAATCAAACCGAGACTGCAATATTTCGTATGTGTCGTGCTCGGCCGTTTCCAAAGGTCCATTATCATACTCTTTTTTTATAGCACAGTGGCGTTGCTTGTGCAGTGTGGCGGCTGTAAAACGTCTCCTCGCGCTTGCAATCAGTACTGTTATTCATTCGATCTTTGGAGATCGCTGAGCCCGATACTTATAGTTAGTTATCGGTGGTACATTTTCAATTTCTTTTGTTTTCTTACTTAATTTTTGATTCGGTGGTTCCACTACTCCGGCCGATAAAAGGCTCTGGGTATTGTTTAACCACTAATAGGATATGTTGTCTGCTTTTTATACGCAGGCTTCATAACCGCTGCTCCCAACTAAATTCCATTATGTTTATTTCGCTCTTCGGGGCATTTTATTTTATTAGATACTGGGACCATACGCCGTACGACATGGGGAATACATTAAAGAAGGATGACTCCATGTCCACCGCCATATGCATGCCATCTTCGGGATGGTTAAAATTTTGTGCTGTTGATTTTATGAATATTGAGTTCTGCTCAATCCGGGGCTATAGGGCGTGAGCGGTAGCTAGCAAAAATTCACTACCACTCATGAAACGTCTCAATCAAACCGAGACTTCAAATTTCGTATGTGTCGTGCTCGGCCGTTTCCAAAGGTCCATTATCATACTCTTAGTTCCTGCAGATAAAGCAGCTAATAATGTAATTATTGTTTGACGCCTACATTACGTCAATATTTTATCTCTGGAACTCGGCAGCACCAATTCGTATACTCCAGTTAATTCTACCGAGGATGATGTTGTTTTCGCACATATCACTCGGTGCACTACTTTCAAGGCTGGTGTAAACGATAAGCAAAATAAACTGCCTACTATGTACTGGATTCCTAAATTACATAAAAATCCATATAAGGCTCGCTTTATTTCGAATTCTAGTGCCTGCACCACAAGAAACATCTCCAAACGTTTAACTTTTTGTCTTACTGCCGTTAAAGATCACGTTAAACTATATTGTGATAAAACTTATGAAAACTCTGGGATTAATTTATTTTGGTCTATAAAAAATTCAGGAGACGTTCTTGATAAAATTTTCAATAAAGGTCAAGTTTCATCAATAAGCACTTATGACTTCTCTACACTATATACAACCTTACCACATCACCTTATTAAAGACAAGCTAATTTCTCTTATTCAAAAAACATTCGCTAGAGAAAATACTACATTTTTGGCATGTAATAATATAAAAGCGTTTTTTATTAACGGCAGTTTAGACAATTATACTATGTGGACTTGCTATGAATTTGTGAAGCACTCATCTTCCTATTAGATAATATTTTCGTCAGGTATGGAACCACCGTTTATAGACAAATTGTTGGTATCCCTATGGGTACGAACTGTGCACCACTTGTCGCAGATTTGTTCTTATTTTGCTATGAAAGGGATTTCATGTTGAGTCTTTCACCAGATACCCAGGCAGATGTTATTGAAGCCTTTAATGACACCTCTCGGTATCTGGATGACATATTGAACATTGACAACCCTTTCTTTCCAACTATGGTTACTTGTATTTATCCTAAAGAACTTCAGCTTAACAAAGCTAATATATCTGATAATAACGCTTCTTTTCTTGATTTAGATCTCTCGATTGAAAATGGTAAACTAATTAGCAAAATCTATGACAAAATAGATGATTTTAATTTTGACATTGTTAATTATCCCCATTTGGATGGGGATGTTCCCCGAGCAACTTCTTATGGGGTGTATGTGTCTCAGCTTATTCGTTTTTCTAGAGCTTGTACTCGAGTTGAGGACTTTGATATTCGTAATCTTTGTATAACTAAAAAGTTACTCAATCAGGGTTACCGTTACCATAAACTTCGTAAAACCTTTGCAACATTTTATTATCGTAACCCTGATCTTCTTTCCAAATATAAAATTAATTTAAGGACTCTTCTGCGACAGGGACTATCACAACCTGACTTCTATGGTGATGTGATTTATAAACTTCGTCAGATTCTTGGTCATGATCACTTTCATACTATCTTTGTAAAACTTGTTAAAAAGTTTATCAAAAGAGGTTATGACCCTATCATTTTGCAACGTACTGCATGCTTGGTGGTGGACCCTTTTACAGTTCGCCACTATGCTTTCCTCTTTAATTGTACGGATGCTGTTGACCCTATGATGACGCCTACTAAAGCCCATTGGGACGGTTGCTTTTGATGTTTGTCCATGATCTTTCTTGTCGTGCCCTTAATGGTTTATTCTCTTACTGCTCTGGCTTCTGCAAAGTCATTGAGTACCTTCATTGTGGCTTTCTAGGCTATTGTTTATTTGTATTATATTTACACGAGCATATTTGTGTTTTACTTATATTGCCTATTAATGCTGCCTTGTTGGTTAGAGATTAGATCATGGCGGGGATTTCTTTATTTACACTGTCCTGTTTTAATGGGATGACAGTAGGGTAAGTGTGAGGTTAGGTGCACCCTAGAACCGGTTTAAACCCCCAGTGGCATACTTTGCCACTGACCGTTCCAAGGCGGTAGCCCTATTGTCAACCCTTTTGTGTTTGTGATGTCGTTTCCATTTATTATTGCTTCTGCCTTCTTGTTTGTCTGTTTGCGTGTTTGTTTCTGTGTTTTGTGATTGACTGTCCTCCTTGAATGCTACTTTCCCTGTCTGATCTTTTTATATTTCTTTACAGGAACTTTCATGTGTGGAACGATGTTTGGATGGCGCGTCCTGATCTAGACCCGGGTTATGGCGGTTGGCAGGCGATAGACGCAACACCACAAGAGACTAGTGAAGGTAGTGTTTCCTTCTTAGGATTCTCTACTTTCTGTCTCTGTTTTATGCTGGATGCTATATCAATCTTTCCAGTGGGACCGTTCTCTTTACTATGCTGGATACTGTGCCAGTACTTTCAGTCAGACCGTTCTCTGTTCTATACTAGATACTATGTCTGTACTTCCAGTCGGACTGTTCTCTGTTCTATGCTGGATACTATGTCAGTACTTTCAGTGGGGTCTTTCTGTGTTTTATGCGTTTACCATGTCATCCCTACTTCAATCTGAGAGTTCTCTGTTTATGTGGCTGTATATAGGATCTTTAATAGACGCCTAGACAAATATTTATCCTCAACCTGTTCTCAAAGGTTAATTTTTTTTAAGTTAAAGCAGTTGTTTCAATATGTATTGGATATCTTTAACAAGTGTGTCATTGCTTGTTCCAGTCAATTTGTTAACTGAGCTATTTATATATGTCATCTCGTGTTCCAATCAGTCAGTTTTCTCGATGCTCTGCCATATACTATGCAGTCTCTCCTTCCAGACAATCAGTTCTAAATGCTCAATCAGTCTGTACTCCATGATGCGCTGTATGCAATGTTATCCCTTCTGCAGTCTTTATGTTTTCTACTATGTTATCCCTCCTTCCAGACAGTCAGTTCTCTTTTCTTTGCTGCACGCTTTTCCATTCGAACTTCCAGTCAAACAGTTATCTGTCCTGCTATATATGTCATCCATTATTCCTGTCATTCATTTGTCTGTGCTATATGTCCTTAATTTCAGTCCGTCTATTCTCCATGATGTTCTGTATACTATGTCATCCCTTCTTCCAATCAGTCAGTTTTCTGTTTCATCCCTTCATCCAGTCAGTTCAATGTTCTGAACTGTAAAGTGTTTAACCCCCTTCCAGTCCGTTGTTTGTTTTTGTGTATTACTACTGGTCAGTCCGTTCACTTTTCTGTGATGTAAAGTGCGCTGTACTTCATCCTAGTCAGTTAGTCATATGCTATTTGCTGTATACTATGTCATCCTTATTTCGAGCCATACAGTGCTCTCTTCTGTAAACCTATATTTGTTTGCTCCGCCACGAAAGTGGTTCGGGCATATAGTGTTACCCTTGTCCGTCCGCACATATGTCCCGTTTTTACATACAAGTCTTTCATTAAGTCAATTTCTCAGATACCAAAAGCCGTACAGTTTCCAAACTTTATAAACACTTACATCTATATGGCAACACTATGTTCCTGCCCTGACAATATAAATGACCTTGGCCTACATCTTACACTTTGTTAATTTACATTGAAGTTTTTTCAGCTTATCAGATACCAAAAGCTATACAGTTTCCAAACGTCATACACACTTACATCTGTATAGTATATGATATGAATCAGGTCAATATAAATGACCTTGACCTACTTTTTACACTTTGTTAATTTACATCAAAGTTTTACATTTAAGTTTTTTACATCAACGTTGTTAATTCCATTTCTCCAACACCAGATGCCTTAGAGCTTTCAAACTTTGCAAATGTTGATAACTACATGGCAACGATATGTTCTAATGAAAAGTGGGTGAATATGAATTACCTTGACCTAACATTGGCACGCTTTGTTAATTTGCATTGAAGTTTTATATTCAAGTTTTTAATTAACTCAGTTTTACATTCAAGTTTTTTATGAACTCAGTTTCTCAGATACCAAAAGCCATACAGTTTCCAAACTTCAAACACAATAACATCTGTATGACAACAATATGTTCCTACGCAAATCAGGTCAATATAAATGACATTGATCTACTTTTTACACTTTGTTTACATCCAAGTTTTACATTCAAGTTTTTTATTATGTCCTTTACTCTGATACCAGAAACAGTACAGCTTTTAAACTTCATACACACTTATATATATACGACAGCAATATGTTACTACCCAAAATCAGGTCAATATAAATGACCTTGACCTACGTTTTACATTTTGTTAATTTACATTCAAATTTTACATTGACGTTTTTAGATCACCTGATCACCTTAGCCGAAGGCTCAAAGTGATCTATTGGGATCACCTTCGTCCGTCGATCATCGTCGTTAACTATTGCTACAAACGACTTCTCCTCAGAAACCGCTTGGACAATTTTGACCAAACTTCACACGGATAATCCTTAGATGATGATATTTAGATTTGTAAAAATTAGGTCAGCGCGACATCCAAGAAGGTCGCCATTACCATATATGGTTGAAACCTTAACAAAATCTTCTTCTCAAGAACCGCTGGACAGATTTCGACAGTTTTTCTTTTAAAATGATCGTCAATGCCTAGACTATCAAGTTTTTTTCAATAAAGTCCCTAAGGTCAACAATGGTCGTGCCCTGGGGTCCACAATTTGTATATCGATATTTTGCATGATTTTCATAGACTTATATAGCTCTCATATATCTCATATATACACGTAACATCAGCTAATGGTCCTCTACCAAGTTTGTGCAAATGGTGACCCTGGGGTCAAATTTGGCCCCGTCCCATGCGTCATAGTTTTACATAGGAAAAAAATTCTTCCCTGAAACTACAAGAGCCAGAAGTTTAATATTTTGCATTTATTATAAGCTTATGGTCCTTTACCAAGTTTGTTTAAATGGTGACCTTGGGTCACATTTTTCCCCGCCCCAGAGGTCACATGTATGTTTTATATAGCTTTTTATAGGAAAAATCTTCTTCTCTGAAATTGCAAGAGCCAGAAATTTGATGTTTTGCATTTTCTATAAGCTTATGGTCCTCTACCAAGTTTGTTCAAATGGTGACCCTGGTATCAAATCTGGCCCCGTCCCGGGCGTCACAGTTTTACATAGATTTATATAGTAAACAAAATAAAAATCTTCTTCTCTGAAACTACAAGAGCCAGAGATTTAATATTTTGCATTTACATTTTGCATTTACTATGAGCTTATGGTCATTTACCACGTTTATTCAAATGATGACCCTGGGGTCACATAAGGCCCTGCCCCAGGGGTCAAATGTTTTAAATAGACTTGAATAGGGAAAAACTTAAAAATTCTTCTTCTCTGTAACCACAAGGCACAAAGCTCTCATATATATTACATGTAGCCCTGGAATCACATTTGGCCCTGCCTCAGGGGTTACACTGTAGCACCTTCATTTTGTATTTGATATTTACCAACCTTTGTCAGTGTCTTTATATCAATAATGTTAACACAACAGAGGCCACATTTTTTGAACAATCTTAAGATTGTATATGACCATAAGATTTCGAAGAAGATCGATAATGGGCCAGTATTTAGGGCCATGTTGGCCATCTTGTTTTTTAAGTCAATTACTCACATACCAAAAGCCTTACAGTATGCAAACTTCATACACACATCTATATTGCACCATTATTTTTACTCAAATTAGGTCCATATAGCTCTCCTTTTAATTTTACACTTAACATTTTGTTACTCCATTTTATAAGCAACCAATAACCCTTTAGAGAGGCATTCGTGTCCCTTGAACACATTTTCTAGTCATAATTTGATCTCTGAAAATGAATCCAACATAAATAATCATTTATTCAGTAATGTTGCTTGTCAGTACGTCATAGAATGTATAAGTTTAAAACACAATATGTGTAAGCATTAGCTGACACTATAGCCAGATGTGTTGAGTATATGCAATTTAACATCGGCAGAGACAGAGTTATACATACATGTATTACATTATATTGATGGACGGACTCTGTCTACAGTTCTACATGTTCAAGTAACTTTGTTTCTTGAATTTTGATTACACGCTTTTCATTTTATTTCTTTACGTGTTGATTATCTATTTTGTTCTTTTGTTATTTAAAGGTATTTACTGCATGGGCCCTATGTCTCTGTTGGCCCTAAAGAGGGGTGAAATCAATCTACCATACGATGGTCGGTTCGCTTTTGCAGAAGTAAATGCCGATAGATGGTATTGGGTTGTAAGCGGGACGACTGGTGAGAAGAAACTGGTGAAACTACAAAAAAACAGGTAACTACCTTTATAACAAACTACGATAATATATTCGATCGTTTATAACATACAGTATCACACTATAGCAACATACACACCTTCTCAAATGAATAGTGTGCTTAGCAACTTCGAATGATTATGAACTGTGCATATAAGGAACCTTCAATGATATTTAAATTACTAAAAAAAAGGTTAAAATAAACTTTTATATTATATATTCTGTGATGAATTATAGAAATTTCCCAGTTTGAAAAAATCTATAACATATCCCTTCCTCTACTGTAGTATAGTGCGCAAGATAGCACAGTAGCCAAATGTTATGAACTAAACGATAGACGTCACGATATTACGTCACGAAATGACGTCATAATATTACTCCGCGCTGTCGCCAAAGGAGTGAGAGAAGAAGGAATACTTGTGTCAAAAGACGATTGGAAAGAAATTCATCACAGAATATATATTATATAGTTTAATTAACATTTTTGTCGTGATACGGAAAATAATTCACTCGTGAGAAATAGTCTTGCGATATAGAAACTCGTGCGAAAACGCACTCTTTTCTATATCGCAAGAATCTTTCTCACTCGGGAATTATTTCCCGTGTAACTTCAACAATGTTAATTAAACTCTATATAACAGCTTTCGATAACATGTTCGACCGCTTAAGACCTAATGTAACACGGTATGGCAACAAGCATACACTATACACAGTTTTGATTAACAACTTCAATTGATTATGGATTGTGAACATTAGCCATATTCAGTTATATTTAAATGTACAACTACGTACATTTATAGTCGTATACAACTTTTAAGACAGTGTGTACAACAAATAAACTACCCAACAACTGTGGCCGGTGATTATCTATTATTGTCTTTTTTAAATAAATTATAAAATGTATACACAGTTAGTTTCAATGCATTTTCTTAATAACCCTAAGCAGCTCTGTTTGATTAGCACATGATCTCCTAAACCTGACTTTCTGCTTGAACTGATTGCTAATATCTTCAACATTGTCAAGCTCGCTTGTCGCATTACGCTAGCGTAGTTACATTCTAGATCACAAGACCAGATTCTCACAGTAGCGATCCGCTCGCAATCGTTCTCAGTATAAAGCCAATTGTGTGCACCGAAACATTGACCTCTCAGAAAGATTGAACTCTGCTCTTATCATCTAAATCTTACTCTGGGAGTAGCAAATTGTCATTATAGCGCGCCCTTGCCTTATACTATGTTTATACGAGTATAAGAGGCATTATTGTATTTTAATAAGTTTTTTATATGTTAGTGATGTTGTCCCATGATCAACATGTATGCCATTGTATTTTATTGCGTTTCCTATGTTTAAGTGTTGGACAATTTATAAGTACGAAACGAGCATTTGGCAAAGCCACATGGCGGGAGATCGCCGTTTGCCATGACCTTGACAGGGAAGATGTCACCGACCAGTACAAGTTTCCCGAAGGTAAGAGTAAATTAAACGTTTTTCAGATAAAATAAAAAAGGCACATGCAAGTCATAGTAAAATACCTCACATAATTATAAGGGTACCAGAGGGCAATATTTGTGGATTTAAAGAAAAATACCGCTGCCCGTTTTATCGTCCTGAGAAATGCTGCATATTATATTACATCTCATGAACAGACTCAATGAAACCGAATCTGCTACTTTGTTTTTGTTTGTTGCTTCCAAGGGGTCTCCTTTTCAGTATTTATTAATATTCATGAAGACACATTATTTATGTCTCGATAAACGTTCAAGTAAGGAAACTGCTTATCAAATGAACTATTGAGCACAATCCCTGCAATAATATAAAATTGCTTATTAGTCGATAAAAGATAATCAGTTGTGAGAAATACAAACAACACAATCTGAAAATGATGTTCGAATACAATATTTTTAAAAACGTTTTTGCGCAACGACATTAAACCATCGTGATAGAATGGGGAACATAGCCAAGAAAAGGAACCTGCTACAACATGCCTGTTTCCTGCTTTTATATAGACATATTTGCTATTGACGATGTCTCATAAAGTGTTATTAGAATTCGTTATATGCATTTTATTTTTCTGTAACGGTATTATAAAATGTTTGTGTTTGATTGTATTATAACCGAAATATTTATATCGTATACCATTTTAAACCTAGAAACTGTAATAGTAATTGCATGTGTTTGTATATGTGAAATAGGAGGTGGAGGGATACACATTGGCAACATCTCGATCAAACCCATGGATTCCCATCTCGAATGTTTCTAGAAATAATCCTTATTGGTTACGTCATATTAACATAGATCCCAGTAGATTTCCGCCAAAAGGCATTGGTAGTCAGTACCATTCAGCTTCCAAGGGATCCCCTATTAAGTATGTATTATCATAAAAACTGTTATTTAGTCAATAGGTCTATCTTGGTTTGTTTACATGAAGCACTTCCGGCTAACACAATCTTTTAGACTTTGAACATAGTAATTCGTCGAAATACATACACGGCTTGATTCCGAAAGTAATCGGAATTGACCGAGTTTGTGTAATAGGTTATACCCAACAAAATATATCATGTATTGGCAGGAATTCTTGCAATTGATCTAAAAAATATACATTGCAGGATCGAATGAAGAAAGGGCTGCGGTTAGAAAGGCGAATTTGCACTCAACGAAGGAGAGAGATGTGTATCAACCATCGGCAGAGGTAATCGTTGTTTTTCCATTGAAACACAGCTTTTAATCTAGACTCGTTCAATACATTCATTATACGTTCATGTTTTCAAAAAGAGTTAAAGATGTGAAAGCAAATGACTGTTATACTATTATGTATAAGAAATATATTAATTAGAAATCGTTAAACTCAGCGGTTGGTAATTTGAAAGATCCTCTGTACCGACGTCGATTTGAAAGATGGTCCGTAATGCCATGGGTAATTTCAAAGGTCGTCCGTAATGCCGTGGGTAATTTGAACGGTCGCCCATATTGCCATGGCTATTTTTACTGTATTAATTCGTATTTCCACTATTTAATGCATATTTAAAGATGTGAAAGCAAATGACTGTTATACTATTATGTATAAGAAAGACATTTATTAGAACTCGATAAACTCAGCGGTACGATTACTGCTGGTAATTTGAAAGATCGTCCGTAATGCCGTGGTTTATTTGAAAGGTGGTCCGTAATGCCGTGGGTAATTTGAAAGGTCGCCCATATTGCCATGGCTATTTTGAAAAATCGTCTGTTTTGCTTGTTTAAATCGAGAATTCTAACATGCTTACTGTATTAATTCGTATTTCCACTATTTTATGCATATTTTGGCATCTCAGTGTTTATGTTTCTAAACCACTGTAGTCATTCCTTAGACACTTTATTTAAAAATAAATAAACATTACCCTCACTTTTTTTTGGAAGCACATGGGCAATTTTTCATGAGAATTCAGATAACTTGGTCTTTATAAGGATAACTTTGCGTATTTTTTTATTACATAATAAAAAAAAGAAGAAATAAATATTGTTAATTCACTACATTTTCTTCAATATCAAAAGCATGCTAAACCATATCATTCCCATGGGAGTGAACCTGACAGCCTGGAAAATGACAATGCCGGTCCGGATATAGTGGACCACAGTGGAAGAAGATGCTTATCTTGCACGCAAAGAAATGAACGTGAACGAGCTATTTTAAATTTAAATCGTATGATAAACCAAATGGAAACATATTCATTTCAAGATAGTGGACCGGAAACGAAACCAGCAATTGTTAATCCTGACCCCACAACAAGAAGTTCACACGATTTCAAGACAACTTTTAAACGAAATCATACATTTACTAACGAATTTATTTCAAGTAAAACTTCAGTAGCTATCAGTACATCTAAAACGAATTGTATACGATCAGGAAAGTGTTCAACAACAAAAACGGAAACAATGGGAATTTCTAGATTTAAAACAGCTATATCAAGCAATGTTCGAAAAATGCCTTCAAAGCTCACCATGTACACTAACGTTTCCGGTAAACAGTCTCGAAAAGAACATGTATGAAGGTAAACAATGAAAAACAATTAGTTATGTCCAAAACTAAGCACAGGGAAACTTGTAAAAAACACATCATATACAATAATATTCCATTGGCAAGAATGGACTCAAATGACAGTCTAAAAACTAATACAAATGCTACTGCTAAAAAGATTACGAAACAAAAAGACACACATATTGACGATGCTACTGAAAGAAAAACACCAAACGTCAATATAAACCTCTGCCGATCTTCACAATTTGTGTTCCAAAGACTTGCAAGAAAGAGGTAAAGATGTGTTTACTTATAGAATTGACTTAGAAAGAACTGACGAGGAACGTTACACAGGAGAGCCACATTACATGGTGAAACAGCTGCATGTACCCTCCCTTTTATTACTTCCAAATGATGTAGTTTCAACCGAATGTATCACACTTTACTGCAACCTCTATACCTCATTGCACGACAATAATCATGCTGTACACATGCACATAGACAGTTG
>JAWPHD010003304.1:77500-222682 GCA_037043455.1 Cyrtodaria siliqua | reverse complement strand
TACATGACACCCCAGACTATCAAGTTTATTAAAACGCAGTATTTTAACCACCGTTGACTATATTTACAAAATACATGACAACCCAGACTATCAAGTTTATTAAAATGTAGTATTTTAACCACACTGGACTATATTTACAAAATACATGACACCCCAGACTATCAAGTTTATTAAAATGCCGTATTTTAACCACACCGGACTATATTTACAAAATACATGACACCCCAGACTATCAAGTTTATTAAAATGCAGTGTTTTAACCACACTGGACTATATTTACAAAATACATGACACCCCAGACTATCATGTTTATTAAAATGCAGTATTTTAACCACACTGGACTATATTTACAAAATACATGACACCCCAGACTATCAAGTTTATTACAGACTATCAGGTTTATTAAAATGCAGTATCTTAACCACACTGGACTATATTTACGAAATACATAACACCCCAGACTATCAAGTTTATTAAAATGCAGTATTTTAACCACACTGGACTATATTTACCAAATACTTGACACCCCAGACTATCAAGTTTATTAACTTGCAGTATTTTAACCACACCGGACTATATTTACAAAATACATGACACCCCAGACTATCGAGTTTATCAAAATGCTGTATTTTAACCACACGGGACTATATTTACAAAATACATGACACCCCAGACTATCAAGTTTATTAAAATGCAGTATTTTAACCACACTGGACTATATTTACAAAATACATGACACCCCAGACTATCAAGATTATCAAAATGCAGTATTTTAACCACATCGGACTATATTTACAAAATACATGACACCCCAGACTATCAAGTTTATCAAAATGCAGTATTTTAACCACACGGGACTATATTTACAAAATACATGACACCCCAGACTATCAAGTTTATTAAAATGCAGTATTTTAACCACACTGGACTATATTTACAAAATACATGACACCCCAGACTATCACGTTTATCAAAATGCAGTATTTTAACCACACTGGACTATATTTACAAAATACATAACACCCCAGACTATCAAGTTTATTAAAATGCAGTATTTTAACCACACCGGACTATATTTACAAAATACTTGACACCCCAGACTATCAAGTTTATTAAAATGCAATATTTTAACCACACTGGACTATATTTACAAAATACATAACACCACAGACTATCAAGTTTATTACAATGCAGTATTCTAACCACACCGGATTATATTTACAAAATACATGACACCCCAGACTATCAAGTTTATTAAAATGCAGTGATTTAACCACACTGGACTATATTTACAAAATACATAACACCCCAGACTATCAAGTTTATTAAAATGCAGTATTTTAACCACACCGGACTATATTTACAAAATACATGACACCCCAGACTATCAAGTTTATCAAAATGCAGTATTTTAACCACACGGGACTATATTTACAAAATACATGACACCCCAGACTATCAAGTTTATTAAAATGCAGTATTTTAACTACACTGGACTATATTTACAAAATACATGACACCCCAGACTATCAAGTTTATCAAAATGCAGTATTTTAACCACACCGGACTATATTTACAAAATACATGACACCCCAGACTATCAAGTTTATCAAAATGCAGTATTTTAACCACACGGGACTATATTTACAAAATACATGACACCCCAGACTATCAAGTTTATTAAAATGCAGTATTTGAACCACACTGGACTATATTTACAAAATACATGACACCCCAGACTATCAAGTTTATCAAAATGCAGTATTTTAACCACACCGGACTATATTTACAAAATACATGACACCCCAGACTATCAAGTTTATCAAAATGCAGTATTTTAACCACACGGGACTATATTTACAAAATACATGACACCCCAGACTATCAAATTTATTAAAATGCAGTATTTGAACCACACTGGACTATATTTACAAAATACATGACACCCCAGACTATCACGTTTATCAAAATGCAGTATTTTAACCACACTGGACTATATTTACAAAATACATGACACCCCAGACTATCAAGTTTATTAAAATGCAGTATTTTAACCACACCGGACTATATTTACAAAATACTTGACACCCCAGACTATCAAGTTTATTAAAATGCAATATTTTAACCACACTGGACTATATTTACAAAATACATGACACCCCAGACTATCATGTTTATTAAAATGCAGTATTTTAACCACACTGGACTATATTTACAAAATACATGACACCCCAGACTATCAAGTTTATTACAGACTATCAAGTTTATTAAAATGCAGTATTTCAACCACACTGGACTATACTTACAAAATACAAAACACCCCAGACTATCAGGTTTATTAAAATTCAGTATTTTAACCATACCGGACTATATTTACCAAATACTTGACACCCCAGACTATCAAGTTTATTAACATGCAGTATTTTAACCACACCGGACTATATTTACAAAATACATGACACCCCAGACTATCAAGTTTATTAAAACGCATTATTTTAACCACCGTTGACTATATTTACAAAATACATGACAACTCAGACTATCAAGTTTATTAAAATGTAGTATTTTAACCACACTGGACTATATTTACAAAATACATGACACCCCAGACTATCAAGTTTATTAAAATGCCGTATTTTAACCACACCGGACTATATTTACAAAATACATGACACCCCAGACTATCAAGTTTATTAAAATGCAGTGTTTTAACCACACTGGACTATATTTACAAAATACATGACACCCCAGACTATCATGTTTATTAAAATGCAGTATTTTAACCACACTGGACTATATTTACAAAATACATGACACCCCAGACTATCAAGTTTATTACAGACTATCAGGTTTATGAAAAAGCAGTATCTTAACCACACTGGACTATATTTACGAAATACATAACACCCCAGACTATCAAGTTTATTAAAATGCAGTATTTTAACCACACTGGACTATATTTACCAAATACTTGACACCCCAGACTATCAAGTTTATTAACTTGCAGTATTTTAACCACACCGGACTATATTTACAAAATACATGACACCCCAGACTATCGAGTTTATCAAAATGCTGTATTTTAACCACACGGGACTATATTTACAAAATACATGACACCCCAGACTATCAAGTTTATTAAAATGCAGTATTTTAACCACACTGGACTATATTTACAAAATACATGACACCCCAGACTATCAAGTTTATCAAAATGCAGTATTTTAACCACATCGGACTATATTTACAAAATACATGACACCCCACACTATCAAGTTTATCAAAATGCAGCATTTTAACCACACGGGACTATATTTACAAAATACATGACACCCCAGACTATCAAGTTTATTAAAATGCAGTATTTTAACCACACTGGACTATATTTACAAAATACATGACACCCCAGACTATCACGTTTATCAAAATGCAGTATTTTAACCACACTGGACTATATTTACAAAATACATAACACCCCAGACTATCAAGTTTATTAAAATGCAGTATTTTAACCACACCGGACTATATTTACAAAATACTTGACACCCCAGACTATCAAGTTTATTAAAATGCAATATTTTAACCACACTGGACTATATTTACAAAATACATAACACCACAGACTATCAAGTTTATTACAATGCAGTATTCTAACCACACCGGATTATATTTACAAAATACATGACACCCCAGACTATCAAGTTTATTAAAATGCAGTGATTTAACCACACTGGACTATATTTACAAAATACATAACACCCCAGACTATCAAGTTTATTAAAATGCAGTATTTTAACCACACCGGACTATATTTACAAAATACATGACACCCCAGACTATCAAGTTTATCAAAATGCAGTATTTTAACCACACGGGACTATATTTACAAAATACATGACACCCCAGACTATCAAGTTTATTAAAATGCAGTATTTTAACTACACTGGACTATATTTACAAAATACATGACACCCCAGACTATCAAGTTTATCAAAATGCAGTATTTTAACCACACCGGACTATATTTACAAAATACATGACACCCCAGACTATCAAGTTTATCAAAATGCAGTATTTTAACCACACGGGACTATATTTACAAAATACATGACACCCCAGACTATCAAGTTTATTAAAATGCAGTATTTGAACCACACTGGACTATATTTACAAAATACATGACACCCCAGACTATCAAGTTTATCAAAATGCAGTATTTTAACCACACCGGACTATATTTACAAAATACATGACACCCCAGACTATCAAGTTTATCAAAATGCAGTATTTTAACCACACGGGACTATATTTACAAAATACATGACACCCCAGACTATCAAGTTTATTAAAATGCAGTATTTGAACCACACTGGACTATATTTACAAAATACATGACACCCCAGACTATCACGTTTATCAAAATGCAGTATTTTAACCACACTGGACTATATTTACAAAATACATGACACCCCAGACTATCAAGTTTATTAAAATGCAGTATTTTAACCACACCGGACTATATTTACAAAATACTTGACACCCCAGACTATCAAGTTTATTAAAATGCAATATTTTAACCACACTGGACTATATTTACAAAATACATGACACCCCAGACTATCATGTTTATTAAAATGCAGTATTTTAACCACACTGGACTATATTTACAAAATACATGACACCCCAGACTATCAAGTTTATTACAGACTATCAAGTTTATTAAAATGCAGTATTTCAACCACACTGGACTATATTTACAAAATACATAACACCCCAGACTATCAGGTTTATTAAAATGCAGTATTTTAACCATACCGGACTATATTTACCAAATACTTGACACCCCAGACTATCAAGTTTATTAACATGCAGTATTTTAACCACACCGGACTATATTTACAAAATACATGACACCCCAGACTATCAAGTCTATTAAAACGCAGTATTTTAACCACCGTGGACTATATTTACAAAATACATGACACCCCAGACTATCAAGTTTATTAGAATGTAGTATTTTAACCACACTGGACTATATTTACAAAATACATGACACCCCAGACTATCAAGTTTATTAAAATGCCGTATTTTAACCACACCGGACTATATTTACAAAATACATGACACCCCAGACTATCAAGTTTATTAAAATGCAGTGTTTTAACCACACTGGACTATATTTACAAAATACATGACACCCCAGACTATCATGTTTATTAAAATGCAGTATTTTAACCACACTGGACTATATTTACAAAATACATGACACCCCAGACTATCAAGTTTATTACAGACTATCAAGTTTATTAAAATGCAGTATTTTAACCACACTGGACTATATTTACGAAATACATAACACCCCAGACTATCAAGTTTATTACAGACTATCAAGTTTATTAAAATGCAGTATTTTAACCACACTGGACTATATTTACGAAATACATAACACTCCAGACTATCAAGTTTATTAAAATGCAGTATTTTAACCACACTGGACTATATTTACCAAATACTTGACACCCCAGACTATAAAGTTTATTAACATGCAGTATTTTAACCACACCGGACTATATTTACAAAATACATGACACCCCAGACTATCGAGTTTATCAAAATGCAGTATTTTAACAACACGGGACTATATTTACAAAATACATGACACCCCAGACTATCAAGTTTATTAAAATGCAGTATTTTAACCACACTGGACTATATTTACAAAATACATGACACCCCAGACTATCAAGTTTATCAAAATGCAGTATTTTAACCACACCGGACTATATTTACAAAATACATGACACCCCAGACTATCAAGTTTATCAAAATGCAGTATTTTAACCACACGGGACTATATTTACAAAATACATGACACCCCAGACTATCAAGTTTATTAAAATGCAGTATTTTAACCACACTGGACTATATTTACAAAATACATGACACCCCAGACTATCACGTTTATCAAAATGCAGTATTTTAACCACACTGGACTATATTTACAAAATACATAACACCCCAGACTATCAAGTTTATTAAAATGCAGTATTTTAACCACACCGGACTATATTTACAAAATACTTGACACCCCAGACTATCAAGTTTATTAAAATGCAATATTTTAACCACACTGGACTATATTTACAAAATACATAACACCCCAGACTATCAAGTTTATTAAAATGCAGTATTTTAACCACACCGGATTATATTTACAAAATACATGACACCCCAGACTATCAAGTTTATTACAGACTATCAAGTTTATTAAAATGCAGTATTTTAACCACACTGGACTATATTTACGAAATACATAACACCCCAGACTATCAAGTTTATTAAAATGCAGTATTTTAACCACACTGGACTATATTTACCAAATACTTGACACCCCAGACTATCAAGTTTATTAACATGCAGTATTTTAACCACACCGGACTATATTTACAAAATACATGACACCCCAGACTATCGAGTTTATCAAAATGCAGTATTTTAACCACACGGGACTATATTTCCAAAATACATGACACCCCAGACTATCAAGTTTATTAAAATGCAGTATTTTAACCACACTGGACTATATTTACAAAATACATGACACCCCAGACTATCAAGTTTATCAAAATGCAGTATTTTAACCACATCGGACTATATTTACAAAATACATGACACCCCAGACTATCACGTTTATCAAAATGCAGTATTTTAACCACACTGGACTATATTTACAAAATACATAACACCCCAGACTATCAAGTTTATTAAAATGCAGTATTTTAACCACACCGGACTATATTTACAAAATACTTGACACCCCAGACTATCAAGTTTATTAAAATGCAATATTTTAACCACACTGGACTATATTTACAAAATACATAACACCCCAGACTATCAAGTTTATTAAAATGCAGTATTTTAACCACACCGGACTATATTTACAAAATACATAACACCCCAGATTATCAAGTTTATTAAAATGCAGTATTTTAACCACACGGGACTATATTTACAAAATACATGACACCCCAGACTATCAAGTTTATTAAAATGCAGTATTTTAACCACACCGGACTATATTTACAAAATACATGACACCCCAGATTATCAATTTTATTAAAATGCAGTATTTTAACCACACCGGACTATATTTACAAAGTACATGACACCCCAGACTATCAAGTTTATTAAAATGCAGTGTTTTAACCACATTGGACTATATTTACAAAATACATGTGAACGCTAGAGGAACCTTCGAGTCCTTGTAAACGTGTATTAGTGAATTGGTAATCAGATGAAAAGTGTGGAACAAAACAGGTGCCTATTGGTAATTGCTTAAGCATTCGTTATTTGAACGTTGAATAAAACTCGTATGGTTTCTTCAAATGTTAAATATGGGATAGGAAAATGTAACTTATTTAAGGATACCATGTTTTCCATAGTTGATGTTTTTAACAGAAAGCCCATGCCGTTGTTTTGTTTGTTTTATACCGTTGTAGATATCTGCAATACAGCTGTAACTTATACATTGACTATGATACTAATATAAACCAGATGAGTATTTAAAATTGAAAAAATATAGGTGTGGGTCAACAGATATTCTGATCTTGATGAGAGAGTTGTCTCATTGTTCTGAGAAATAGATTTGGTATTTATTCCGAACAAACCAGTCATATTAAAGTAACAAAATGTCACATTATTCTCGATTCTCATTCCAGGAGAGATAGGAGACTGGAAGAACCAGTTCACGGTAGCACAGAATGAACTGTTTGACAGGATTAGCACGGAACAACTCAGGAACAGCATGTTTACGTTTCAGTATGAGTAGGTTACATTTGACAAGGAGCACGTGGCAATGATTGCTGAACGCCAATGCCTTAAACATGGCAAGTTTAAAATTCATTGAGAGAAGCTCGTTACAGAACTATTGTCAATTTCAAATAGCTGAACGGACATTGCCGCTGTTCACATATACATGTATATTACGCTTCATTGCACAGTTATATGTTTACATTCACTTGCCTCTTTCTGTTGAAAGAACGTATCAAATAATCTGTAATTTAGGTAGGCGGGACTACACCGTCATTTTACCGTGGCTAGATATTTCCATCTCCCTCTACCGTCGAGATAAAATGTTCATGCACACACCGACATCCTGTGCACACCAACATCAAACATCGTTTGATATAAAATTATGAACACTATATAGTATTATTTACTGTACTCGCCTTTGCATCTGTAATACATTACTATGTAATATCGGTACTCTCCTTTGCATCTGTCATACATTACTATGTAATATCGGTACTCTCCTTTGCATCTGTCATACATTACTATGTAATATCGGTACTCTCCTTTGCATCTGTCATACATTATTATGTAATATCGGTACTCTCCTTTGTATCTGTCATACATAACTATGAGTGACTTCGATCACGAACCATAGAAGCCGTAGTTTAACTATGGTCAGATCGAATACGCAATGGTTTAACCAGAATGACGTCATCAGTCTACTATAGTTTAACCCACGGCAAGGGGATGGTTGCTCTGGTTCAAACATGGTGGACAAAAATAAACTTTCACAAATTTGAAACTTACTTTGTTGTATCTTCGGCATTTATATACATTTGACTTGAGTTATAAATGTGTTATTTGTATGTAGTCAGTTACTCGATACATATATACAATTGCAACAACTATTAACTGTTTTATAGCGAATTATTTGAGAAATTGCGTTGCCGGTGTCAAGGTAAAAAACGTATGGTTTAAATGCACCATGTATCGGCATAGTCTAAAACCTGGGATGGAATAGAATTGGAATGGAATGAGCTTTTGATTCCAATCGCATTCCTTTCCATTCCATTCTAGTCTAAAGTTCCCATTCCATAGTTTAGTCTGTGACACGTAGTGAGTATAGGACAAAATATGGAAGAATGCATTGGATGAAAATTGAACTGAAAAAATGTGAAATATGCTTATTTTACCATATAAGGCTATCAGGAAAGCATGGGAACACAATGTAATATATTGAATTGGGGTTTTAACACATGAAAGGTTATATGGCGCCTAACAGGGTTCATTCTCCATGTACATCGAGATAAAATATGGAAAACGGGCCTAGAACCTTCTAACCCTGAACTGCAGAGTTGCTGCACATTCTATTGTAGATACTCCATTTACGCCGGAGCCACGTTATAGTTTTTCTGCCACTGCTCTAATATATCTGACATGTTCTAACCTATTGGTATTATAACCTCTAACCACACACATTCACAAATAGACTGGCACACGCAGACTATCACACACGCACACACACACGCGCGCGCGCAAACACACACACACAAACATTGACATTATTATGTACATGGCAGACACATGTACGCAAACTAACAAAGACAGTGCGCAATATCATAGCATTGTAGTGTAGTAGTACTCAGTTGGGGTGTATGTAAATAGATAGGTTTGTAAACGCGTTACTACTGTCTCGCCGCAGAGCGATAGCGGTAGGTATCGCTTCACATGCAATCGTTCTGAGTTCAAACCCCGCTGAGTGTACTAGTTTTTCCTCGTCCGTTTACAGTAGTATGGTCGGTGAAATTGCGTTTGATCAATGTAAAGCATTAAATCTTTTAATTCAATACAGACAAAGGGGCGGAGCTTTACCATACTATAACGTCCGATAAATTAATGGAAGTTAGAGTACGGACAGCACGCGCGCACAAGGTCACTAAGTACACCATACTACACCAAAATAAATAGAGTCTGTCACAGCTTGCTGGTGCCTAACCAAGTTCTTTTTCTATTTTTAGCGTCATTGGGCTGATAAGTTTTTGAATATCTGGGCCAAAAAATAACAAACACATTTTTGACAATCATATGAAAATCATCGGAAACGTATTTCCACGTCGACGACAACGCAAAACAAGTTATAAAATCACTAGGGAAATGAACAACTTGATCAACTACATCAATTCCTAATAGGAATAAACAAAAGTCTTACTACATGAGTATCATTATAACTTGTTTTGTTGTTCGAATATGGTTTCGGTTGAAAAACGTCCAAATAATGATGAAAAAGACAGCTGTTTTTTACGATGGCCTATTTGGCTCACATTTACTTCACTTCTATTTCTTGACTTCCGAATTCCGAATTCCGCATTCCGCACATTTATAAGTAGGTAAGTATACTCCCTGGTAGTAAGTAAGTAGTACGAGTAAAAGACTACTACTACTACTACTACTACTACCTACTATTTCTACAACTACTACTACTATACTACCACTACCACACCACTACCACAACCACAATAATAGTAATGATAATGATAATGATATTATTAATAATAATAATGATGATAATAATAATAGTATTAATAATAATGTATGCGTGCACGTGCATGTATGTGTTTTGTGAAATCACAGTGTTAAAAATGTGTACTTCTCACATTTTATATTTAATAATCATATATTCTAATACACCCGCACTATATAGCCTAGTTTAAAATATCTCGTTATATTGAACGATATATCACTGTAATTTTTGCAACGTTAGGAGAATAAGCATAATTTTTGCTATTGACCTGGGAAGGTCTGCCCGAAGGCTGTTCCGCCTGTATAACTTACCGAATTAATGTCGGTAAATATATCGAAACGCGCAACATGAAAACAAAATACCCAAATAAAATTACACACGACGGTTTAGTGTTGTTGTTTAAGTAAAAATAGGAAACACACGTTGTTTCGACCTAATAATTACAATATCAAATCAGCAATGTTTATTACAATAAACATTCTTGATCGTCGACTTTTTTATGAATAAAATACCGGGCCACCGCAAAATGTCACTGCGCATGTCTACTATAAATAAACGTAAACATTTTTTTACTACGAGGCCCGTCTGCAAAACCGTGAAAACGTCTGCAACAAACATGGCAGACACCATTTCAATACCAATTGGTGCTATTGTTGATTTGAGAGGTTCCAAGGAACTCTGGAAAGTAATTTCACATGTTGATGAGAGGAATTTTTGCAGGCACTATTCAATAATGTCTGTGAATACCGGTGAGATTAAAAGGGCATTCAAACACGAACTATTTGAGCGCAGTTCATCCAGCTACAAGGAAGTGAACCAGTTCTTGAGGGAACAGGGAGCAGGCTTGTTAGCAAATGATTTCAATGATGATTTTATGACAGAGCTGTTTAGTGAGAATCCTGAAGATATTGAGGTTCTCTTAAGCGATACTAGGGAGAAGGACACGCCTCAACCTGATGAATTGTTGACAAAACCGTCCACTAGCAGGTTCAAAATAGTCACCGAGGAGGATATTGATCATCTAGCAAGTAAACGAACAGAACCAACTACAAACAACATGACGAAATGGGCTGTCAAACTGTTTAAAGGTATATAATACTAAAGGTCCCTTTACATTACTCAAGCTACTTCGCCCAACCAGGTATCCACAATCTATAACTTGACCAGTATTCTGTATTATATCACGCTATTTCATAATCGAATGTAGTTGGAGTCACAATTTTTTTTAGTATGTCCATGATACAATATCATGCTGCTGCTTTTGGAGTTCGGTCTCATGAAATTATTGTTTACAAATTACAATTGAAGGGGCTTGAGTTTTGAATTGAATTGGGTTTTAAGGCGCACCAACACATGAAAAGGTTATATGGCGCCTAAAAGGCATGAACATGCCAGGCTCATCTTCCATGTACATCAAGATAAAATATGGAAAATGGGCCTAGAACCTTCTCACCCTGCTGCAAATTCTATCGTAGAAACTCCATTTACGCTGGAGCCACGTTATTGTTTTTCTGCCACTGCTCTTTTGATGCGAGCGAGATAGCACCTGAAACAATGCAGGGATCATGATGAAGACCTTTAATGAACATGAACAAAAAATGATAAAATGAACATGAATTTGGGGGGATTCTACCCCTCTGCCTACCCCTCCAAAGGGATCTGCAGTGGCCGTATTCTTTGCCCCGTGACCAAACCGGGCCCCCGGCAACCACACATGGCGAAGGGGCTTGAGAAATTATTGTTTACAATTGAACAACAAAAAGGGATATAACATACTCGGTAAATTTTTTTTTGGACCAAGGCAGTGTTCGAACCCGTACAATGATCGCTGAACCATGACATTCGACCATAGTTCTTATTATCTCAGTTGATAATAGACAATAGATCAACAATCAACAATAATTATCGTTTACAATGGAAGTTTGCAAAAAATTAATAGTCTTTTTATTGGTTACTCGAATGTCTGTAACTGTTACTTTTTATGGACTTCGCAACATCTTTTACAGCCCCATTGTGTTCGCAATATTTTTTTAAAATCAAATCTTGTTTGGAATTTATTGTTTCTGGTACCAAATTAAAAGGGTAGGGTAGATTTTGGTTAGATACTTAAATTCTGTCCAATAGTTTTATTTTTATATGACTTTATATACATCGTTTACTGTGAATTATCGTTTAATATATCACGGTTTGGAGTTCAATTGTAAACAATAATTTCACTGAGCCCGAAGGAGTTATTTAAAAACAAAATTACGAAAGATAATGTTTAAATTAAATTTAATCGTAGTTCTAATAATATAAACACAAGTCATCCCATTTGATTTTGTTAAGTGCAATTTGAGTAGATGCACATGTGTAAACAATTAAATCCTCAGGACTGGTGATTGAAAATTTACAAGTTTATTTCCGTGCTCTTATCGTCTCAGTGTATTATGATTCTTGACAAAACGTATTGTGTTTCCATCCCGGCTTGACAAATCCATGTATCGTGATATTCCGATTTATATAAAATGGCATGTTTAAATAATAATTTTCCGATTTTAAAATGACACACCTTCATTTCATGGAAAGGTCTGTTCTCTTTAATCCACCACGTCACATGCTACGCGAAGTCCTGATTGTCCATACTGAATTAAATTCATTAATCAGTAATAATCCAGTGGCAGCGCGTTAAATCCATTTATCAGTCATTCTCCATTGGATGAAGTAATAATCCTGTGGTAAGCGCGTTGAAATATATCTCACCAGTATAATCCGACAACAGATTCTGATTCTAATGCTGATGGTTAACAACCAGGATCAGCATAATCGTTATGTTGACCGACTTTCGTAGGAACTATTGACATGTCATATAATTATCCTTTTTCTTTTAATACAGATATCACTGTTAACAAACATTGTAAGAATATAATTTATGTAATTCCTACTAAATGTATCACTGTCTACACTTATCGATTCATAGTGTACCAGTATGTGATATACTGCTAATAAATTTTATTCAAATTGTGTAGATTCACACAGCAATAATTGTAGTTCAATTACAAAAAACATCAATTGTTATGGTACATGCAGATAAAAACAACTGAACTTGTCTCTCACTAGCAATAAAGCAGATTCTCTGTTATTAAGTTCCATGTCAGCAGTTTTGTGCCTGAAATAAATAAAGAACATAATATAGTTTTCAATGCCTAGAAATAGAACATTATTTATGGTGAATTATTGTGTAATATATCACGGTTTGAAATTCACTTTTAAAAACAATAATTTCACGAGTCCGAAGTGCGAGTGAATTATGGCTTACAATAATTGTTTATCTTTTATAGAACGATCGATTATTTTAGCAAATGAGTGAAAACACTAGCAAGTTAAAATAATTTGTTTAGTATGATAACAGTTTGTGTATGTTTGAACTTTCCTAGAAGTTGATGTTGACATCAAAACTTTTAATAACATCATAGATATAAATTAAAACATGAACTTGTTGTTTCATTGAATCAGAATAAAAATATAATTTGTTATTTTAATCATTTTCTTCAGTGAAACTCCTGAAATTTAATAAACATTTTTTGGACCAGGGCAATATATAAGATAATATATTACCGAGTATATTTATTTTATTACATTTTTGACAGTGAAAAAATGGGATTTCTCAGTGAAAGAATATTCATAATCGCTAAATTTTAATAACTGACTCCGAACACAAAATGCGACTTTACGACGTCAATAAAGTTTTGCTGGCTGACGTCATACGCCGACAATGTTCACTAAAGCGAAGAATTATTATCGGAAAATCCTTCACTCAATGGTAGGTGTGTTTTGTTTTTCACTCACATACGCTTGTTCATGAAAAGAATAACACGTCTACCATCATGTGAGGGATTTCCCTATAATCGATCCCAGCTGTTAAATAATCTCTACTTATTTTACTCCAGGAACAGTCAATTAAAATATGAAGACATTTTTACTTTTATCAATAGACAAGCTGTAGGTTGCTTAGTCTAAAGAGTGATTGGACGACAAGGCCGCAATGTTTTTTTTTATTATATTGTCATCTCCTTCCTCCCCAAACTGTTTAGCCCTCCCCGACAAATTTTATTGCCTTTGAATCTCAAATTTCTTTAAAATTACACCAATTTGGGATGAAAACTAATAAAAAAATTCACCTGGTCCAAATATGCATAATGAACTAACCGGAATACTTTTTTTCCAGAATGGATGGTAGAAAATCAATTTGATCCCCAGTTTGAAGAAAGGACTCCCACACAACTTGATGCCATTTTGCAGAAGTTCTATGCCAGTCTCCAGACCAAAAAAGGAAAGGAATACTCTAAGGCATCCCTAATTGGTGTGAGGGCAGGGATAAATAGACATCTGACCAGCCCGCCTTACAGTCGGCAAATAAACCTGATGAAAGATAGGGATTTTATGAAATCGAATCAAGTACTTTTCGGTATCGTTAAGGAACTGAAACGTGAAGGAAAAGACACAAGTCAGCACAAAGACCCTGTCACCAAAGACGACATTGCAAAATTATACGATAATGGCTTTTTCAATGTCGATAATCCAAAGACTTTGCAAAACAAGGTACTGTTCGACATCATGGCACATTTTGGTAGGCGGGGAAGAGAAGGACTGGCTGCTTTGAGGAAGAATTCATTTACGATTAAAACAGACGACAATGGACATAAATACGTCTGCATGGCATATAATGAGGCTGACAAAACCCACCATGGAATTGATTCAAGGGAGTCGCACAAACAACCTAGGATGTATGAGACAAGTGAAACCAGGTGTCCTGTTCAGGCATTTGTGAAATACACCTCAAAACTTAATGTTGAAAATGAATCATTTTTTCAAAAACCACTTCAAGCTGGATCTAATTCGGGTTGGTATGGAAAGCAATCTGTAGGGGTTAACACCTTGTACAACTTTATGTCAAGATTATCATCTGAGGCTGGACGTAGCAAACGTTATACAAATCACTGTATTAGAGCAATGGTAGCCTCCACCCTGTGCCAAGCAGGTGTTTCTAGCACGGGCATAATGTCGGTAACTGGACACAGAAATGTACAGAGCCTCCAATCTTACATTAGACCATCGGATGATCAAAGGAGAAGCATCAGTAATATTCTTACTGGGGATGAAACTGTAAACGAAACTGGTTTCCCCACCCACTCCCTGCCAGCCAGTGACAAGCAGCTGAGTTTGACTGCTGGGTCTAGCGGTAGCATAAGCGTATTTTCGGGTAATGTGTCAGCTGGCACAATAACGGTAAATGTATACCAAAAACAATGACATAATCATTGGATACGTACAATTATAAGACTGGATCGGTCGTTGTCCGAAATCTCTGCTTCCTAACTTCTCTGATGAAACCTTTAAAGAGGGTCACTGTCACGTGACGTGTCGCCTCGATGTGTTGTTATTGTTAAATTGTTAAATTTGTTAAATTAAATGATTTTGTCATCGTTATTCCATGATTCGTTACATCTTGTTTTTTTCTTTTTAAACTTTAAATCCTCTTTATCAAGCTTGTACACATATACAAAAACACATGGGGATAAACGGAACAGCCTATTGTATTTAGCCTGTCTTCGATTGGTTGACCTTGGCAACGTTAGGAGAGTAAGCAAGGCAATGCGAAAGATTACAGTTGTGTGCACTATTTTCGCATTTTAGGGGTATTAGAATAGAAATAGAACATCGTTTACGGTGAATTATCGTTTAATATAACACGGTTTGGAGTTCAATTGTAAACAATAATTTCACGAGCCCGAATCGTTTAATATAACACGGTTTGGAGTTCAATTGTAAACAATAATTTCACGAGCCCGAAGGGCGAGTGAAATTATTGTTTACAATTGAACTCCAAACCGTGTTATATTAAACGATAATTCACCGTAAACGATGTTCTATTTCCTAAATATAAAGATGTATGAATATTGCCAGTGACAACGAATGTTGTATTTTTTATAATATAAAATCCATAACCTTAAATTAAATTCTATATATAGAG
Source organism: Cyrtodaria siliqua (assembly GCA_037043455.1). Taxonomy (NCBI): domain Eukaryota; kingdom Metazoa; phylum Mollusca; class Bivalvia; order Adapedonta; family Hiatellidae; genus Cyrtodaria; species Cyrtodaria siliqua. The sequence goes on along the minus strand of JAWPHD010003304.1, from coordinate 206,354 downwards.
GATCTTACTTACATGAGTACTCATTCATTATTGAATTTATTAAACGAGTTGGCAAAATAATAAAATGCGAGGCTCCTTGCCGAGCATAATATCATTTTTGCATAATATCATTTTTGCTAACGAGTTTAATAAATTCAATAATGAATGAGAACGACTTTTATTGCATTGTGCCTGTCGCTTTAACACGCGAAACCGACATATACCGTGGGAATTGGATCATAGCCATTATCGATATTTTTTTACAGCGCATACTAGGCTTATTTGCATACTTATATAACTAGTAGTATATCGAAAATATAGAATGGTGTTATTCTACTCCAACACCGTAAGTTATGTGATAAAATCTGAATATCCCTGTTAATCCTTTGTAAACGTATATACAATGTACTATTATATCCCATAAATATACACAAACTCCAACTTGAGTATCTGTTGATCCTTGGCACACTTTAAACTTTAATATAAAATATAAAATTGTCAAAATTACACTAAATATTGATGCAAACATGAAAAAACAAACGTACTTTTTTTTGTGTGTTGTCTTTTTCATTGTCTATGAGACGATGACAGGCGCGTAGCTGGGTACAAATTTGAGTTACGCACCTCTGCTAATGGGGTCCGGGGGCGTGCGCCCCCGTGATTTTGTTTTTGCCAGACGATCACAGGTGAGTTTTGGCGTATATTAAATAGCAATTTTAAGCTTATTTTGACTGCTATTTTAATACACATTGAAATCAGAAGACAAAATTAAATCAGGTACGGCATACGGAATTTCAATACAACTCACCCCTCCCCTTCAGTTTTTATTGCGTTTTTCGCATTTCGCATTTTTGTTTTCGATTTTAATTTTTTCCGACATTGACAAATAATTGTAAGCACTTGCTTAGGTGCGTAAGCCCAGCTACGCGCCTGCTCTCTTAAACTCAATTGGTACGAATAAACTGTAATCTTATATCCGAAAAGTTCATACGCGGATCCAGGATTTTACCTCGAGGGGGAGCAAAAGTTTTGACAATAACAAGAAAACTACAACACACGTTTCTTTTCGATTTTTTCACGATGGTGTATCTAGGAGGTGTCCAGGGGGAGGTCCAGAAGCGGTCCAAACTTTACAAACCTTAATACTTTATGTAATTTATAAAATCTCAGTCCGGCCCTTCGCACGGGCTTCCCTCTGGATCCGCTAGTGATCCACTCTGAATTTATACTCCAACCTGGTTCCGCTAGTGATTTACACCACACACACATAACAATAAAATATTGCTTGACTTCTGAATTCCGAATTCCGCATTCCGCATTCCATAATAATGTGTTTTTTTCATGTTTGCACTAATACTAAATAAGAGTATTTTTGAAAATCTTATATTGAAGTTTATAGTGTGTATATGCAAGGGATTAACAGATACTCTCCCCTAGTGGTTGCCGGGGTAGAATACAACCACTGAAAATCCCGCTAGAGGCAGAGGGGTAGGACCCCCCTTCATGTTCATTTTGTCATTTGTTATCAGGCTCATTCAAGGTCTTCATCATGACACCGCGTATGCAAACGTGGAAACGTGGCTCCATCGTAAATGGAGTGTTTACTTTAGAATGTGTAGCAACTCTGCAGTTCTGCAGGTTAGAATGGTCGAGGCCCATTCTCCATATTTTATCTTTATGTAAATGGAGGATGAGCCTGGCATGTTAATCCCTGTTAGGCGCCATATAACCTTTCATGTGTTGGTGCGCCGTAAAAATCCAATCCAATTAACAGATACTCAAGTAGGAGTTTGTGTATATTTATAGGGTATAAGAGTAGGAGTTTGTGTATATGTATACGGTATAATAGTATATACGTTTATGGTGCATTTATACAAAGGATACACGGATACTCAGGTTATAGGGAATTTAATTTAAAAATATGTGGTTTATATAAAAATACAACAATCGTGGTCACTGGCAATATTCATACAATTTTATATTACAAATATAAAATGTGAGAAGTAATTGCATCTTTAACAGTAACACTGTGATTTCACAACACACATACATGCACATGCACGCATAAATTATTATTATTATTATTATTATTATTATCTTACTACCTACTTCTAAATGCGGATTGCGGAATTCGGAAAGCAGAATTTGGAATGCGGAATTGGAAATGCGGAAGTCAAGAAACAGAAGTGAAATAAATGTGAGCCAAATGGGCAATCGTAGTTTTTTTCCTCCCGACTCTTCGTTTCTTTTTTCTTGCCTGGTAGGTAGGTTTCGAGAAAGCAACGTTGTTTTTCTCAGTATATTTGTTTTGAAGTATGACTGCATCAGCCAGAGGAGAAATGTTTATTTACAGTATAATTTTTATTTGTTATGCAGGATGACTCTTTCAACCAGAGGAGAAATGTTTGTTTTCATTAGATGTGTTATCTAGGATGACCCGCTAAAGATAGAAAAAACTCGGTATGGCCTTATTTAAAAACCTCGATGGGCTAAGCCCATCTCGGTGTTGTATGAAAGTCAGTTGGTAACCAACTCGCTGAGACTAGACTCTATATATTACATATTTGTTCATGTGCCTGTATTCAGTTGGTAGCCAAGACTCTAGATATCACATATTTGTTCATGTGCCTGTATTTATTCTAGTTTTAGTTGTTAATTTTGGATTGACATATATCTATATGATAAAGTAAACACATTTCAGGTTTTACACTATGCCGCGTGTAACTATGGTTTAACTAGACTAAGTTCGCATTACTCCTTTACTAGACATGCGCAGAACGACCATAGTTAAACTATAGTTAGTGATCGAAGTCCCTCTATGTAATATCGGTACTGTACTTTGTATCTGTCATACATTACTATGTAATACCAGTACTCTCCTTTGCATCTGTCATACATTACTATGTAATATCGGTACTCTGCTTTGTATCTGTCATACGTTACTATGTAATATTGGTACCCTCCTTTGTATCTGTCATACATTACTATGTAATATCGGTACTCTCCTTTGCATCTGTCATACATTACTGTGTAATATCGGTACTCTCCTTTGCATCTGTCATACATAACTATGCAATATCGGTACTCTCCTTTGCATCTGTCATACATTACTATGTAATATCGGTAATCTCCTTTGCATCTGTCATATTTTACTATGTAATATCGGTACTCTCCTTTGTATCTGTCATACATTACTATGTAATATCGGTACTCTCCTTTGCATCTGTCATACATTACTATGTAATATCGATACTCTCTTTGCATCTGTCATACATTACAATGTAATATTCTAATAAAACGGAGTGGAATTCGTCCGCCGTCTAGAAATCAGATACATCCGACAGGAGTGCTTAAAATAGTGTTTCAAATAAATGTTTAAACTTGCTACAACTATTTGTGAAGGTCCAACTGAAGCACTGCCTTCTGATAACAACATTATTATATAGACTACATTAATAAGTGATGATTTACTAGTTCATAAGAACCCATTATTATCATTATTCGATTAATAAGCGACACTGGTAGATAACCACACAAATAAACACTGTACTATATAAATAATATATAGGATGACATAGTGCAGTTAGAAAATGAAAAGTAAAACAAGCTGGTTTAAGCGTTCATTCGTTTTCAATAATCATGTTTGTTTCGTATGTGTGTCGTGGTCAGCAGCCAATGATATCCCAACGCAGGGATACGTTTTCTTCCAACAGGGTTGGGCGGAGTTTTACACAGAGAGCAGTTACTGGTGCAGGAAACATCTGTGTCACAATTGTACTCATGTCTTTATTGTCCGAAAACGTCTCAACAATATTCAAACATATTCATATTAGCTGCGAGAAGCATAGTACTTGTGTTGTGTACCTAACACAGTGTGTACCTAACACAGAGCTAAGACGCGATCCTTTTTAGAGTAGGTAGGTGTCCTACCTGTAATTCAAAACCATGGAATCGTGGCTCTGTGGTAGGCTCGTATAATGCATGTAGACCATTACAAAACTCGAGAAAATGAGCTTAATTAAAGAGTTTAATTTACCGTCACAAGACGTATACCGTTGTATAGCTCATGCTTCCTAATTAAGAAATAATTGGTATATATGAATACATAATTGTATAGTTATTGTTTAACATTTGGTGTAGAAGAATTCGGAAAACAAAATACATGAAAATGTTTTAAACAAATAAAATAATTCTCGCATAATAAACTGACACTATGTTCTAATTTGGCCAATTTAACACGTGGGGTGCGAAGTGGGAGTCAAACAAAGGACCATAATTCTGTAATAAATTAGGCAGTCAACAATGGGTGATATACAGGGGCATGATAAGGATATATATGTATTTTGGGGTTTCTGGACCAAATCTCTCGTTTCACTCGAGATTTGATCCAAAAAAAACAAAATACATATATATATAAAACTCTTACCACAAGTTGCTGAAATAAGCTGGTTCAGAGTTATATTCCGAGATGTTTTAATAAAAGTTGATTTGTTATCAAAATTACACCCAAATCAACGAATAAACACGAAATCAACAAAATTTATAAAAAAATTTAGAAAATCATATAGTTTGATTCTCCGAGCTTGAATACAAAGGTGGTGGATCATACTGAAACACATTACTAAAACAATAAATCACACACTTTTTAGACTTTTTTGTAAGGATGCCATTGCTTCCTTTCTTCCCTGCCCCACTAGTTCTTTTTTTTTGAACTTCGCTAATTTCAAGTTTCTTTTGCTTGATGTCCTGTTTCGAACTATAATAATTACAAACTATAAATATTATTCCCTTTTCCTGCGTTTTTATTGGCTAGTCAATGAATCTTTTGCGTTGTTATTTTTCGATAACACGTCACATTATTAATCATGTGACCAAGGAACTACTTTTGGTAATTCCCAAACTTGCTCTAAAAATAGCGATCAATGTGTGGTATTTATAGTAACATTATGCGCAGAGTAAATAAGTAATTTTTAACTCAAAGCGACGGGGAAAAATGTATAATAAATGTTTTAATCGGTAAATGAACAAAATAATTAAATTCTATTATTTCTGGTACACTTGAGAATTTGTTTTTATTTCATAAAACGCGTTCCGAGAAAGTTCGTCTGTTCACCTGCGAAGTGTCATAAAAGACAAAATGGCACGAACGAACGATCTTCTTTCAGAAGATTATGGCTTTTTTGCCATCACTTTGCCGACAGAGTTTCAGTTTGAAGATGTGGGGAATGACCCACAAACTGACCCACAAATAAATGAATTAATTTGCCAAGTCATCTCTGGTGAATTTGACGGTGAGTCAGTTGACCAAGCACTGCCAAATATCACAACCAATCATTCTGTGGAGGGCGAAATACCACAGCCTACCCTGGAGCTGTTACCACAGCCTACCCTGGAGCTGTTTCTCACGGCACTGGAGCGTGAAATACAACCGCCCACCCTGAAGCCAGTTCCCATGGCACAACAAGATATAATCATTGAAAATGATGGTAAAATTCTTCAGTAAAATATTCCTCTATCAAAAACTTGTAAACATTTGTTATGTTATTTTGTGACATCAACCACAGAGGGAGATGTGATGAAGGATAGTTTCCCATCTGACATGCCTCGGTCAATGATCGAACCCACACGAGTTCTGCAGAACTAAAGCTTACGGTGTTATCCTCTGAGTTAACGAGGAAGCCACATTTTTCCAAACAAATCGCAAAGAAAAGAAATTGTTCAGGATGTTCAGTTGCTCTGTATTTTTTTATCCAAATTGTGATTTACTTTTTTGATCGATGTTAATGTACTTTCTCATCACTCGGATTGTGCTCAAGTTATCCAAAGCACGACAAAAAACTACTGAACTGCCTTGTTTATTTCCGTTATCCAGCATTTTAAACGGTTACGGTGTACCAAGGGATCATTCGGCCTATATTTGCATATTTATTTAGCGACTGACTTATTATACCAACTGCTACATTTAATTATTCAATAACGTGAAATATGTGAAATTGTGCATTTAATAAACAATTTTAGAAAACAAGTGCATCATGAAGACCTGGATTATTTCTTTCTCCAACTTTAATATTAGATGATTTTTCTGTTTAAAGAATGTCAAAGCACACACAGAATGAACAGTCGTAAGAATTTTATTTTGAATTTGTCCATAATTCAACATAATTTACACATGCGTAACAGCTAGAAAAATGTAATTAATCAAACTGAAACAAATTTTAATAAAAATTATTTCGGTAACATATTTTTAAAAATTCAATACAGATATAAAGGACGATGCCGAACAGCAACAGGCTCCCCGCAGATTTAAGAAGCTGTCTGAGGAGGACCTACATAACTTAGAGTTACACAAGCAAAGTGAAGCCACAAAGAGGAACACTAAATTGGGTGTTAATCTGTTTGAAGGTTAATAAAATATACACAAATACATGCCAGAAATATTCATTAAATATAACATGGCCATGGTTTTACACAATTTGTGATCTGTCATTTAGCCAAGGTTGTAATTAACTTTTCAAGTAAGCGGCTCACAGAATGGAGTAGACGGGTATTTTGATTGATAATGGTATAAAATAAGTATACTGTAAAGGTATGATAGTATCCGGGTAGACCAGTCAAAGTACCTCCTCTTAATGACACCTCTAAATTTACGTGTTACAAATCCTTTCACAACGTCACTAAAATATTAAAAGTTACGCTTTGATAATGTCGCATAATGGGAACTGACCCTAAAATAAACAAATTATGGCGCAATCTGTGCAACAATCTATAATGCAAAGGCCAAATAATATCTGTTTACTGTAACGTGACCGAGTCTTTTCTTTTTTTTTTACCGAGAATAAAAAAATCTAATTATTCCGACAATAGTTATTGTTCAGTTTGTTAAGCACACTCGCAAAAAGTGAGCCAAAAAAGTGAGTGTATCTTTTCTGAATCACGCAAGATAAAATGACGTCTATCACTCAAATGTATCGCTATCTAATTGTTCTCGAGCTTAAAGTCTTCACTTATGAAAAGTAAAATAAAAGCAAAACATAAAAAGCCGACATTCCAGCCAAATGTTTTCCAACAGTGCAACAATAAACACAATCATGTATTATATTCGGACGAAGGGAAACACTTTAAGATTAATAATCCAGAATATTTGCAATCCTCCATATCACATTCGGTCTTTGAATACTATTCACATTTTTAAAAAGATACCAGAAATATTTATTAAATGTAATTTGTGATCCGATGTGTTATACTTGGAAATATCGCAAAAAAAGAATAGTTATTGTTCAATAATGTCACAGAATATGAAAACTGATCATAAAAATATCCAAACAGTAACATCGAGAGTGGCCATATTTTTTAGATTATGACATGTTATACTTTGATAATGTCGCAAATAATGATATGTTATCGTTATAATAATTTAACATCCAAAAAAATGAAAAATTGATCCTTGAACAAATAATGCGCAATAAAATGAGAATTTATAAAAAAAATCAAACGATAAAAACACTTAGTAAAATATTTATAATCCATTCTAAGTAAACAATCACATATTGTCCCAATTTTTAAAAAAAATAAAATGTTAGAAATATTAATGTAAAGTCAAGTGTAACGTAACCATGGTCATGTTTTTACGCAATTTTTGGACTGCCCGTGAAATCTTCCATTGAACTGTCCTTGAAATGTTATACTTCCATTGAACTGTCCGTGAAATGTTATACTTCCATTGAACTTTCTGTGAAATGTTGGAATGCTTCTATAAAACTGTTCGCGAGATGTTATACTTCAATTGTACTGTCCGTGAAATGTTATACTTCCATTGAACTGTCCGTGAAATGTTATACTTCCATTGAACTTTCTGTGAAATGTTGGAATACTTCTATAAAACTGTTCGCGAAATGTTATACTTCAGTTGTACTGTCCGTGAAATGTTATACTTCCATTGAACTGTCCGTGAAATGTTATACTTCCATAACGTCATAAAAAAAGAATATAATATGTCATTAACACTGCATAACCTTTAGTGTTGTTTTTTCGCAAGCAAACTGTACATTTATGCCTATAGTGGATTTATTTTCCAGAGTGGTGCATCGAGAGTGGTCATCCGGTTGTGGATTTAAACAGTGTACCATCCGAAGATCTGGCAGTTTTGCTGCGCGAATTTTATGCGTCTGCAGCCCCAAAGAGCATCGACAGCCGCAAAAGTCACTTCCGAAAACCAAGCCAAGGAATACCACCGAAATTCCCTGAAAAACATAAGAGCGGCTTTAAATAGGCATATGAAAGACTTGGGAAGAGACACTGATATTGTTCGCGACAAGTGTTTTCGGAAGTCAAACGACCTGTTAAATGCCAAGCTTAAATACATGGTAAAGTCAAGTGCGTCAAGGCCCACTCAGCACAAAAAAATCATATCAACGCTGATCCGCAAATTCTCATGTACAAGATATGGTTCTGTCTAGCGTTCCATTTTGTCAGTCGAGGTTTAGAATTATATCGTCAGCTCAATGTCCATTCTTTTAGCTTCAATGTTGATGATGAGGGTATTGAGTATGTTTCCATTCAACATGAAACACAACAAAAGAACCTCCAGGGTGGGTTGGGTGATCCAGAAGCTCCATATGACAAGCGTATGTATGCAACAAACGATAATGGTTGTCCGATTAAAGCACTTAAATTATTTCTTGATCATTGCGACAAGGATGCACCAGCTTTGTTTTGCCGCCCAAAGTCAAACACCACTGCCCAATGCTGGTATACCTGTAAGCCAGTATCACAAAGAATGTTTTCTGATTTTATGAAAAAAATATGTGAACATTCTGGTTGCAGTGTCATGTACACAGCACATAGTCTCAGAGCAACCGCTATAAGCGCGTTAAGTGATGCTGGTGTTGAGTTATGTCACATAATGTTGATGTCTGGCCACAGAAACGAAGCTTCTGTGAGAAGTTACAGCCGTGACTGCACATCCTTCCAAAAGAGGGAAATTAGCACGACTCTGTCGGCTAAAGGTTATCAAAATGCCTCAGTCCCAGTGTCTTCAGGTCACACATCCGTGGGTCAACAACCAAAGCAATTAAGTTTATGTGATCGGCAACAGTCCTTTAGTGGAAGACAGACTACATGCCTTGAACGTCCGCAAATCAATGACGTCGGGCAAATTGAAGCATACCCCACCCACTCTGATATTCCACCCGGAATGTCAGATTTAGCTAATTTGTCAGGCACAAATAATGATTCCAGCGTGAAGTCAGTCATGTTGTCGTCAATGATCTCCCAATCTCGTGGTTTTCTCGCTGATTCAACCTTTAATTCGTGCAATTTCACGTTTAATGTCGGCCACGATATGTAAACATTCCATTGACTTGACCGTGTTGAGTCCGTTGAATAGTCCAGCGTTTGGTGTTTAAAGTTTAGTTGATTTTATGTTGTTCATCTATTGCTTCTTACCACATGTCTTCTGTAGCAATAAACTTACAAATATTTGTTAAAGACTGTCTCAAATAAAACAATATTTTGTATTTTAAACAGCGTAGTGTTACATATTGGAAAGGTGAGATTTGCCCGATTAAAATCGATTGGAAGTTCTCAGTGCGCAATTGCCCACAGGTGCTTGTGGACTGTGTTTATCCGTCGATATATTTGTTGGGGTTTGTAATTATAAGGATTGTTTTTCATTTTTTGCGATGTTATGGAAGTATAACACGCCAATGATGGGTCACACATTTTGTATAAAACCGCTTCCCTACGCTACGCGGTTTTATACAATTTGTGACCCATCATTGGCGTGTTATACTTACATAACATCGCAAAAAATGAAAAACAATCCTTAAATATTTATCCATCTAATCCAAAACCAACTTAAACACTTGCTCAGATATCTGTGCATCACTCAATGCTTTTGATATCAAACTTTTTATACTATTTAACTTAGACTCTGCCAAAGTTTTTATTTCATGATGTTTTTGAGCTTTTGAATTAAGCTTGCGTCTGATAAAATTAATACAAACACCTGTAGTCCCACATACTATTGCTGCTATTTCCAAAGGTAACAAAACTGGAACAATAATCCAATATTGATATTAATACCACGTTTATATTTTTTATAAAGTGACTTGCGTATATCTCGGCAGAAGAGTCCTTAATTAACTTCTGTTCAATCTCTGATTTTTCTTTTTTATCTATAATTCTGTCCGTCTTCCACTGGCAACTAAGGATATAAACTTGGTGCTGTCGGTTGCTTCATTTTATTTAATAAGAAAAAAATGAATTAATTCAATTAATAATGACGCCACCGTACTCACAGTGTTAGCAACCTTGCATACAAAGTTAATGACAGAAACAGCACTAATATCTAAAGGTCTATCAAACTTATCATGGTTGCGTGGGGTAGTGTGAAGCGTTATACCATAATTTGGTTCTTCAACACCATTGACAGAGACCACTTCAATCAAGGGTATTATAAGAACCTGTGAATAAACCTATACTTTTAATCAGTACACATACTTTATTATATGACCACAACAGCTGGATAGAGTTTTATTAACGGGTTTGTAGTGCAATTGTGCCGGTATTGGCGGGTTAGTTTCTTTAGTGTGTATATATATGTTACATATTTTGAGAAACTAGACTCTATGGGCACAATATAAACGGCTTGAACCAACCCGGCCAAACCAAAAATCTGGAGCGTGGATTATAGAGATACCAACTCCTAATTAATTTTGCACATATTCAATCAAGGGTATTATAAGAACCTGTGAATAAACCTATACTTTTAATCAGTACACATACTTTATTATATGACCACAACAGCTGGATAGAGTTTTATTAACGGGTTTGTAGTGTAATTGTGCCGGTATTGGCGGGTTAGTTTCTTTAGTGTGTATATATATGTTACATATTTTGATAATCTAGACTCTATGGGCACAATATAAACGGCTTGAACCAACCCGGCCAAACCAAAAATCTGGAGCGTGGATTAAAGAGTTACCAACTCCTACTTAGTTTTGCACATATTCAATCAAGGGTATTATAAGAACCTGTGAATAAACCTATACTTTTAATCAGTACACATACTTTATTATATGACCACAACAGCTGGATAGAGTTTTATTAACGGGTTTGTAGTGCAATTGTGCCGGTATTGGCGGGTTAGTTTCTTTAGTGTGTATATATATGTTACATATTTTGAAAATCTAGACTCCTAATTCATTTTATACATATTCAATCAAGGGTGTTATAAGAACCTGTGAATAAACCTATACGTTTAATCAGTACACATACTTTATTATATGACCACAACACCTGGATAGAGTTTGATTAACGGGTTTGTAGTGCAATTTTGACGTTATTGGCGGATTAGTTTCTTTAACTTGTTGATAACTGACAGAGAATGGCGTTTGATTTATTTTCAAGCCCCTGTATGAATAGCTTGTCATATATACTAGTTTTCTTGTTATACCGGTCTGTTGTTTCATACACTGACGAGATATGAAAACGCAACAAACAAATGTCTAAATATATTTTTCATTAAGTATGTCATAGCCTTAAAATTGTGAACACATACATAGCTCGATACACTTGATCCATTTTTACTGAATTTAATCAGCCCATTATACCGTAAAATCACAATAGCTAGGTCCGCTTCGTTTTCCTCGTGCGTCCCGTGCACATTTACCATGTGGCCAAATCGATTGAAATTTTATTTCAGTACATGTGTAACACACCTACAAATCATAATTTCAATAAATTGTTGGATAATTTTAAATTTGAGAGATACCACGGTTAAATAACGCAGACCGAAATCGGATTTAGGGACTTTTGGAAATTGGAATTACGCAAACGGAAGTCGCTAGACGTTTTAACGTCAACCGATCGACAATTTCGCGGTTGCTTCAGCGATACAATCTTACCGGTACCGTGTCGGACCGTCCTCGACCTGGGGCGATGCCAGTTACGACGCCACGTCAGGACGTTTACATTCGTCAACGTCATCTACGTAATCGTAAACTTACGGCGACATCAACAGCGAATATAGTCGTTGGGACAAGGGGTCGCCCTATCCATCGAACCACAGTGGCTAAACGATTGCGTGATTACGGAATAAGGTGCCGGCGGCCAGCTAAAGTTCCCGTACTTACCGTACATCATCGACGTCAACGACTGCAATGGGCACGTGCAAACATTAATAATGTGAACTGGAATATGGTTTTGTTTTCGGATGAATCTAGATTCAATTTATTCAATGCAGATGGCAGAGTACGCGTGTACCGTCGACGTAATGAACGTTTTGCAGATAATTGTATGTGGAGCATGAACGTTACGGTGGTGGCGGCGTTATGGTCTGGGGCGCTATCAAGAGTGATTTTAAGTCACAGCTAGTCATTTGCAATGGCAATTTGAACGCACAAAGCTATATCAATCAGATTATCACGCCCGTGGTCCTGCCGATATTCCAGCAACGTAACGGACTTACGTTCATGCAAGATAACGCCCCACCGCATCGAGCCAGGCTGACAATGAACGTACTGAACAATAACAACATTCCTGTGTTGCCGTGGCCGGCTTTATCACCTGACTGTAACCCTAAGGAGCATCTCTGGGATGAGTTAGGACGTCGGGTGCGTCAACGTCCTAACCCTCCAAGAAACGTCCAGGAGTTAACGAATGCACTGATTTATGAGTGGGGACGCATTCCACGTCGAGTTTATAGGAATCTTTGTCGTTCAATGCGTTCACGGCTTCAGGAATTGATCAGGAGAAATGGGGGCCATACCCGGTACTGACCATTTAAACTGACTGATGTGGAATAAACAGTGATTACGTAATATCGGTTGGTGGAATCATCATTTTGTTTTTACACATGCATTGTTGAAGAGTCACTGATTAATTTGATACCCCATTTATGAGTGTTATGTAATTATTTTCTCTAATATACTCTTACAAACCCGTTGTTGCGTTTTCATATCTCGTCAGTGTAATTATGCATATAAATTATGACATTTTGAATTTAGTACTTTAAACATATATATTATTTGTTTGTTTTATGAACACATCGTCTACATATATTAATGCTACTAGAGGTTTAAGTTTATATCAGTTGGTAAAACTGAAATGGAAAACATAGGAGTTAGTACTGTAACCATATATGAACCGTAGGTGAGTTATTGCTTAAAGGTAACAAAACCTATGTTTCCTTGTTAAGGTTTCACACTTTAATCTATAACCTAACTGATTTATTGCATAGATGCAGCAATTGTTTTAAAAGTGAACAGTGTTTTGTTTTTTTATTTGCTATTTGTTATTTATCCCTGCCTCTATTCCAGTTATAATTGCCATATTCACCGTATAAGTTTGGACACTGTAAGAATTTAAGTTAAACGCCATGGGTCTCACTTCTAGCTGGCAGTTATTCACACACCACACCATGTGGTTTACAGTACAAGGTAGTTTGAATAACAACTTTAAATAACAAGGTTGGCTAAAATGTGTTCTATTGTCGCACTGTATGCATTCAGAACTTCTATTCGGATAAAATGTTTTTCACAATTTGTGTTTTGTTCTAATTGATCAGTTGCCATTCTATGACTATATTTTCATCACATTTATTGCTTCAGTTTTTATTCCCCACATATGATGCCCTTTTCCCTCCCTAAAAACGCAATGTTTCGGTCACACGCAGAGAGGACTCTGGAAATGACCTGAATATTATATAAAACACGGCAGAGTCCAATACTTTCTCTCTGCTCGACTGGTCTCAGAAAAATACCACACTGTGAACTAAATAAACTAACTGCAGCTATGCAATAATGTTAAATGTTGAAATGAAAAATAGCCTTAGTAAAAGGAATGTTAATTGTGTTGTATTAGCCTTGTGCTTCTTGGAAAAACAGAGCCAAGTGTGACCGAAAACTTGGTCCAATAAAATCATATCTGCTATCTGTCTTGAAAAGCCGTACACCATGGACAATGTCCAATTTTCGTAAACTGTGGACAGTGTCCAAGTTGCAATAGCATACTTCTGATAGATGATATTAATCCATTATATTGTAGAAATAATAGCTTGCGGTATTATATTGAATTATAATGCTTAACTAACTGTATGGGATTTAGTGCATACTGTAGAGTGCATTGTTGCTATTTTAATTTTTGCTTTTTTTTTCTCAAATTGTAAAAGAAATATTTGAAATATGGTAGTATTGAAATTACATTTTTTTCAGGCTTTGAATCATCTGTTATTATAGACTTCGGAGTGTTTTCTTGAAAAATCAGTAAAAAAATGTCTTTTAAATACAGTCTTGGGCTCAACTTGATAAATTAATATACCTGTTGAGCACGAATCGCCAGTAAATGCACTATTTCCCACTGTTTATGCTTCATGACTGCAGTCTGACCTGTCTTAGAAGGGCAGCCAGAGGAAGTAGAAATTACCAACTGTAGACAAATGTATAAAGTATTGTTATTGCTTAGAGCGCATGTTTCAGTGTCTTCCAGAACTTACATGAACAATTTCGACAGCACTTAAATAAATTATACCGCATTGGAACAGTAATTTTAAGTGGCCATTTAATACAGGTGGTCATTTGATACATGTGGTGGCTTCTAAGGCAGTTTGACTATAAATAGTGGATTGATTAGTAACTATGGTAACACTGATTTGTTTTCAGTTAAAGGAGCGAGCCTCAAGGATTGGGTCCTTGTGCTTTACGGAACTGATCGTGACCCCCAGCAATCCTTGACAACAACCACGACAACGACAACGACAACGACAACCAGTCAACCCCCCACGACTATCAAAGCGCGAATTTCACGTAATAAAAATAAGCCTCCCAGCGATCTGCCTTATTATAATTATAATAGAAATAATAAAAACTCAGCCATAAACTCTTGGTCCGATGCTGCAAACACAAAAAAGCATTCTGTGAATAATTTGACTCCCCGAGGAAAATCAAAATCAAAATCTATATCAAAAACAAAAAAGAAGAAAATTATCAAGGAGACAACGCCCAATCCAAAGCCACAAACCGTCAAGTACCACTACTATAAACCCCATGGCCTTTTTAACGGTGTTAATAAAAATGAACGACACATGTGTGTGTTTGAGACCCTGGCGAAACAGAATAATATATCGACAAGACAATACTACTAGATGATCAAAAGAGACATGAGCTCAGGTAAGGATAAATCATGTGATTGCATCATGTGACTTGTCACATGACACAAATATTGTACGTCTGCAACTTGAAATTATTTTCACTCTGATATATTCTTTACGTCAATTCTTGCATGAACTTTGAATGACGATGACTCAGTGAATGGCTTCTAATGCCACTGTAAACAAATTTTGACCTAGGTTATAAATTCCCTTGATTGAAAGAATCGTGATTTTGTTTATAATGCGAAAGACTGGTTGTGAGTTGTATTTAATAGTAACATTTTTAAGAATTCTCATATAGCTGTCACTTCTACTGCAGTGTGCCACCAGTTTGATTCTCCTTTATAAGGAGTTCTGTTTGACAAAGAATGAACCCTTACATTATACTTTTATCTGGCCCATTCCCCGTGTGGTTCCATTCTTTAAAAGTGGTGGCAGGAAGCAACATGTAGTAAGCAGGAAATCAATGGAATGTTTACAACAGAATTTGGTGCAGGTGTGATGGTTTGGTCTCTAATGCATACTTTTATTTTGATGTAAATGGCGTGTGTGTCTGAGAATGATCTTGCTTGTTGGTGCAGTGTAGACGTTGTATGCCGGTGTGGAGTGAATTAAATGTCAATTCAGCTTGCATTTATTCACATTTTGTATTATGTTCAATGTCATGTGTAATCTTGGGTAGTTATTGTTCAGCTTTTCAACTTCAGGTTTCTTGTTCTGCAACTTCTCAACTTCAGGTTTCTTGTTCTGCAACTTCTCAACTTCAGGTTTCTTGTTCTGCAACTTCTCAACTTCAGGTTTCTTGTTCTGCAACTTCTCAACTTCAGGTTTCTTGTTCTGCAATTTCTCAATTCAGGTTTCTTGTTCTGCAACTTCTCAACTTCAGGTTTCTTGTTCTGCAACTTCTCAACTTCAGGTTTCTTGTTCTGCAACTTCTCAACTTCGGGTTTCTTGTTCTGCAACTTCTCAACTTCGGGTTTTTTGTTCTGCAACTTCTCAACTTCGGGTTTCTTGTTCTGCAACTTCTCAACTTCGGATTTCTTGTTCTGCAACTTCTCAACTTCGGGTTTCTTGTTCTGGAATTTCTCAACTTCGGGTTTCTTGTTCTGCAACTTCTCAACTTCAGGTTTCTTGTTCTGCAACTTCTCAACTTCAGGTTTCTTGTTCTGCAACTTCTCAACTTCGGGTTTCTTGTTCTGCAACTTCTCAACTTCAGGTTTCTTGTTCTGCAACTTCTCAACTTCAGGTTTCTTGTTCTGCAACTTCTCAACTTCGGGTTTCTTGTTCTGCAACTTCTCAACTTCGGATTTCTTGTTCTGCAACTTCTCAACTTCGGGTTTCTTGTTCTGGAATTTCTCAACTTCGGGTTTCTTGTTCTGCAACTTCTCAACTTCAGGTTTCTAGTTGTTTGATTCAGAAACTGCTTTTTTTTAGAAATTTGTCTAACAGGCATTTTCAAGAAATATTGCAAGCTCTTTCTTTAAACTGTTCACATTAATTATTATTTAGTTTGGGAGAGTTATTGTAATAACTTCTTACTGAAACAGTTTGCAAGCTCTTCTTATGAATTTGATATAGAAAAGATAAATAATTTTATGTTGTTGTTTTTTGCAAAGGAATCATTCTTACCTCCAGTTTTTTTGTTTTTTGTCTGTTTTGTCCCTCACTGTTGTCATGGTATATCAATATAAGAGTTATTGCCCTTTATGATCAAAAGTTGGTGTTTTGTAAAGGAACACTATTATGTTTATCCATTTCGGTGATTGTTTGAACCTGTAGATCTTATACTTCAGGGTTGAGTGTAAGATAGAGGTAAGCTTTGGAACATCAGTTACTGCCCTTGCTGGATTATATATACATTATTATATAGGAGAGTTACTCCACCTACCAGTTGCAGTTATTTTTAACTCAGAATGTTATTTTTACCTGGTAAGTTCAAACATTATATCATCGCACTCCTCTTTAAAATCTTTACTTTTAGAAAGATTCTAGCGGACGTAAAATATTGTATTACGTGACAATGTCATGTAACAATCACTTGACCCTTTGCATGCTTGATGTTGTGGTAGAATAGAAAGCATTTGATTTTCATTTGATTTTGACCCTAACTTATGGTTGTGTATGGAGTTTGCTTTACAGAATGCAATAACTATACACTAAAAACATAGATAGATTGAAATATGTTACTGGAAAGTTTGCAAAACCATGACATGAAACCCATCCTATGTATGAAGTTGACCTCACCGGTAGATATTTTCAGAATGGGTTAACAGCGTGTTTTCAGTGATAATAGCCTGTGCTTTGCATAGAGTTATGTCCCTTGGAATGGTAAAAAATAGTGAAGAAGTGCATGGGTAGGAGTCCACCATTTTCTATCACAAAATCAACCAATCTGATGCAGGTGTAGGCACAAATCAACCAATCAGAGTCAGGCACAACCAGGCCAGAGTGTACCCCACCAGGTCAGAGTGTACCCCACCAGTAGAATTGACTTATTGTTAGCTCTACTGGCCCTTTGGCCAGCATAGCTTATGGGATGGCGAGTTGTCCGTCGTCCATTAACTTTTGCCTTGTGAAAACTTTACGGCCATATATATTAAACGGATCTTTACGAGACTTTGCCAGTGTCTTTATATCAATGAAAGCTCGGAAAAGTTCGAAAACCCGCCAGATCGGATTAGTTTCATTGGAGTTATGGCCCTTGTTTTGTTGAAAAAATGCCACATTAAGTCTCGACTTTCTTGTGACCACTCTAGCATCATCATTTATTTTTTGATATTTACCAAACTTGTACAGATTGGTAAGATTAATAAAAGCTAGGACAAGTTTGAAAACCAACCAGATCAGATCAGTGACACCGGAATTATGGCTCTTGATTTGCTGAAAAAAATCCATATTCTGCCTTGAGAACACTCTAGCATGTTCATTTATTATTTGATCTTTACTAGTTGTTCATATCGTCACCATGTTTCGGTTGAATGATTTCGGCAGAGTTATGGCCGTTCAAAGGTTTTAGTACACACACTTTGTCCAGAGAAGTTCTCCTGTATCCCTGGCCGAATTTCAGCGGAACTTTTTAGTTTAGGGATGATCAGTACCAAGCCTAGTTGTGCATATATCACCGTGTTCCGGCTGTAAGATGGCGGAGTTTTGGTACTTCATAGGTTTGGTTACACAAACATTGTCTGGACTAGCTCTCCTGAACTGTTTTATTGTTGATTGTTTAAGTAAGAGATCATACAAAAAAAGGATGCTAACAATAAAACTTGACCAGAACCATTTTTAGATTAACATTTTGAAAGACTGACTGGTTAGGTTTAGGTAAGGTCCGCCCTATGACATTAGTTGTTCTCACGTGACCAGTCAGTTGAATGAGACCACAACTGAGTGCTCACACAGTCAAATGCACCATACACCATGCACACACGTCCTCACTCAACTGTGCCCAAATAGGAGGATTGACTATAAATCTTGGGAATACACCAAGTTAAATATGATGCTAGAATTCAACACCGTTCAGTGCGCTGAATTACTTGCATAGACAACAGATACCATTTTGTATCCAGTAAACTTGATGAATTTCTTAAAAAAAAAATGTAAATTAAGAAATTCAAAAACTTCTCCGCAATATTTACAATTATTGTACACTTTCTAATGGTCCCGTTCATTTTCAGTTTAAACCAAGCTTGTCTAACTCCCCAAAATAACTCTTAGAAGAAAAGAAAAATAGATTTTGAATCCAATAAACTTAATAAATTTCTCCATAAAAACTTAAATTAAGAAAAGCAAAACCTGTGTGCAATATTTACAACTATTGTATACTTCCACTGTCTTGTTCATTTTCAATTTAAAACCCAGCTTGTCTAACTCTCCGAAGTAACTACTCCTAAGTTAAATTTCTCCATACATAGTTGATAATATACATGTTTCTTGATGCTTTGATGACCTTGAACTACGAATCAGTGTTTGGCCGAGTTTAAACTCAATTGGTATGGATTTAGAAAGTTAGTTGTATGTTTTCTGGGTTTGAGCCCTATTGTTTGGGGCGCTTGTTTCAGCCAAAGTTCGTTTTGACTTTTCAAACAAAATACAATTCATACCTAAATAAGTTGTATATCAGTGAAACAGACATTTTTAGTGGTAAATAAAAATACCTTAGTTTTCAAAATCGGTTGAGAAATAAAAAATCATGCGCGAAAGATGTTTTTGATCGAGCATTTTCAATGCAAAATTCTGCTGCATGAAAAATTCGAAAAATACATATTTTTAGAATTGTTATCCGAAAATGGTTTTAAATTGTTGGATATTCGTAAATTAAGACAAAGATTTATTGCAAAATATCAAGGGTAACTGGTTATACGAAATTTCTTATTTTTCTGCTGTCCATACACGGGAAAAGTACCATCAAAAACTCGTTTGGGCTATAACATATTTATTTCTCAACCGATTTTCAAGACTAAGGTATTTTTAATTACCATTACAAATTACCAATTATAATAAAATATAGTTCAGTTACGTTTTATTTAAATTACTCAAGCTTTTGCAGAAAAACCTTTCGCTGAAACAAACAGTTTTTCCTGCCCTCTAGTCGACAGCCCTTTAGCATTGCTGTAGTTGGCAAAAATATATTCTGAAACAATGCAATTTAAAACCTTCATTCCACATTCTGTCACATGTTCAGTGTCTACCTTCACTCCTAAAATGTTGTTTTAATTTATTAAATATGTTTAGTTTTTGTAAGAAGATGAACAAATTTTAAAACAAAAACAAAAAAACACAGAGCAATCATGCAAAGAGGAAAATAGAGAATGATTTTTAAGACATTTATGTATGTATTATGTTATTTTTTATCTTAATACTGGTGTTATGTGTGTAAATGTTCCATTTATTTCATGTCTTATGATCTTCCAGGTGTGATGTAAGTAATAGATAGAGTCTGGTCTCAGCGATTTGGCTTTTTTAAACACCGAGATGGGCGTAGCCCATCGAGGTGTTTAAATAACCAACGAGCTGAGACAGACTCTCCCTTTTTTGTAGCATGGTGTACTTAGTAACACTGTGACGTCATAGTGACCGTACTCTAAATTCCAATATCCGGCAGTTGTAACACGGTATAGCCACGCCCCTTTAGTTACCCTAAATTAAACGATTTAATGCTCTGCATGCATTAAAGGAAATGTCACCGACAATGCTACAACATTATCTAATTGCTGCCTGCAATTTTTATAACTTTATTAGACAAAACAATGTGTTGAAGAGTCGTTAAACTACATTACTAGATATATTTTTTATAAAACTTTATTCAACAATGAATAAAATCATTTTATGAACAAACATGAATATTACTACGTTTTAACTTCAATATTAAAGTTAATTTCTACCTATTGAATTTCAACGATTGAAAGCAAACTAAAAATATGTATTATAACACAGACCTATTAGGTGGGTGATTATAAGATAGGTTGCTCTTGGGACTCTATGATTGTACCTATTGAAACCCCAACTAAGGGAGGTGGGTGCATGAGCTTTCGTCCCTCGGGTTTTCTGGTCGTACCCTAGATTGGTTTTCTCTTTAGCTGCAACTACTGTGGTTGTTCAGTACGATTCTGGATACATCCTGAGATGTTTATTATTTTGTATGTATATCTTTAGTTAGTTTCTCTGGATGTGGACTTTATTGTTAGATATTTCCTTTTGATGGGATGTAGTTTTGTTTACACTGTCCTGTCTATTTGGGCGCTGGACAGGATAATAGCGAGGATTGTGCGCATATAAAATCGATTCAAGCTAACCAGTAGGCCTTATTACCTACTGACCGTTCCAAGTCGGTAACCCTGCCTTCACCACCCTTTCTGTTGTTTTTTTGTCTCTTTCATTGTAGTTTCAAGTCCTTGTTTCCAGTACAGTGCGGACCTACGATGTCATTGCGTTCGGACGCTGTGGTTTCTATAGGACCCTATATATCATTTTGATATTCTTGAACTGTAAATAATAATCAAAAACTTACGCTTCAGTTGGGCATAGGTCAGAGAATGGCATGATGTTTTTTATACTATTTCAGCTTAGTTTAGGAAGAAAATGATTGCTCCAATCACAATACTCAATCTACTAACCCTTAATTAGTCAAGAACAAATATTACTTTAGATGTTGGGTTTATTTGACTGACTCCTTGTTTTTTATTGCAGCCGAATTAAAGGAGTGGACGCTGGTAGTGATGGGGACTGAGACCCAGCCTGGACTTGCACACAACATCACCCCACCTGCCAATTCAGACCAACCTTTCACGTGCAGTGGAATCACGTCGCACGGATTGTGTATAGGTCTGTGTCTTTTATGGCTCATACAGTTCTGCAGTATGATTGGCTAGAAGTCATAGTACTGCAATTTGATTGGCTAGCTAAGTAGTCACAGTACAGTAATTTGGCTAGCTAGTATTCACAGTACTGTAATTTGATTGGCTAGTATTCACAAGACTGCATTTCGATTGGCTAGTAGTCATAGGACTGCAATCTGATTAGCTAGTAGTCACAGGACTGCATTTTGATTGGCTATTAGTCATAGGACTGCAATTTGTTTGACTAGTAGTCACAGGACTGCAATCTGATTGGCTAGTCATTACAGTAGTGCAATTTGATTGGCTAGTAGTCAAAGTAGTTCATAATAGATTATTGTTAAATCAATTTGTTTTCAGTCACCAACTTTCAATGCATGAATGCTTTACAATTTTTGTTTTTTGGTGTCAGGGTTTGGTAGATTTACTTTTCAAAACAATCCTGATATATACTGCTGGTTGTGTTTCCGATATTTGAAATATGTAGTTTATATATTTAGATGCATACCAAAATCCTTGGGAAAAGAAATCACCCGAGAAAAGTAATGTTTTTGCAGTGCTAGTAGTTTTAATAAAACTCGTATATATTATAGGCGGTTATGAACTATATTATATACTAAATGGTATCGTATGCATACTAAAACACAACCCAGGACCTCAAGTGAAATTAAAATGCTTCTATGATATCAGTGATAACTGCGCAATAATGTGTTTTGCTATGTATAGTCCCTCATTTCATTATTCATTAGAATTTGATAATTGCTGATTTGTTTTCTTAAAAAATGCATGTTTAAGGATTTCCAAGTTAACAAACCAGAAAATGGTTATATTTATGGAGAAAATATTTTTCGAGATTAATATAAGAGTAAAATTATCATATGTTCAGGTTCAAAGTATATTTTATTTATTGATATAAAAATGTGTGTACTGCTAATTATTATTAAATTTGCTTTATGTTATTGTCATTTTAATACAAATTGTAGAAGATTAGGAAAGAAACGCTAACATTGAAAAAATATTAGGTATTTATTCTAACATTTTAGTTATCATTTTATTCCGTTCAATGAAGAGCATTCACAGTTCCAGCTGAATCCATAATTTAAATGTTTTGTTATTCTGTGAGTTATCAAGTTCATTAGTTTTCTGTTGTTAATTAATGTAGGAACTAATATTTTCATAAAAATAAGCAAAGAATAAAAAAAATATATAAAAAATGATAAAATATTGAGATTAAATTGTATAAACTTATCATCACATATACATGTAGGCATGATATTTTTTAACGCTGTTAGCTTGGTTTGTTCTATTATTAATTTTTTACAAGGCAACTTGTTTTAATTTAAAATGAAAAATATTTGAAATTAAAAAGTGACGTTTACTAGGCATTCAATTCGCAGTTTTAAAAAAAAATACGAAATGTCTCGCGATATTAAATGGTGAGTTAGTTACAGAATGTTTGGTTATGATGCAATATCACTTCTTATAATATCACTGCAATTTGAACTTGACATTGGCTGCAATTTGACCTTGACATTGGCTGCAATTTGCATCTTGTTGAAAAACAATGAAGACATAAACAGTATAAACATCCCCATTGCTGAAATAAAGTTTAAAGTTTATCTATAAACTTGTACCGTATATAAATTTGCATTTTTTTCTCACTTGCATATACATTCATCTTTCACTCTAGCACATTTGCTTGCACTTAATTCTCGGCAGAAATTGAATAATAATACACACATTTGCATGCAGCATAATAACTCATAATATAATTTTAATAATAGCAGCAAACTGAGGACAAGGTCATTATAGAAACAGTAGTTTATTGACAATTTTATTAAATGACTACTTCGTGAGAGAGCCATGATAAAATATTACGTTTCTTCACGAGTCCTGTGATAATCCATAGAGCCTTCTTGAGTTCATTAAGTCATACAGGGCCATTGTGGACTTTCACGTGCTGTAGGCTTGCACATGCTGTAGACTTGCACGTGCTGTAGGCACGTGAAGTTCCGTATTGGATCTAGTATACCATAATACCCCTGCAACATGTCTTATCAAGAAGCTGTTGTGAAAACAAAACTCGGGCATGGTCTTACTGATTGGGATGATCACGATGTAGTCATTTAATAATGCAGCATAACAACTCCAGGACCCATTATATGTAGTTTATTAGGGTTCTGTACTATTGATTTTATTAATATTGAGCTCTGCTCAACCCGGGGCTAGAGGGCGTGAGCGGTCGCTAGCATATTTCACTACCGCTCATGAACAGTCTCAATCAAACCGAGACTGCAATATTTCGTATGTGTCGTGCTCGGCCGTTTCCAAAGGTCCATTATCATACTTTTTTTTTGTTGCATGCTGCTGAAATCTAAATACTGTACAAAATATTGATCACGTGACAGGTGTGTGTGTAGAAGTATGATAACCCTATTTAATTTCAGGGGTTAGTATGATAAAATATGTAAGAAATTCAAAACATGTTTCACTGTTAGATGATGTATCTTTACCCGACAGAAGGTAGCACCAAAAGGGGATAGCTCTTGTTATAAGTATTTTAATAGATTTCCCGCAAATAAAGTATATTTAATATACCTATATTGTTTTCAAAAGAAACTCAGTTGCTATCTTGCCAAATAATAATCCGAACTTTCTTTGTTTTGATTTTATCATTTTGAATAAATCTCCTTACAAAATTCTTGAAATTTTACATTTTATCTTCTATCGTGAGCCCCAAATTTGTTAATGATCTTTATAAAATTAAAAAAATAAAATGTGTGTATATTTTCAGAATGTCGTCCGGGTTACTACAAGCTTAAGGATGGTTGTGTGGCCAATTGTCCAGAACATTATTACGGGATTATGCAAATGGTCCAGCTACGTTTCACGGCCAATGTCACGTCAAGTCGCCCAAAGTTTCAGCCCCAAGGCTTGTGTAATGAATGCCATGAGACGTGTCGTACGTGCAAAGGGGCATTAGTTTCTGACTGTTTTCAATGCACGGACGGTTATGAGAAGAGAGATAATTTATGTCAAAAGAAATTACTGCTGAATTTTTTGAACCCCGGATTTTTCATCTGGGTTATAGTGTTGTGTATTGTCGCCATTATTTTATTTGGGGTGATATTTGGACTGCTTCAGGCACGAGACAGGCGTCTGCTGTGCTGGAAAGGAAATAAGCGGCATTTGGACGCTGGAAAATGTAAACGGAAAAATGTTGCAGTCGCGATAGCATAATATCAGAAGTTTTGTAATTTTTTTAAAAAACATTAGTAGCATAATAAATGAAAATTGTATTATTAACAGCTTTAGTAGTAAAAATTAAAAGTAAAGAAATCTCCTGTATTGTGTCTGAAGCATTGGTTTTGAAATCCAGTCTTGAAATCACTGTTCAAGCACTGAAGGGTTGTGTGCAATAATTAATAAAACATATGGGTATTTCTGAATGCAATAGTCGTGTGTTGAAGTACAAGGGTTATCATGGGTTACTGTATAAACCTGACATATGTGCCTGTTTATCAGTCGGTCTTTTAGGTTTGCGCTTAAAAAAATGAATCTGCTAATGAGTTAATCTTTTAGGTTTATACCCTGAAAAATAATGAACGTGTAAAAAGTGTACACATTACACTTGTATATTTGTTGTCACATATTTAAGATGACCAAGATTATCTAATGTAAATAAACTTGACCTCTTTAGTGTTACCCAGCAACCTGCCACCATGATTGGCTTCCATTTGTATTATTCTGATCTGTAGAAATGTAGACTGGTACCCAGAGTAAGACGAATGGTACCCAGTAGTGGATGACTGTATCCAGTACTATAGGACTGGTACCCAGAATAAGAGGACTGGTACCCAGTATTAGAGGACAGGTATCCTGTACTATTTGACTGGTACTCAGAATAAGAGGACTGGTATCCAGTATTTAGACAACTGGTATCCAGTACTATAGGACTGGTACCCTGTATAATAGGACTGGTACCCAGAGTAAGAGGACTGGTACACTGTATTAGAGGACTTGTATCCAGTATTATATGACTGGTATCCAGTAATAGAGGACTGGGATCCAGTACTATAGGACTGGTACCCAGAATAAGAGGAATGGTACCCAGTATAAGAGGACTGGTATCCAGTAATATAGGACTGGTACCCAGAATAAGCTGGTACCCAGTATAATAGGACTAGTATCCCATACTACAGGACTGGTACTCAGAATAAGAGGACTGGTATCCAATATTAGAGGACTGGTACCCAGTATTAGAGGACTGGTATCTAGTACTATAGGACAGGTACACATAATAAGAGGACTGGTACCCAGTATTAGAGGACTGGTATCCAGTACTATAGGACTGGTACTCAGAATAAGAGGACTGGTATCCAGTATTAGAGGACTGGTATCCAGTACTGTAGAACTGGTACCCAGAAAAAGAGGACTGGTACCCAATATAAGAGGACTGATATCCAGTAATATAGTACTGGTACCCAGAATAAGCTGGTACCCAGTATAATAAGACTAGTATCCCACACTATAAGATTGGTACCCAGTATACATGTAAGAGGACTGGTACCCAGTAAAATAGGACTGTATTCCATACTATAGGACTGCGACCCAGCATATATTTAAGAGGTCTGGTACCCAGTATAATAGGACTGTTATCCCATACTATAGGACTGGTACCCAGTATATATGTAAGAGGTCTGGTACCCAGAGTAATAGGACTGGTAGCCCATACTATAGGAAAGGTACCCAGTATACATGTAAGATAACTGGTACCCGGTATAATAGGACTGGTATCCCATACTATAGGACTGGTACCCAGTATATATGTAAGAGGTCTAGTATCCTGTACTATAGGTCTGGTCCCAGTATTAGATGACTGGTATCCAAAGTTTTACTCATGATGGCACTTATATTTTTTCAGAGTAGCACTATTGTCAAATATCCCTGAGGTCATAATACCAGAACAAACCAAATTTGAACAACATTTCTCTAATATTCAAATTAAGACTATTCAACAAGGCAAATCCTCTTTGTTGTATAGTAACACTAAACGGGTCATGTTTATTTTCGTTATTTAATCTCTCTAGGCTTCCAGTTGATGCAGAGCTTTTGCGTTTGCTGCAAGCGTCCAGTCTAAGCCCCGTATAGGTAGATGTATTATTAGTTTTGCCGTAGGTTTATATATATTCATTATACATGTAAATACTATATAACTACGCGAGTATGGTCAGCAATTATGGTCGTGTCAAGAAAAGAGCTGAGTTGGTCATTTATTAGTTCACAGCAGGAGAAAACAGCAGTTTTATATACTCGCACACACACGATTTAGGCTGCCCAATTTGTTATTTCTTGTTTAAAAGTATACAGTGTCGGAATTTTGTTAACGACCTCCAAACTTGTATCCCGGCAGCATGGAGTAAGGTTTCCTCTAACAGCCGCATTCGAAAATTTACTACTGGTAGTAAAAATGACAAATATATTTAATTTATATTGATTCATATTATCTTTTTACCTAATTAGCTACATAATCTTGTTTAAAACAAAACAAAGTTTTCAATTGAATGTTGGTGTCTTTAGAATGCTGTGAACGGTTAATGACCAGCCATAATATGCAAGTTGCAATACGTCTTGTATATACGAGTAGCACTGTAAAAATCCTGCAACAGGTTTATTTAGGTTTATATATTTCTATAATATCACAATTTATAAAAGATAAAACTGACTACAATATAGTCAGTGACTTCGAAAAAAACATTGACAGTTTACTTGATAAATGCACAAAGAGATACAAAAAAAACTGTATTTCCATGAGCATTGTGATTCCATATATGATTCCAGAGGATATCTGCATTTGATGATGATTTTGAAAACGTCAACAATGCCAGCATCGTTTGGTAAATAAACTTGCAAAACATGAATAGTTGATGGATAGTTGGCAAGTTCAACACAAAATGTCAAGAAGAAGAACCAATCGCTGGTATTTGATTCCGATAGGGAAATTCCAACCCTTGGTATAATTGTTTTAAATGGAAACTCGGCAGAGCCTCGGTTCCAAATGGAAACAGTCATACCTTGTGTTGGCATTTCCAATCTTCGCCGGATACCCATGAAATATTCTTTGGTATAATTTCAGACAGAAAAGCTCTGTCATAGTGACTGAGTGATAATTAACCCATCATCTTCGAGCTTCTGATCGGACCGTTCCATAAACGTCTTCGTTTTGCTGTATATAGAAGAGCTGTTGCAGGACTTTTTTTATAATACCATCAAAATGTATTATTTAGCGCACGTAACAGTTTACTGCATTCCATTGTATTACATCTAAAAATATTATATACATAATTCTATGTAAAACTGTGACTCCCGAGGCGCGGCCAAATTTCACACCAGGGTCACCATTTGAACAAACTTGGTAGAGGACCATGTAAAACTAAAATGACAGTATTTACTTTTTAGGTAGTTAAATACATCGATACGTTTTTCTGCTGCACCAAGACCCTGACAATTAACAGCCAATATGTGTATACTAGTCGTAAGCGTTGATAAACAAAGATGGGCACCATAGTGAGACAGCAATCAGCAGCTGTAAAAAAGAAAAATGTAGAATTAACAAAATATTCTGCATTTTGTGGAAGATTTACCTTAAAAAACTACTTTTGACATAAACCTAAATATATGTTGTCATGGTATGTTTTGGTAATGATGGTAATAGTAAACTAATAATATATATTAAGTAATTCTGAAACATGTCATGCCAGATAGTATATCTCAAGAAGCCAAACATATAAGTATAATTCTCTAAATAGTATTGCATTTAAGTATCACTATAAGCAATGAAAAATAGCAAGTTATAAAGAATCTCGGAATCACTACTCAAAGCTTTTAAATCGCAGAAAGCAGAACATATCAAGCCTTCTACGTGTGGACTATATCAGAGGGCTTCAAAGAAGCATAAAGTGATATACAGATATTAAAACAAGAGTAGATTATACACTTTGTAATAATAAACAGTCAGAATTCCATTCAGTTTCTTACCATGCCCACTGAGAAAGGCTGTGAAAAAGCTACTCCAAGACAGTTTACAGTTTATTTTCGGAAACTTCGTCGTGAAGTGGTACATGGACACCGCCGTGTCTTTAGGATTGCGCACTACGAACACAATCTTTCCTCTCGTCTGTATGTGTTCTCTTGGCTGACGATCAATTTTAAGGTGAGAAACTTATATTCTTGGACTAGGTAGCGATGATGTCACCTCTGTAGGAAAGAACTCCAGTAACTTAATCCCGACAGATGGCATGTTTTCTAATGACACTGTTCTCAGCATACAGTTGACCAAATTGCATGTCCAGTGTATGCCTGCAGCGAGAAGAAAAAGAACATAAAACAGTACATACTACAGATGTCCCAATATTATGGGACATAGCACACGTGGTTATAACGCCTATGTTTCAGGACGCGTATTAACACATTATAAACGAGTGATGTCCCAATGTTATGAGGTATAACGCATGTGGTTATAACGCTTATGTTTCAGGACGCGTATTAAAACATAAAACACGAGGGATGTCCCAATACTATGAGACATAACGCAAGTGGTTATAACGCTTAAATGTTTCAGGACTCGTAAACATTCCATTAAAATAGATACATGCGTTCTAACGCGTATACACACGAGGGCTGTCCTAACTATGAGGAATATATAATTATTAGCATTGTCCATTATATTGCAAGACAAATGCATATATAACATGTCACAATATTCGCGGTCGAAATATACAAGAGGGGTGTCTCTTTCTTATATTCTGGGCTCACAGACATGTACAAGGATTGATCTTGATCGATTGATCAATTGATCCGTCCGTCCTTATCGTGTGCGCTCGCACGCACTTACTCACATGCGCACACAAGCATGCACGCATATACACATACACACACTTACATAGCAGAAAACATCTTACGATTTCAGTAACTATCTAGTTTAAACACCCTATCAGCCAGAGACAATGACGACACCGATTACTACGCCAGTGTGGCGATATTTTGTCTTCCCAAAAGCAGAGTATTTGCAGTTTATTTGTTTGTTATACTAGACATGAAATTCACAATCCAATTTGTATTAAATAAAATAATATAATACTAGTATAATCAAATAGTTTTAAGTTAAACTCAAAATGAGTTACCTGTTTTTTGGATCAGAACCCAGAAGCACGTCACCGTCCCTGTTATCTATACGCTTCATGGCGTCAAACTTTGTCCGATTTAAAGTAATAAGTAGTAAGAAGTAGATCCTAGTACTGACACAGATCCATGCCTTCGTCTTTCTCATCTGGTATTTTCATGAATGTGGTCGCCATCTTGTATATATAACAAAATGTAAAAGGTAAACAGGATGGCTGTGATAGTTTATTTGATATACATCCAGGGCTAATACCCTGCATAAACACTAAGACAAACATTTATTAAAAGAAAGCTGCTACAAGTTATTTATGTACATTACAACGTATTTCTACGGTGGAAAGAAACATGACACGTATTTATCGTGTTCGGCCGTCTCCAAAAAAACACTCTCATACCACTCTTTTGTACGTGCAAGTTGTCATGTGGATTGCCCATATGTATTCCAACGTGCTTGTGAAAAGGAACACCATGACGTTAGGGTGTTACACACATTGGTACAGATTCTGTGTTGTTTTGGTCAATTCTTACATAGCTTCTTACACATATATGTTGCCCTCCCCAGCCCCCGCCTCTCCCCCATCCCCACTCAAAACTCGATTTTTAATTTATTTTTTTTACATATCTTTGTGTTATTTTGGTGAATTATTACATAGCTTCTTACACATATATATTGCCCTCACCACCCCCACTACCCCCACCACCCACCCCACCTCTCCCCCACCCCCACCCCCACTCCCGACCCCCACTCATTTTTTTTTTTTACATATTTCTCTGTAGTTTTGATCAATTCTTACACATAGCTATGTTGCGCCCCCAACCCCACCCCACATTGTTTAGGCTTGTTTTTTGATGGTATATACTAGCTATATAAAAACAAATTCTCTGAAAAATCGAATAGTCGAGCTGCGCTGTTCTCCGACAGCTCTTGTTGCTCGTTACAGTATGTTTTGTTGTTGTTTGTTTTGTTTTTTTGGTAAATCGTGTACATGCCAAAAGGTTTATTAGTTTTTATGGTTGTTCATGTTTTCAGAAATATGTCTTAAACAATATAAAATCACTACCGCTATGATAACCACTACGGGTATGTTACCCGACCCATTTGTCATTATAACATTTCTATTGTATATATGTGGATATTATTCTGTCTGTAAAATATTGGCAATAAAATATGTTTAAATCTAAATCATAAACAGAATCTAATTTGGCGCTAAAAAGAGCTCAAAAAGACTATTACATGCAGGTTTGATGATTATCTTGTGTTGTATGTTATGTTTTTATAATCACATAAACTACACTATATGTGCGTCTGTGCGTGCGTATGCACGGGTAAGCGGTAAAGAGTGAGCAATCACATAAGTGCATGCTTTTGTTTTTCAGTAAGACAGAATATGGATCACACATATGGCTCTATGTATAAATAAGTTCTGAGGATATGAATTTACGTGTTACTATTTTATTTTTAAAACACAAAAGCCAATACAGATTAAAACAGCAATTCAAATAGTCAGACAGTCGGTGTGTGTGTGTGTGTGTGTGTGTGTGCGTGCGTGCGTGCGTGCGCATTTGTGTGTTTCTCTCAATTTTTCTCTCTTTTTTTTACAACGGATGATAATTGAATATATATATATAATATAAACATACAGCAGCACCTGCCAAAATATTCAAAAAACAAAAAAAGTCTTCGTATCCAACTTTACGGATTAACACAGGTGTAATTTAAATCATAAATAATATATGTATGCTACCTAGAAGAGTAACATATATTTTTAGATAACTCTTCACTATTATTTATAAACAGAAGTTCCAAAGTTGACAATATCCGGACATATTAATTATTCATACATGGTCATATAACACATTGCTTAAAAATTAGAAAGAACCCACATTAACTTAAACGTTCCTCATGAGCTATATACCCTTTATATGTTCCAAGTATAATTATATTTACCAAGATATACTTTTTTATTTAAGAAGCAGATACATTTTTAAGTTGACACTAAATAATAAACCATTGTCTACATCAGCGACATATATAAACAATCTCTCTCGTTGCCTTAACATCGTTACTATATATATTCAGCAAAACATCAGATGTTCAGGCGTACATTCTTATCCATCAACAATGTGTTATAACTGATTTAATTTAGAAAAAGATACTGTAAAACGTACACAGCAGTACAGAAATGATCAACATAATATTTTTATGTAACAAGCTAATTAACCAATTTGTGCACACACATATAGGTTATTTTCGAAAGACCAACATTTTGTCATATAGAAATAAACATTATTTCATAAACATCAACATTGCTGAAATACAACAAATACACATTCATACATACATCTTAATTCGCAAAACCCTTTACGGGGTTCACATGATTTTAATAAAACTGAGAGAAAGTAACAATTCATAAATTCATAGGCGTATATAGTATTGCCTTTGTAATAAGTATCCTATGTACATACTTGCATGTAACGTGGAGACAATGGAAGCAATATAAGTTTATGATTGAGACACATAATGCAGATGTGTCAATATGCATCTTAATAATGTTTACCTTAATAGAGCAAAGACAGCCCGTTATAAATATGTATATAATATTCGATGTGTCCTATATTTGTTCATCATTACTAATATTGTATATGGACATTTAACAGGGTTCACAATAAGCAACCCAAAAAATCATCAACAAAAACAATAAAGATTGTCAAATACGTCCATCAACATATGAACACTCGTCAGTCACACTTTCTACTGCTATTCCATTGCACTTCATCAATACTCTGTATCATAGTCACATGTATTTAGCTTCTGTGTATAACAATGTACCTTCAATATAAGACATAAACCACCCTCTTCACCCGGTATCTTGCTACAATGTTTTCACAAAACGCTTACTAAACACTTAATCAATTGTTGCATTTTATCATCTTGAGAATAAAACGTGTTGTTTCAACATGATAACATTCAATTTGCTATTTTTGAATGACCCTCATAAGGTGTATACTTGATAACATACGCCATACAAACGCATTGTCCAATAAGATATGTGGTAACCTTAATTGTAGCCACTAACCATGATGAAATAATATACATGACCTTGGATATGTAAACCTTAACCCCAGTGGATAAGCAATGACCCTTTGTCCTAACCTAAATCCAAGCCATGTTTCAGTTCATGTCCTCACAAGCGGACAATAATGACCGCATGCTGTGGTAATTGCTCATTTATCTGCAACACAGGCATACACTGAAACATGGCTTGGTCTAGCTAGCCTGGCCTCTTTGGCCTGGCCTGACCTAATCTTAAATGTGTTTACCTTAATTGTTAATGTCCCAGGTCATGTTCTTAGTCAGGTTGTTCGCAATGAGGGGCATTCACAAAACATGTTTTAATCTGAAATAACTATAATTGTTTGCATTGAAGTAGAATTGATTATGAGATGTCAATGGTATTAATCATGATAAACTTGTAGCAGGAAGAAACATAATAGTTTTCAAATATGAAAAATAAAGTGAATTAATATTTGAAAGTGATTAAACGATTGTGTGATTGATAAATTAGTGACAGAATAAATTACTTTATAGCAACAGATTAATTTGATGATTATGATTCAAACTAGAAGGTTGTTCCACGGAACGCTTGTGTCCCCTGCCAGTGTTAACATTTTTGAAAAGGGGCATAAATCGGCATTGGAAAATTGATAAGGAAAAACTGTATACAGTTTCATGACCATAGGTCAATATCTTGCCAAGTTATGAGCTCGGTTATGTTGCAGGTTAACGTTTTATGAAAAACGTGCATAACTCTTTCAAGATAAAAGTCAGAGTAATTGGAATTGGAATAAATGAATTTATTTCGCATGCAACTATTTAAGTTATTTACAGAGCAAGACATACACAGAGTCAGAAAGAGACATAGAGAGAGACATAGACAGAGACAAACAAACATACAGACGAAGAGAAAGAGAGACACACACACACACTCACACACAGATAGAGAGCGAGACAGAGTCAGAGATACGGAGACAAAGAGAGCGAGACATAGCAAAGACAGAGACAACGTGAGAGACATGGAGAGAGATACACAGAGAGAGACATAGACAGACAGCGAAGACAGAAACAGAGACAGCGAGATAGACAGAGAGACAGACAGAGCGAGATACAGCAATAGAGAGCAATAGAGAGAGACAGCAATAGAGACCGATAGAGAAAAAGAGAGAGAGATAACCAAGAAGAGAGACACGGTAATTTATGGAGGGAGGGATTATATTTAGTCATACAGCTAACATGCTGTATTTCCCATTTTTCCCCATGGACATCTATCTTACTGTAGAGTAATTTATTCTCTAGGTGATAAGGGTAGGATGACAGTAATGGTTAATGTTTGCTCAAATGCTGATAAGTCCAACTACTTTAACCATATGGCATACACTGAAAGATAGCTTGGCACAATTAGCCTGGCCTCATTGGTCTGGCCTGGCCTGATCTTCGCAATGAGGGGCATTCGCAAATCCTTTGATTTCTAAATAGCTATAATTGGCTGCATTGAAGTAGAAATGATTATGAGATGTCAACGGTACTAATCACGAGAAACGTGTAAAAGGACGAGACATACATGGTATAGTGTGCAAATGGGAAAACAATAATAGTTAGCATATATTCATATAAATATGGAACAAAAAAGTGAATTAATGTTTGAAACTGATTAAAACATTGCGTGATTGATAAAATTAGTGAAGGATAAATTATTGTATAACAATTGATTAATTTGATGATTATGATTGAAAAATAAGTTGTGGAATGATATATTGGCACAATGTGTTTTGAACGTTGAGTTGGTGGATTGATCGATAGGTGGATGGATAGATGGTTGAATATGAGATTGGGTGGTTCCATTTTGGAAGGGTGGATATGTGGATGGGTTGCTGGATGGTAGGATGGGTAGTAGGATACGCTACATATATATATATATATAGAGAGAGAGAGAAAGAGAGAGAGAGAGGTTGGCTAGGTGGTCGAATGGTCTAAGGCGCCGGCTATTGTGCGTGGCGCTGTGTCGAAGTTGGTGTCCTAGGTGCGGGTTCGAATCCGCTGGTAAATGGTTTTTACAAAATGTTCTCCACATATATATATACATAAATCTCAACAGATTCAATTGTATTTTAACTGCGTTATATATGTACATAGTGTATCTTTCTTTAATAGAGATTTTGTTATTTAGTGTTATTATGCCACAAACAAATAAGGGATATGTTTTAAATACCATATGTGCTTGTTGCATATACTTTTTAGGTTACTTGTTAGTAAAATTATATTGGTTTCCATTAATACATGTGATATTTCCTAGTTCACATTAACAAAAACAAGTTTTCATTATATCACAGACTGGTTGCATTTTAAGACGAAATCGTGTTGTTTCAACATGATAGCTATCAATTTAATATGTATCAATGACCTTCACAAAGTGTACAATTGCTAACATACACCGTACAGCTGTATTGTCCCATGCGACATGTGCTTACTTTACCTGAGCAACTGACCATCAAGAAACAACATACATGCTCATGGATACACAAACATTAACCCCAGTGTTGAAGTAATGACCCCTTTGCCTGACCTAAACTACTCTCAATGGACCAACAACTAATCTTAGGCCAGGCCTGCCCAAGCCAGAAAAGGCTAGTTAGGTCCAGTCATGTTTCAGTGTATGCCTAACCATATGCCATTTCTCTCTTCTCTGTTAAAATCAGCACAACAATTTATTAATTCTGTATCGTTTTGACTTTAAAACTGATTGCATATAATTAAATAAAACGTTTAGATTTTAATTTTCATTATTATTCTACCAATTTTTTAAATATATTATTGGTGCAATATAATATACAGTTTGTAATATGCCAAAACAATTTGCTATGAACTATTCTAATAATTTATACTTATGATTGAACAAATGCAAGTTATGTAGGAAAAGTAACGGGACGCCGTGAGTTTTTTAAAAAAAATGATCAAAATTGCCGTGTGCCCTTTAAATGATCACTTTTTGAAAATTACTGCATATAAACTATGATAGCTTGTTATCATAATTATTTAGGAATCAAGGGCAGATAAGTACATTAGGAGGTTGGGCTATAGATTTGTTGAATTTGCTTGGTAGTAGAAGTAGTAGTAGTAGTAGTAGTAGTAGTAGTTTTAGCAGCAGCAGCAGCAGCAGTAGTAGTAGTAGTAGTAGTAATAGTAATAGTTGTAGAGCTGTGGGAAATATATACAGTTTAAACAAATGACTCCAGAAAATGACTCCAAAACTGGCTCCGAAAAATGACTCCAAAAACTTACTGAAAAAATTGACTCCAAAAATTCACTCCAACAATTCACTCCAAAAATCGGACTCCCAAATTTGACTCTAAAACTTTGCTCCAAATTTTAACTTCAACATTCTCCACTCCAACTCTACACTGCCACACTCCACTCCAACACTCCACTCCAACACTCAATTCCAGCTTTTTCCCCATGTCATTATAAAGATAGGGGTATGACCAGGTCGTATTTGTATACTTACAGCTCTGACAGATTTAGAACGCGTTGTAGTCATCACTTCACGATAAATACCGTGTACCGCTATAGGGAATAATATATCATTATACATGACAAAGGTACTTGTATCTATAATATTTACATTTTATTCTGTTCGACTGATAATTTGTTTTATATCAATCTAATTAAGGTACCATGTAGTGGGTTAGTGCCTACTGCACGTTACACAATAACTGTGCGGAAATGTAGCTATGATTAATAATCTGAATTTATTATCCTTCTCCAACCATCTTCATACTATTAAAGTTAAAATAATTATGAACTGATTCGCATGTTTTCGGCGTGTAAGCGGGAGTAAATGAAAAAGTTAAGGCTTCAATGTAATTTCTAACCACTACTGACGTTTAAAACCGCATGAACGCCGAATAAAGTGCGAATCAATTATTCTATAGCTGCCTGGTCAAATCGTAATTAAGTCAAATAGTATTCCGGTCGTATTCATTTTTATTGCACCTCGCACACAATCCTAGGAATTTCATTGGATTAGAGCTGTCACATGGTGACCATCTATTATTCTATAGTGGGTCAGTAGATTGCATAGAGGGTCACTAAAACAATATGGACTATAATTTTGATTCAAAGTTTAAATCATTGGCAAATAGTTCTTTAAATCGTTAGTAACAAACATAATAAGTAAATTTAATAATGTTTTTAAACTGTACCGGTCGTGACGTCAACGTCATGACGTCAAATTGCGCGAACGTCTCAATGACGTTGACGCTCCATTATAATGGTTAAATATCGGCGTTTGCCTTAAAAATGGTGCTCGATGCAATAAATCAGTTATTGGGTTTGTTACTGACCCCCTACAGAAATATGTGGGGTCAGTCATATGTATAGGGGGACTCGGCTATCGCCTCGCCCCCTATAAATCTGACTGACCCCACATATATCGCCTCGCCCCCTATAAATCTGTCTGACCCCACATATTTCTGTAAGGGGTCAGTAACAAACCCAATAACTAATAATGTCTATGCACTCTCAATCTGAGGTCAATATCTGTCAACGGCATTATAATATTATACATTACTGGCTGAAAATACTGCATTGTAATGAATATACATACGTAAAGAAAACAGTTTAGTTAATGGAAAGTGATATTAATGATAAATCAATCAATCTCCGTGATTCGAGATGTATTATAAGTTTCAATGATGTAATTCAAACCTATTTGTAAGTAATTATAAGCATTACTAAACAGAGAGTTAAAAAAAATATTAATAATAGCACACTCTATGACAATAATGTAAACCAGTTATTTAAGTTGATTACGTCTCTGTATGAACTGTGTCAAATGTGAGCTGATTATGCGTTGCTGTTTAACATGTTTTGATGACACAAACTGTCTCACCTCCGTTTATTTGCAAATGCATTATTATAACCCGAGGAAAGCAATCTACTGTATTGTTTTATACATCCCAACACATGTGTATGTGTTTCGGAATATTCCCGTCAAATGGTTAAAGAGACGGCATACATGTTAATTCTTTCTATAGGTGACCGCGGGTTGGCCAGTGCCCAGGCACGGTCAACACTAAATCCGAAGATCCAAGGGATCTTGCCTCGGGATGTAAAAAGTGATAGTCCCGTGTCTAACAACCAAATCAGGGACACGTTTCAAAGCCGTTTGTATAAAATTTGGCAGAATTTTTCCATCCATATATCCAATATAACCTGGCGTGGATATCTTTATTTACATTGTCCCGTTTTATTGGGATGACACCAGTGTAAAAGTGTTGTTTGGTGCACCCTAAAACCTGGTTTAAGCACCCAGCGGTCCTTTTTGTCACTGCCCGTTTCAATGTGGTAGCCCTATTGTCAACCTTTTTATGTTTGCGATGTGTTGTCTTCCCTTTTAGTCATATTTATAGTTGTTGTTTGTTTCTATACGTGCTTTTGGTTGACTTGGTCCTTGAATGCCATATTTCCTGTTCGACTTTTATAATTATCTACTTTTATTTTATTTTGTCAATGTAATGCATCAAGAGCATGTAAATATTAATAGATATAAAGCACGATATACAACAAGTATACGTTGTTAACTTGTATTACGATAATGACGATAATGAAATGACTATATTTGATATACAGAGTCTGTACCAATGTGTGTAACACCCTAACGTCATGGTGTTGTTTCTAACAAGCATGTTGGAATACATATAGGCAAGCAACACGACAACTTGTACGTACAAGTCATGTTTGTTTCCACCGTAGCAATACGTGTACCTGTCTATAGGTTGTAATGTACATATAAAACTTTTATCAGTTTTCTTTTTAATACATGTTTGTCTTTGCGTTTATACAGGGTATTAACCCTGGATTTATATCAAAAACTATCACAGCCATCCCGTTTACCTTTTACATTTTGTTATACACAAGATGGCGACCACATTCATCAAAATACGGGATGAGAAAGACGAAGGCTTGGATCTATGTCAGTATGAGGATCTACTTCTTCCTACTCATTTCTTTAAACCTGATCCTCAGACAAAGTTTGACGCCATAAAGAGTATAGATAACAGGGAAGGTGACGTGCTTCTGTGTTCTTATCCAAAAACAGGTAACTCATTTTGAGTTGACTCAAAACGATTATATATACTAGTATTATATTATGTGTATCATGTTATATATTACAAATTGAGAATTTCATTTCTAGTGTACAAACAAATAAACTGCAAGGTTTCTTGTTATCCCCCGATTAAATTAAGTGAATATATTCAACACGTTCTGAAAATCCGTACCTCAAAGGTCAGATGGTTATAAGTTGGATTCAGTTGTGTTATGCATGTAAAGACTCGGCTGATGGGAAGACAAAATATAGCCACACTGGCGTAGTCATCGTTGTCGTCATTGTCTCTGGCTGATAGGGTGTTTAAAATAGATAGTAACTGAAATCGTATGGTGAAGTTTTCTTCTATGTGTGTGTGTGTGTGTGTGTGTATGTGTGTATGTGTGCGTGCGTGCGTGCGTGTATGGACGGACGGATCGATCGATCAAGATCGGCCCTTGTACATGTATGAGACCCCAGTATATAAGAAAGAGGCAACCCTCTCGACCGCGAATATTGTGACATTTTATGTATGCGCTTGTCTTGCAATGTAATGGACAATGCTCATATATTCTTAATAGGACAGCCCTCGTAACGTGTATACACGTTAGAACGCCTGTATCTATTTTTGGAATGTCCTGAAAGATTTAAAGGGAATGTAGCGACACACCCAAACAAGCTCTGTTATTGAGAGTTCTGAAAAACTTGGAAAAAGGTGAAAGAATTATCAAAATCGGATGATAAACAAAAAAGATATGACCATTTAAAGGTTGTTCTAAAACGAACATGGGAGCCGCCATTTTTAGAACTATGACGTCATAGTTCTATATTACCATATATGGAATATTGATAAATATCATTTAAAACGAAGAAAATCACTGCAAATGAATGAATTTTTTTACTGGTCATATAAAGCATTATTGCCATTAAGTATTACGTATTTTTCATACAGTTGCTGTCATTTTTTCCCTATAAATAAGTAAATTTTCATATTTATAATATTCCATATATGGTCATTTAGAACCGTGATGTCATAGCTCTCAAAATGGCCGCTTCCATATTCGTTTTAACAGGATCTTCAAATGATCGTATCTTCTTTGTTTATCATCCGATTTTGATAATTCTTTCACCCTTATTCAAGTATTTCAGAACTCTCAATGATAAAAATGGTTGGCTGTGTCGCTACATTCCCTATAAGCGTTTTATCTATGCCCGTTATGTCTCATAATATTGGGACATCCCTCGTATGTAATGTTTTAATACGCGTCCTGAAACATAAGCGTTATAACCACTTGTGCTAAGTACCTTAATAGTGGAACATCCTTCGCAAGTAATATTTTATGTTGTTCTTTATCTCGCTGCAGGCACGCATTGGACATGCAATTTGATCAACTGTATGCTAAGATCAGGGCCAGTGGAAAACATGCCATCTGTCGGGGCTGCGTTACTGGAGTTTTTTCCTACAGAGGTGCTATCATCGCTACCTAGTCCTAGAATATTAGTTTCTCATCTTAAACTTAATCGTCTGCCAAGAGAACACATACAAACGAGAGGAAAGATTGTTCTCGTAGTGCGGAATCCTAAGGACACAGCAGTGTCCATGTACCACCACTCGACGAAGTCCCCAGAATTAAACTGTAAACTGTCGTGGAGAAGCTTTCTCACAGCCTTTCTCAGTGGGCATGGTAAGAAACTTAATGGAATTTTGACTGTTTATTATTACAAAGTGTATAATCTACTGTTTTTATATCTGTTTATTTACTAAACTGTCTATGAAAGGAACGCTTCCCTAAAACACAATTGCATATAAACATGTTTCATTTAGGGTCAGCAAATAAGGTTTTGCTTAGAGTCATCAAATATGGTTTTCTTATTCCATTGAATATGTTTTGCACTTGGTCCATCGAATATGGTTTTCCAATAGACCATTGATTATGATTTCTCTTAGTAGGCTCATGGAATGTGTTTAAATACCGTCGACTATATCTTCCATTACGTTCGTCGAATATTTTCCCTTAGGTTCATTACATATGATCAACCATTGCTTCCATCAGGCCCATCAAATACAGTTTCCATTAGGATCATCGAATTCGGTTCATTTTGCCATCGAATATGTTTCCTTTGGAGCCACTGCGTATGATTTTCAATAGGGCATCAGATACTGTTTTCCTTAGAACATCGACTATGATTTCGTTATGGTAATCAAATATGATGCCATCGAATATGTTTTCTCTTTTGGTGATCTAATATGGTTTCCCTGAAACATTGGTTTATTACACGCGTTTGTGGTATTTTCATTAATATGTGAGTCAAGTGGTTGGATATTGTAGGCTATTAAAGTCATGGCCGTATGGCGTATTTTACATTGTAGTACATACATTTAGTAATATTTTTGATTAAGTACTGAATTATTAGTCAATATAATGCTTTATTTAAACTTATGTGAATATAAAAATGTTATAGTATATAATCATTGAATTGGTAGACTGCTGTGTATACATATAGTATGTGGCGCATGAGCTAGTTTACATTGTTGACGTCGCTGGACATGATCTTCGTAGATGCTGACAGTGCCTACTGTTATTTATCTGTGTTAACTTACTGTCAACAAATTAAGTCAACTCAAATTAATTTAGTTATTTCTGGGACGTGGAAGCGCCCAAGACTGGTTTGTATGAACTGCTTTTATACATGTTACACTATTTATTTCAGTTTTTTATGGGTCATACTTTGACTGTTTGAGGTCCTGGCAGGCAGTTATAGAAGACAACAAAGACCTAAATATTCTCGTTGT
The DNA here is from genome assembly GCA_037043455.1 of Cyrtodaria siliqua. Taxonomy (NCBI): domain Eukaryota; kingdom Metazoa; phylum Mollusca; class Bivalvia; order Adapedonta; family Hiatellidae; genus Cyrtodaria; species Cyrtodaria siliqua. The sequence continues at coordinate 164,777 of JAWPHD010003304.1, read as the reverse complement.
TTACTATGAAGATCTAAAAAAGGTAATTTCCATACGAATTGCATTATATATAACGTACTTATAACAGTATGTATACAGGTCGAACAGGAAATGTAGTTTTCACAGAACATAGTCAACCATAAATACGCATTAACAAAAACAACAATTACAGAACATAGTCAACCATAAACACGCATTAACAAAAACAACAATTACAGAACATAGTCAACCATAAGCACGCATTAACAAAAACAACAATTACAGAACATAGTCAACCATAAACACGCATTAACAAAAACAACAATTACAGAACATAGTCAACCATAAATACGCATTAACAAAAACAACAATTACAGAACATAGTCAACCATAAACACGCATTAACAAAAACAACAATTACAGCAAGGAATATGACATCACAAAAACAAACGGGTTGACAATAGGGCTGCCGCCCTGGAACGGTCAATGGCAAAAACTTCCGCTTGGAGTTTAAACCAGGTTCATAAACCGCAAGTAATGAATTCTAAATCTTTTTTAGTAGGGATGCATTTTCATTAATTTCGCGGTTTTCTCCAGCTAAATATTCAACGTCCAAACAAACATCCTCCAACCTTTTAAGGCGTAATTAAAATCTTAACCGAGAAACTACATTCTGTAAACACGGTATTTGATTGCGAAATAAATGGTTCACCTTTGCGTTGTAAAACTTGTTGAAGTGACTGTATTCTGTGAATGCTACTTCCTGTTGGACCTATAATCATTTCTTTATAGCAAACAAAATAAACAATAATATAAAATTACATAATATTTCTCCTGTCCAAATGCATGAATCAAACTTCATATACTAGTATAGCTTCAATTATTTACGTTGCGCATACTAGCTTTTAGCAGGTAAATTCGAATTACGTCAAAGTTTTTTTAAAGCAATGATATTCATTTGTTTATTTCCGAAACAACTTCTTGTTTTAAATATACTGAAAAAAACGCATAAAAATGGGTATTTCCGCTATTTATTGTATGTTTAATATGCTACTGCTAATCGAATGGTACAGGCCGACATGTTTGGGCATGTCCTTTCCGAAATAAGGTTTAAACAGCACCGAACACACAATGGTTACCCACTTAAAGTTTCATTATCGACAGAATTCGCATTTGACTCAAGCAGGTGAGCAAACTTAGGCTTAACGTTGCAATCTCTTAACATTAAACACAATATTGAAATGGCTTGACCTTTTCAAGCGAAACTTCAACATTTATGAATTTCCTTTAACAAAGTTTGCTTCGATTAAAAGGTCTAATACATGACAGAGTTGTCATTTCTGCAATTAGTTGTAGCACCATTTGTACAAAACACGTTTAGATACATCTGGAATATTATAGGCAATTTTTTGATTATGCGTTTCTTTTTCCTTTCAATATAAAATTATGTCATTAAGATGAAATGGCGTTATAGATGAGGCCTTAAACAAGGAATTAATACCTTAAATTCAGCGTGGTAAATTTTCATAATTAGCTTATACTGGATTTCTGTGTATATTTCTCTTTTTTATTTCGTAGGTGTGGGGTCTATAATTTTCGCACATATTGTCATATAACTTAACATTTAGACACAGTTCATTTCAGTTAAGTTAAGTGCAGTCTATTTGACAATCATTGTATTAATGTTCATATATATAATATGATTACTACTATAGTAACTTGTTCTGGAAGTTTGTATCACCTTGGGAAGGTAAATGCCAGGACAGGATCACACAAGAGGCGGAGATTGATCTGGCATTTACCTGCAAGATGTGATTCAAGCTTCCAGAACAAGTTACTATAGTAATGATCCTTTTATTATATACCTCTGTACAAATCATTAAAATAGAATACACGTAACAAATAAACAAAAGAAAACAAAATTGTATTAACTCAAATTAACTGAAAACCACCAAAAATAAAGACTGGAAAACATGTTCATTACATTGCAACAATATGACACATGTGTTCATTACTCTTCTGGGTAAACAATTCAAATTCTGGAGAATTTACCAACTGACTAAATGGTAACTTAATTAATTAATTAACCCACACTGTTCACAAATGAAAAAAAAAAACATTATGATAGTTCACATTTCATGTTATAACATTCATAGTTCTTAATTGATTATTAGCTCTAACTTTCCAATTGGGAAGTTCCAAAATCTATTTTTATTAGCATATTGGTATGGATTCAGAAAACCTCTTGAGGAGGGTTTTGTATTCCATTGTAGGGAAATGAATGTACTAGGTATATAATTATTGATAGCTCAACAAACTTGTAGCAAAACATACGATTTTTCTTCTATGTTCATTGTACGTTATTGTACATCGCTACTTTATTGTTGAGTGGTTAGAATTAACTATAGCTGTACTGTAAAATGTCATCAATATTTTTGTGTGGTTTTAAGCAAAAGGAAATATTTTTACATTCTGAATGGAGAAAAGAAACGTTTCATTTATCTAATTTTAGAAGCCAGCATTTTGGGTCTGCATTGAAAGTCAAGAAAATGTTTACATTGAAAACAGAAGAAACTCGGACTTAAGGAATAAAGGCATATGACGTCACAAAAACAAAAAAAGGTTGACAATAGGGCTACCGCCTTGGAACGGTTAGTGGCAAGAAAGTCCGCTTGGGGTTTAAACCAGGTTCTAGGGTGCACCAAACCTCAAACTTACCCTACTTCATCCCAATAAAAAGGGACAGTGTAAATAAGGAAATCCCCGCCATGAACTATTCTCTAACCAACAAGGCAGCATTGATAGGCAATATAAGTAAAACACAAAAATCCTGGTGTATATATAAATAAACAACAATATCATAGAAAGCTACAAATCTAAATCTATTTCTCTGAACTAAATAAGTTTTGTTTAGTTTATAATTCAAAGAGGTAAACGTTTTAAGTATTGCTATACACAAACGCACATTTAAAAATTAGGTTTACTGTCTTATAACAATCTTATACAATACACGTACATGGTTGACCCAATGTACATGTATTTAATAAGTTTATAATCATTGAGGTAAAAAACATTTTAAGTTTTGCTATGCACAAACGTTCATTTAAAAATTAGGTTTACTGTCTTATTACAAACTTATAAAATTTGACCCAATGTTTGACCCAAACATGTACATATATTTAATAAGTTTATAATCATTGAGGTATAAACGTTTTAATTTTTGCTATACACAAAAGTTCATTTAAAAATTAGGTTTACTGTCTTATTATAAACTTATAAAATACATGTACATGTTTGACCCAACGTTTGCACCAAACATGTACATGTATTTAATAAGTTTGTAATCACTGAGGTATAAACGTTTTAAGTATTGCTATGCACAAACGCTCACTTAAAAATTAGGTTTACTGTCTTTGTTTAAGAAAATATGAACTATAATTTCGGAATAATACAAATATATGTATAAACAAGGATAAGCGTCTTTACCTTTTATTATACATTATTTCAATTAAAGCTAAACGTGCATATATGTTACATCTGTTTTATGTCTTTAGAATTGTTTGTCGGAGTTAAGAAGAATCAATGACTATCTGGGTACCGACAACAATGACGACCGTCTACGGGAGATTATGAAACGCTGCTCTCTACAGACTCTTAGAGCTGATGTGGATGACGGTAAAACAAAGTCTCCGCTCGTTAACAAGGAGGGAAAATCCATCTTGTACAGAAAAGGTTGCAAACAAATCAGAATAATTTCATACTTTCTGTAGACATGAAGAACATTGCTTCGTGGATAGTTATTTTTGTGTAAAAGGTTCGCGGTTCATTATAAAACTCACCGCTTCTTCTATAATTGGTAATTTCTCTTTTGATAATGCCCGTGTTTAGTATATAGCCCATCGCCTCGTATATACTTCGTCTCCTATGTTTCAGTACAAATTAAAGACATTACATTGTGCATCAATATTATCTGTGTACGTGTACATAATCAACATTTTGGTAAATGTTAAAGGAACTAATCCGCCAAATAACAGCAAATTTACACTACAAAACCGTTTATAAAAAGTCTATCTAGGTGTTCAGGTTGTATTATAATGTATTTGTGCCAATTAAAAGTAATATTTTATTCACGGGTTCTTAAAATACATGTGATTGTATATGCTTAAAGACAATAATGTATAGAGTTTGAATTCTCAAAATATGCAAGTTAAAAACGGTGTATCGGGATAACTACTTTAATAAATACTGAAAATGGGGTTCTTTGAATATAGGCAGTATTATTGTGGAGAGGTCATATTTTAGTTAAAATAACTTGGTTTGTAGGTAATATACAGGTAAATATGGATGTAAAAATCGAACAGGAAAAGTAGCATTCAAGGACGACAGTCAACCACAAACACACACAGAAACAAAGAACAACTTTAAAGATGAACAAAATGCCAAACTAGACATCACAAACACAAAAAGGTTGACAATAGGGCCCATTGCAACGGTCAGTGGCAAAAAAAGGCCGCTGGGGTTTAAACCGGATAAGCTGTAGCTGTGCAGCTAAGCAATTAGAACATATTTTTGGGCGGAAAACAATTACTTTAAAATATCAAGTTTATTCAACAAGTCCCCGGGCTGAAGATTTGGCCTCGCCAAGAAGGTCCAATGTCTAAATACAAAAAAACAAAAGGGAAAATAATAATATTTGTTCAAGATCTCTTATATATATGTCGACAATGTTTTTATTCAGAAATAATCCTTATATACTAGACGATTCAGCTATTCAAAGTTAACATGTCTCCGAAGTGAACGATGGCCTATCCAGAGCGTTCCATATTTGTATATGGAGAACATTAGGGAACACAGTAAATATGCTTAGGAAAAAAATCTCTCGAGAAGCATTTGACACTGTTTGAAAGATTCTTCAGAAAAGAACATAACACACCACACTTTCAAGTTTATTCAAATGCAGTATTTTAACCGCACTGGGCTATATTTAAAAAATGCAAAATACCAAACACAGTTGAGCGCTACAAGAGCCTTTGAGTCTGTTCTTTTAAGAGTGTATTATTGAATTGTTAATCAGATGAAAAGCGTGGGAAAAAACAGTGCGCCTATTGGTAATTGCTTAAGCGTTCGTTATTTGAACTTTGAATAAAACTCGCATGATTTCTTCAAATGTTAAATATGGGATAGGAAAATGTAACTTATTTAAGGATACTGTTTTTTCCATAGTTGATGTTTTTAAGAGAAAGTCCATGTCGTTGTTTTGTTTGTTTTATACCGTTGCAGATATCTGAAATACAACTGTAACTTATACATTGACTATGATAATAATATAAACCAGATGAGTATTTAAAATTGAAAACAATATAGTTTTGGGTGAACAAATATGTTTGATCTAGATGACAGAATCGCAGATGCAAAACGTCTCATTGTTCTGAGAAATAGATTTGGTTTTTAGTCATATTAAAGTAACAAAATGTCACATTATTCTCGATTCTCATTCCAGGAGAGATAGGAGACTGGAAGAACCATTTCACGGTAGCACAGAATGAACTGTTTGACAGGATTAGCAAGGAACAACTCAGGAACAGCATGTTTACGTTTCAGTATGAGTAGGTTAAATTTGACAAGGAGCACGTGGCAATGAATGGGAATGGGGATTGCTGCACGCCAATGCCTTAAAAATGGCATGTTTGAATTTCATTTAGAGAAGCTCGTTACCGAACTATTGTCAATTTCAAATAGCAGAACGGACATTGTCGCTGTTCACATACATTCACTTGCCTCTTTCTGTTGAAAGAACATAATGAATAATCTGTACCTTAGGTAGGCGGGACTAACACCGGATACGCATCCGGTAATTGCATAGCATAGCTTATGCTTGGTGACAGTTCTCACGTAGACATGGCCTGTTTTCCCATCCCATTCATTACATGAATAAAATTTTGTTTAAAATTACCATAGCATTGTGAAAACTGACCTTTACAAATGTCAACTATGTCTACAACTCTTTTTGTATCTATTGGTATAAAATTATGAACACTATACATTATTCTTATGTACTCTCCTTTCCATCTGTCATACATTACTATGTAATATCTGTACTCCCCTTTGCATCTGTCATACATTATTATGTGATATCGGTACTCTCCTTTGCATTTGTCATACATTACTATGTTTTAATGTACTTTCCTTTGCATCTGTCATACATTGCTATGTTTTATCGGTACTCTTCTTTGCATCTGTCATACATTGTTATGTAATATCGGTACACTCCTTTGCATCTGTCATACATTATTAGGTAATATTGTTACTCTCCTTTGCATTTGTCATACATTATTATGTATTTTCGGTACTCTACCTTGCATCTGTCATACATTACTATGTAATATCGGTACTCCCATTTACATCTGTCATACATTACTATGTAATATCGGTACTCTCCTTTGCATCTGTCATACATCACTATTTATTATCTGTACTCTTCTTGCATCTGTCATTTATTACTATGTAATATCGGTACTCTACTTTGAATCTGTCATACATTAGTATGTTATATCGGTACTCTCCTTTGCATCTGTCATACATTACTATGTAACATCGGTACTATCCTTTGCATCTGTCATACATTACTATGTAATATCGGTACTCTCCTTTGCATTTGTCATACATTACTATGTAATATCGGCACTCTTCTTTGCATCTGTCATATATTACTATGAAATATCGGTACTCTCCTTTTTGCATCTCTCTTACATTACTATGTAATATCGGTATTCTCCTATGCATCTGTCATACGTTACTATGTTTTATCGGTACTCTCCTTTGAATATTTCATACATTAATATGTAATATCGGTACCCGCTTTTGCATCTGTCATACATTATTATGTAATATCGGTACTCTCCTTTGCATCTGTCATACATTGCTATGTAATATCGGTACTCTACTTTGCATCTGTCTTACATTACTATGTAATATCGGTACTCTCCTTTGCATCTGTCATACATTACTATGTAATATCGGTACTCTCCTTTGCATCTGTCATATATTACTATGTAATATCGGTACTCTCCTTTGCATCTGTCATACATTACTATGTAATATCGGTACTCTCCTTAGTATCTGTCATACATTACTATGTAATATCGGTACTCTCCTATGCTTCTGTCATACATTAATATGAGATATCGGTACTCTCCTTTGTATATGTCATACATTAACATTACTATGTAATATCGGTACTCTCCTTTGCATCTGTCATACATTACTATGTAATATCGGTACTCTCCTTTGTATCTGTCCTATATTACTATGTAATATCGGTACTCTCCTTTGCATCTGTCATACATTACTATGTAATATCTGTACTCTCCTTTGCATCTGTCATACATTACTGTGTAATATCGGTTCTCTCCTTTGTATCCGTCATACATTACTATGTAATATAGGTACTCTCCTTTGCATCTGTCATACATTACTATGTAATATCGGTACTCTACTTTGCATTTGTCATACATTACTATGAAATATCTGTACTCTCCTTTGCATCTTTCATACATTACTATGAAATATCTGTATGCATTACTATGTAATATCGGTATTCTCCTTTCTTTTTATCTGTCATACAATACTATGTAATATCGGTACTCTCCTTTGCATCTGTCATACATTACTATGTAATATCGGTACTCTCCTTTGCATCTGCCATTGCATCTGTCATACATTACTATGTAATATCGGTACTCTCCTTTGCATCTGTCATACATTACCATGTAATATCGGTACTCTCCTTTGCATCTGTCATATATTACTATGTAATATCGGTACTCTCCTTTGCTTCTGTCATACATTACTATGTAATATCGGTACTCTCCTTTGCATCTGTCATACATTACTTTGTAATATCGGTACTCTCCTTTGTATCCGTCATACATTACTATGTAATATCGGTACTCTCCTTTGCATCTGTCATACATTACTATGTAATATCGGTACTCTCCTTTGCATCTGTCATACATTACTATGAAATATCGGTACTCTCCTTTGCATCTGTCATACATTACTATGAAATATCTGTACTCTCCTTTGCATCTGCCATGCATTACTATATAATATCGGTATTCTCCTTTCTTTGTATCTGTCATACATTACTATGTAATATCGGTACTCTCCTTTGCATCTGTCATACATTATTATGTAATATCGTTACTCTTTTTTGCATCCGTCATACATTACTATGTAGTATCGGTACTCTCATTTGCTTCTGTCATACATTACTATGTAATATCGGTACTCTCCTTTGAATCTGTAATACATTACTATGTAAAATCGGTTCTCTCCTTTGTATCTGTCATATATTACTATGTTATATCGGTACTCTCCTTTGCATCTGTCATACATTACTTTGTAATATCGGTACTCTCCTTTGCATCTGTCATACATTACTATGTAAAAGGGTACGCTCTTTGCATTTGTCATACATTACTATGAAATATCGGTACTCTCCTTTCTGTGTATCTGTCATACATTATTATGTAATATCGGTACTCTCCTTTGCATTTGTCGTACATTACTATGTAATATCGGTACTCTCCTTTGTATCTGTCATATATTACTATGTAATATCGGTACTCTCCTTTGCATCTATCATACATTACTATGTTATATCGGTACTCTCCTTTGCATCTGTCATACATTACTATGTAATATCGGTACTCTCCTTTGTATCTGTCATATATTACTATGTAAAATCGGTACTCTCCTTTGCATCTGTCATACATTCATTTGTAATATCGGTACTCTCCTTTGCATCTGTCATCCATTACTTTGTAATATCGGTACTCTACTTTGCATCTGTCATACATTACTGTGTTATATCGGTACTCTCCTTTGTATCTGTCATACATTACTATGTAATATCGGTACTCTCCTTTGCATCTGTCATACATTACTATGTAATATCGGTACTCTGTTTTGCATCTGTCATACATTACTATGTAATATCGGTACACTCCTTTGCTTCTGTCATACTTTACTATTACTCTCCTTTGCATCTGTCAAACATTACTATGTAATATCGGTACTCTCCTTTGCATCTGTCATATATTACTATGTTCTATCAGTGCTCTCTTTTGCATCTGTCATATATTACTATGTAATATCGGTACTCTCTTTTGCATTTGTCATACATTACTATGTAATATCGGTACTCTCCTTTGCATCTGTCATACATTACTATTACTCTCCTTTGTAACTGTCATACATTACTATGTAATATCGGTACTCTACTTTGCATCTGTCATACATTACTATGTAGCATCGGTACTCTGTTTTGCATCTGTCATACATTACCATGTTATATCGGTACTCTCCTTTGCATCTGTCATATATTATTATGTAATATCGGTACTCTCCTTTGAATCTGTCATACATTACTTTGTAATATCGGTACTCTCCTTTGCATCTGTTATACATTACTATTACTCTCCTTTGCATCTGTCAAACATTACTATGTAATATCGGTACTCTCCTTTGTATCTGTCATACGTGGCCGAGTGGTTAACGTCTCTGACTTGCAATCACTTGCCCCTCACCGCTGTAAGTTCGATCCCTCAGGGGCCTAGGAATCTTTATGTGAGGAAGCTATCCAGCTGGCTTACGGAACGTCGGTGGTTCTACCCAGGTGCCCCCCCCCCCCCACCCCCCACGTGTACGAAAATTGCCCGGAGGGGCATCTGGGGTCTTCCTCCACCAATGGAAGCTGGAAAGTCGCCATATGACCTTAGCTGTTGGTGCGACTATAAAATCCAATTCAATTATCAGTACTCTCCTTTGCCACTGTCATACATTACTATGTAATATCTGTACTCTCCTTTGCATACGTCATACATTACCATGTAATATCGGTACTCTCCTTTGAATCTGTCATACATTACTATGTAATATCGGTACTCTCCTTTGTATCTGTCATATATTACTCTGTTATATCGGTACTCCCCTTTGCTTCTGTCATACATTACTATGTAATATCGGTAATCTCCTTTGCATCTGTTATACATTACTATGTAATGGGGTACGCTCCTTTGCATCTGTCATACATTACTATGAAATATCGGTTCTCTCCTTTGCATCTGTCATACATTACTATGAAATATCGGTACTCTCCTTTCTTTGTATCTGTCTTACATTACTATGTACTATCGGTACTCTCCTTTGCATCTGTCATCCATTACTATGTAATATCGGTACTCTACTTTGCATCTGTCATACATTACTATGTAATATCGGTACTCTCCTTTGTATCTGTCATACATTACTATGTAATATCGGTACTCTTTTTTGCATCCGTCATACATTACTATGTAATATCGGTACTCTGTTTTGCATCTGTCATACATTACTATGTAATATCGGTACTCTCCTTTGCATCTGTCATACATTACTATTACTCTCCTTTGCATCTGTCAAACATTACTATGTAATATCGGTACTCTCCTTTGCATTTGTCATATATTACTATGTTTTATCAGTACTCTCTTTTGCATCTGTCATATATTACTATGTAATATCGGTACACTCTTTTGCATCTGTCATACGTTACTATGTAATATCGGTACTCTCCTTTGCATCTGTCATACATTACTATTACTCTCCTTTGTGACTGTCATACATTACTATGTAATATCGGTACTCTCATTTGCATCTGTCATACATTACTATGTAGCATCGGTACTCTGTTTTGCATCTGTCATACATTACTATGTAATATCGGTACTCTCCTTTGCATCTGTCATACATTACTATTACTCTCCTTTGCATCTGTCAAACATTACTATGTAATATCGGTACTCTCCTTTGTATCTGTCATACATTACTGTGTTTTATCAGTACTCTCCTTTGCATCTGTCATACATTACTATGTAATATCGGTACTCCCTTTGCATCTGTCTTACATTACTACCCAGTGGACACACGACGTTGATTCAACGTTGAGATGTGGTTGGATTCTGGTCACGACGTCGATCAACGTTACTTCAACCTTGAATCAACGTTGCCCTATTCAACCTTCAACCATCACCTTGTATGGGTATGAGTACTGACGTTGTATCAACGTTGATTCAACGTTACCGTTCTCAACGTTGGAACATCGTTAGAATTGTAACGTTGTATAGACGTTGATAAAAGGTTGACCTTTCAACATTGTGGATATATATATATATATATATGATATATTGCTTAACGAGGTGTAGGTAAATGAAAGATGTGATAGATAACACCATTACTTATTGCAGAATTATATACTGTACTCCTTAAATGTCCTCTTTAATTACATATATATTGACGAATTGCATCCGCGGAATTCGTTTTGCAAGTATTCGTTTTGCAAGTAACGTACGTTAGGCCTAATTGCAACAATAAAATGTCGTATACGTTTTATTGCAAAGCCAGCGTAATCCGTAAAACGTTTATCCTAATGATTCGAAGTCGGAAGTTTATAACAGATGTTACCTCCCCTGGATATCCGCTAGGAGGCCACTAACGGAAATGCTGACCCAGCCAATCAAATGCAGGGGTATAAAAGTTCACACGGAAAACTGAGATTGTGTCTTGTTTACAAAGAAATGTGTGTATAAAATCGTTTTAATACAGTTATTTCAATATTCAAAAAGCGTCGGTTATCAAGTTCGAAGTAGTAAGTCAGTGTTACTTTGTTTGATGGGAAAAGTTTGTGTAAAATATGTGCGAACAATAACGAATCCCGAACGATTTCGTACTCGTTGGAATGGGCCCATCTTCTTTGAAGTGTTTCTATCCTTTTTTCAAAATATATTCCCCAACGACCAGTCTCTTGAGGCTAATGTTCTTTTTCGATACTGCACACAATCAATTCCTGATTATCAATGCAGCCTCGTTTCGGAGGAAGGGTTTTATGTCTTTTAAGAACAATAGTGCAATAGTTAATGATAAACAATATTATTTAAGTAGTTGTTAATCAAGTTCTTAATTGTTTCAATTCCGCCAATGAGATCTTGTTTGTCCGGGTACGTTTCTGTATAATTGGGGACCGTTCTGGATTCAAAGATTTTCAGGTATGTTTCTGTATACATAAATGTACCCCGGGTGCCTTTCTGTAGTACACGATACGACAATGACCCCATCAGCCATACTTTCGCAGTACCTAAAATCCTGAGTCAGGTGACGGCAAACAAACAATCGTTAATTTCTATCCCCAGCTATTTTTATATCCATCTTGATTTTAGCTTGAACTAGCGCTTCTAGTAGCTATAGCGCTTAAATTGTATAACTTCCATTTAAACATTTGTGTACATAACGCGCAGGATTGAAAGGGAGGGTTATCAATCTGTTTTGCAGCAACATTGTTTAAGCAGCCATTACCCAACTGGCAGCTGAAGTATGAAAAGATGTGGAAAGAGTAAAATACTAAAGAATCAAATGATTGTTCTCTTAAAGGTCCTTATTCTCTTTCAGGACGATGTCAAATGGATTGATGGCGAAAATCAATATGAATGGAAATTTCCCTTCAAGAACACAAGTCTCTGCAAAATTATAATTGGTAATGTATTAATTAAAGGTATTAAAGCTAGCTCTGTAGAAGGCAACATGTACAGTACGGCTCACGCGAAGCACACACTTTTCTCGATTCGCCCTATCGAGTGCCGAGCGAATCTACGTCAAGTCAATGTTTGGACTTGGCGAATCCACGTGGCGAAAGTACGCCGAGTACTCCGCGTAGAATCCAATTAACCATGAGTGCACACCTTTGGCGATTTATTTTTGGGAACAAATCTAAATTTTTCGACAACTTCAACTTGTCCGACATCGCGCTTGAAAAAAGCAATCAATCGGCAGAAAAATACACAAACGCCGAGTGCTTTTTCCGTGCAAAGTTGACATGACTGATAAACATAATGAATACAATTCAAAAAAATATGGATTTCAAATTTAATCAAACGTTTTTTTCCGTTTCTGTTGTCAAAAAATCAGTTCTCTTGAGACGGACATAAATAATTTGGATACCCATAATCCCTAGCGATGTTGGTACCTTTTAAAAAGGCGGCACTAACAACGGGTTTATGACCAGGAATCCTTTACAATTTGTTTGATTATTTTTACTAAAATACTCATCGATATAATAATAATCCAAAGCAGAATCGTAAATCGTTTTACAAACACCGATTAAATAAAAATTGTAATTTCCAGTATAGTAATTACTAATTGTATTTTATGTTCAGTCGCCGCGAAGCCGGTAATAGGAACCGCCATATAATTATCGTGACATTATCCGAGCATTCGAATTTTCAAAAAACAAAAAATTGTCTTCTGCTTCGATTTTTTTAAAAGTTATTGAATAATTATGCATTAAAATAACTGCAGTAATAAAATGTTGCACCTTTTACCTGTGCAGTTTCGACTCCGAGTTTGTATACGCAAAGTATCGTGGCGTAAGTTCCCCGATTGCCGATTCCCAAGCCGAGTAGTTTTATCACCGAAACTCCGCGTAATTACGCGATTTGTAAATTCCTCACTCGGCGTGAAAGAGTAAAGTGTGTGCTTCGCGTAAGCCGTACATGTATATCCAGAGTACTTGAAACATTTAAACGAAGCTTAATTGGCAAGTTATGGTTGTACGCCGTGGCCTTTTGATATAATAAATGTGTAAATAAACAGGTTCATATATCTTACTTTCCTTTTCAGTACATTTGTTCATATATATCTTTCTTTCCTTTTCAGACAGTGTCCAAGTGGTGGAGACCTTTGTGGAGGATGAAATTAAAAGGTTTCTAAAATATGCACAGGAAAGGACTGGAGGTGGGGGGAGGAAGAAATAAACGAGACAATCTTTTTTAACTCAATGGCCTGGTGACTATCACGAGAAATTCAAGGACCAAGGACAATCAAACTATTCCGGCGGAAGGATTTGTGTATGGTGGCGAAACCACTTGCCTTTTTGATTGGATTCACGGGAAAAAAATTGGAAAAAAAACGATCGAATGAGAAGTTATTTACTTCATAACTCAATATTTAACAGATTTAATAATAAGAGTAGGGCAGATTCCCGGACTCCTATATATCCTTCCCCTCTCTCTGGGGCGGCTCTAAATAACCTATAATGTGTTGATGAGCCGTTAAACAACATTCAGTTCAATTCAATTCAACTAAGGTGCACATACCCCTCCAAAGTGTTAGTAGTGAAATGTTTTTATTACATTTCTACGTCTGAAAGATTGGGATTTTTCAGTTAAAGAATATTCATATTCGCTAAATATTAACTCCGAACTCAAAAACAACTGTGATGTTGAAATATGCCGTCAATAAAGTGTTGTTGACGTTGACTCTAAATTTAGGTTAAAATTATACACAAAGCGATTTGAAATGTAATAAGTAGATACTTTAACTGCTGGGCTCGATTTTAATAGGGAAATCCTTCACTCGATGGTGGTCATGTTTGTTCCATTTTAAAGGAATAGTTACAACACTACCATCACATGAAGGATTTCTATATAAACGATTGCAGCAGTAAAATAATCTCTATATATCCGTTATAGCTTTCATAAATTTTGAAATTTATGCATTTTGACCATTATGTGCTATTTGTTTAGGCGATTGTTGTCACGTGATCACTGTAGATTGTTATTTGTCACATGATCGAAGTGTAGACTTATTGTCACGTGGTCGCTGTGGAGATTGTTAGTCATGTGGTCGCTGTGGAGATTGTTATTGTCAAATGATCGCTGTATAGACTGATATTGTCATGTGGTCGTTGTGGAGATTGTTATTGTCATGTGGTCGCTGTGGAGATTGTTATTGTCACATGATCGCTTTATAGACTATTATTTTCACGTGGTCGCTGTGGATATTGTTATTGTCCGTGGTCGCTGTGGAGATTGTTATTGTCACATGATTGCTGTATAGACTGTTGATGTCACGTGGTCGCTGTGGAGATTGTTATTGTCACATGATTGCTGTATAGACTGTTATTGTCACGTGGTCGCTGTGGAGATTGTTATTGTCATGTAGTCGCTGTGGTGATTGTTATTGTCACGTGGTCGCTGTGGAGATTGTTATTGTCACATGATCGCTGTATAGACTGTTATTGTCACGTGGTCGCTGTGGAGATTGTTATTGTCACATGATCGTTGTATAGACTGTTATTGTCATGTGGTCGCTGTGGAGATTGTTATTGTCACATGATCGTTGTATAGACTGTTATTGTCATGTGGTCGCTGTGGAGATTATTATTGACACATGATCACTGTATAGACTGTTATTGTCACGTGGTCGCTGTGGAGATTGTTATTGTCACATGATTGCTGTATATACTGTTATTGTCACGTGGTCGCTGTGGAGATTGTTATTGTCACATGGTCGTTGTGTAGATTGTTATTGTCATGTGATTGCGGTGTACATTATAATTGTCACTTGATTGCGGTGTCCGACAATTTATAAATAGCTAGACTTGTTTTGTTGACATAATTACAGAAATATTTTTTAACATTTGCTTTCGTTATAGAGATTGAATTTGTTTTATTATTAAAGGTGATTGATTCGATTTGTAGTGAGGTATTATTTTAAACCCCAATATTTTACATTAAATAAATCCCTTACCCTTCTATGAATGCACCTTTCTTTAAATTTCGACCTTTCCATTTATGATACAAAGGGTTGTTTTGGAGAAATGACTGATGAGCAGCCAGAAAAGGTACACCCTGATCATACTGCGAGTTCTGGGTTCACACTGCATGCAAAGGCTATTGTAGTCGTAGCATGAACAGTATATCAAAGGACTATAGGATCGAGCATTTGTACATTTTCTTTTCAGCAAAAAAGTATTTGTTAGAAAATTTGATTATTTTTTCTCGCCACGACTAATTTAAGTTATAGTTATTTGATTATTAGCAGTCTGATATGTTTTAGCTGTACTTGCCGTAGGTCTTTGCCAGGGTCTTTATAGCAATGAAAGCTCGGACAAGTTCAAAAACCAGCCTGATTGGAAAGTCAGAGATTTCCTAGAATTGCCGCTAAACATAATTACTAGCATTACATACCACATCAACATTAATCCAACTATAATTCAACGTTGTTTTAGCATTCGGTCGATAACGTTGTTTCAACGTTTGGTTTTCAACGTTGTTTCAACGTTAGAATTTCAACGTTGATTCAACGTACAATAAACTTTCAAATCCAACTATAAATAAACGTTGTTTCAACATTGGTACATAACGTTGATTCAACGTTGATTCAACGTTGTTGTGCCTGCTGGGTACTGTCCTTTGCATCTGTCTTACATTAATATGAAATATCAATACTCTCCTTTGCATCTGTCATACATTACTATGTTTTATCAGTACTCTCCTTTGCATCTGTTATACATTACTATGTAATATCGGTACTCTCCTTTGCATCTGTCGTGCATTACTATGTAATATCGGTACTCTCCTTTGCATCTGTCATACATTACTATGTAATATCGGTACTCTCTTTTGCATCTGCCATACATTACTATGCAATATCGGTACTCTCCTTTGCCTATGTCTTACATTACTTTGTAATATCGGTACTCTCCTTTGCATCTGTCATATATTACTATGTAATATCGGTACTCTCCTTTGCATCTGTCATACATTACTATGTTTTATCAGTACTCTCCTTTGCATCTGTTATACATTACTATGTAATATCGGTACTCTCCTTTGCATCTGTCGTGCATTACTATGTAATATCGGTACTCTCCTTTGCATCTGTCATACATTACTATGTAATATCGGTACTCTCTTTTGCATCTGCCATACATTACTATGCAATATCGGTACTCTCCTTTGCCTATGTCTTACATTACTTTGTAATATCGGTACTCTCCTTTGCATCTGTCATATATTACTATGTAATATCGGTACTCTCCTTTGCATCTGTCATACATTACTATGTTTTATCAGTACTCTCCTTTGCATATGTTATACATTACTATGTAATATCGGTACTCTCCTTTGCATCTGTCTTACATTACTATGTAATATCGGTATTCTCCTTTGCATCTGTCATACATTACTATGTAATATTGGTACTCTCTTTTGCATCTGTCATATATTACTATGTTTTATCAGTGGACTCTTTTGCATCTGTCATATATTACTATGTAATATCAATACTCTCCTTTGCATCTGGCATGCATTACTTTGTTTTATCAGTACTCTCCTTTGCATCTGTCATACATTACTATGTAAAATCGGTACTCTTCTTGCATCTGTCGTACATTACTATGTAATATCGGTACTCTCCTTTGCATCTGTCATACATTACTATGTAATATCGGTACTCTCTTTTGCATCTGCCATATATTACTATGTAATATCGGTACTCTCCTTTGCATCTGTCATACATTACTATGTAATATCGGTACTCTCTTTTGCATCTGCCATACATTACTATGCAATATCGGTACTCTCCTTTGCCCCTGTCATACATTACTATGTAATATCGGTACTCTCCTTTGCATCTGTCATATATTACTATGTAATATCGGTACTCTCCTTTGCATCTGTCATACATTACTATGTAAATATCGGTACTGTCCTTTGCATCTGTCTTACATTACTAGTAATATCAGTACTCTCCTTTGCATCTGTCATACATAACTATGTAATATCGGTACTCTCCTTTGCATCTGTTATACATTCCTAAGTAATATCGGTACTCTCCTTTGCATCTGTCATACATTAAAAAGTAATATTTTAATGAAACGGAGTGGAATTCGTCCGCCGTCTACAGATCATATACATACCACAGGAGTTCTTAAAATAGTGTTTCAAATAAATGTTTAAACATGCTACAACTATTTGTGAAGGTTCAACTGAAACACTGCCTTCTGATAACATCCTATAGCCTACATTACTAGTTTATCTACTAGTTCACAAACCCCATTATTATTATTATTACATGTATTCGATTATTACTCGACACTGGCAGATAACCACAAAGATAAACATTGTACTATATAAATACTATCTAGGATGGCAAAGTGCAGTTAGAAAATGAAAAGTAAAATAAGCTGGTTTAAACGTTCATTCGTTTTCAACATGCAAATATGTTTGTTTCGTATGTGTGTCGTGGTCAGCAGCCAATGATATCCCAACGCAGGGACATGTTTTATTTCCCCAGGGTTGGTTGGAGTTTTACACAGAGAGCAGTTACTGGTGCAGGAAACATCTGTGTCACAATAGCAAAGATCGACCGAGCTATAAATAGAATCTATTTATAGTCAGAATTGGTTATTTTGGTAAAATGCCCGGATGTCATTCAAGCAACCATTTGTATGCACTATATTTTGACTGATATTTTGGAGTGAAATATTTACGATTATATTGTTATTATGGATGGTGGGAAAGTGAAAATTAAATCAGAAGGAGCTAAACATTGTTGTTATGGTACTTGCAACAGTGATTCACGATACAGACAACGTGAAAGTATGGATAATGTGTTTTTCATACCGTTTCCTAAACCAATAACTCAAATTTCAAAATGTGAGAAATGGATCAAAGCATGTGGACGGACCGCTGACGATTTCAACGTAGAAAGGATTAAACGCTGCACATATATTTGTAGCAAACATTTCGTTGGAGGGAATGGGCCGACATTAGAACACCCTGATCCAGTTCCAGCATTATTACACACTGATGAACAGGTAAAAATAAATACCCCACCCACTCATTGACACATTATCTTCCCAGTATTGCTGGGATATTCATGATGGGAAAACGCCATAAAAAAGGCCTAAATAAATATTGATGGGTTTATGTATTCATGGAATACATCCACGGCTTCTACACAATATGAATATGAACATTATAATATCAAACTAGGTAAATCTGATATCAAGCCTAAATCATATTTTATTTTTGATATATGTATAAACAAGTGATTGACCATATTTTTAATGTTGATTACATTTTATTTATTGAAGCCTTACAGTTTTATTGACATGTTTTATTTCATTGACCTGTCGTATATTTTTAGGTGAGTCGTTTCAAAAGGAAAAGAAAGCTGCCCACTCCAAGAAAGCCGCTAATTAAGATTAGGAAAACAGATGAAGCCGCAGCGGCTGAAGCATTGCTTGAACTTCAACATGTTGGCACTACCGACAATACTTGTACACTACCACAGGTATTTTAATGTTTCATAATTTATTTTCAATTAAAAATAAATCTGAAAAGGATTAAATTTGTAGTTATCTTTCTTAAAGTATAAATAAAAAACTTCAAAATAAGCTGTGGTCTTCATTTATGGATGTTCCCAGCTTTATCTTAATATATAATATGGCCAGTTTTTACTGTTATGAAGGTAGACGTATGCCTTCTGTAACATTATTCTCATCTCTCGTTAAGTTATGATTGCATTTAAAAATATATTGTAATTATGCTTTGTCGCTAATTTATTGTATCTTATGTTTGTGTTTTTTATTATTTTTTAGCAAGAGGCATTGGAAAACAAACAAGCTGACAATGAAAAGGCGGTTCAGACAGATAATCCACTTACGCAAGACCAAGGCGTACAAACAATATATGAGAAGGATTTTTTGAACGCTAAAATTGAAAACATGATATTGAAAAATAAAATGAAAACAGAAGAAGGCCCCAGCAGCTCAACTAAATCACTCTTATCATTGAAATCTATAAAAAATGATGATGCTAAAATGAAACTTTTCACTGGATTATCATTTTACCAGTTCAAAGCTCTGTTTGAATTTCTTGGAGAAAGTGTTAATAATTTAACATATTGGGACGGTGTAAGCGCAACAGAATCCACTAAAAAGGGAAAAAGAAAACTGGAACCCCAAGAAGAACTGTTTTTGACATTAGTTCGTTTACGAAGAGGGTATAATATGGACTCTATGGCACATTTTTTTGGATTGTCTGCCTCCACTATAAGTGTCATTTTTACAACATGGATACAGCTATTGTTTTGTCATTTTAATGATTTACGCTCCGACATGTTTCCAGAGCGTCAACATTTTAAAGAATTTTTACCAAAAGTTTTCTCAACTTTTAAAAATATTAGATGTACTATTGACTGTACAGAATTTTTTGTGCAAATGCCTAGGGATTTTAAAAGACAGGGCAATTTGTATTCTTCATATAAAAATCACCATACCTATAAATGCCTTGTAGGGGTGGCACCAAATGGTTCAATTGTTTATGTATCTGACATTTATGAGGGGTGCATAAGTGATCGTGCAATTGTTGAAAAATGTGGATTTTTAGACACACTAAATCCAGGTGATCTTGTTTTAGCAGATAGAGGTTTTCTAATTGAAGATTTACTGCTTAAAAAGGGAGCATCATTAAATATTCCACCATTTTTGGGGAAGCGTGCAAAATTTACTGCACAGGAAGAGTTAAAAACCAGACGCATTGCAAAAGCTCGCATTCACGTTGAAAGAGTCATTGAAAGAATTAAAAAGTTTAAGTTGCTTAGTGGAAATATTCCTTTATCACTTTCACCCATTTCTAATCAGTTGGTTTTTGTTGCCTGCTGCCTTGTTAATTTTCAAGAACCACTTGTTAAGTAAGAATAACAATAGCTTTAGTGTATGCATTTAGTATTAGTCAAATTTAGAAATAAAATGTGGTGCTTCTGTTAATTAAATGCCTTTGTGGGCACCTGGGTAGACTATAAAATACTTAAAGCTTTCTCATATTATGGCTCTAATGGGACACAACCTCCTAATCAGTAGTTCGCCAAACTGAAGATAATCCAAATCTTACTAGGTCGTTGATACCTGGTTCGGTCTTGTTGCAATATGACATTGACAATTGTCAACAGTAAACACAATAAATAAAACACAATTATGTTGAAATGAAATAATGTTTATTTATTTGATGATTTAGCTTTGAATAATATTAATAATATCTTGGAATAACATTCAGGAAATAATCTTTATATATTGTTCTTTAGGCATTTTAAGCTGTTATTATGTTGTAAATATAAATGTTAAAAAATAAATTAAAAATTGTCAATGAAGAACTGTTTTATATTATTTGTTAAAGTATATAAATACGACTAGTCGCATGGCTACTGAAAATCAAACCGCATTTAAGTTTGAATCCAAACAAAGGTCGTATATTAATTATTAGGTGCCTCGTACAAAATAAATGGAAATAATTTTCTAGGAACCCTCATTTCGAATATTTCTGGGGCAATAACATGATGCCATAAAGATGTAACATTTGAAATCATGCCATCAATCAGTTGGTCATCTCGACGAACCCGTTCAACATTAGGTTTCCCTATTGGAGACCAGAGTACAAAATCGCACCAGTTAAGACCAGTAACTGCCAATTGAAACTGAATTTGAAAGTAATAGGCATGTGTTGTCTTCAATTCCAGTTTTGTATTTACAGAAGTTGGTCGAGCAAAGCAAGCATTATACAGTTCTTTGCTTTGAATTTTATTCTGTTCAAGATGCTTAAAAAGATCAGAGGGTGCAACTGCCCTAAACAATTTAAGGCACTTAATTTCAACCAGGCCATTGTTGTTAGGTTCTGCTGGGTCATAGACAAGTCCATCGGGACTACATCCCAATTCTGGCCAAATATTGTTAACCCAAAGTCCTGTTTTGGCAGCTCGAAACCCAGGATTGTTGTCCCGCATCAAACTTTCATACTCAATTCTGGCCTGATCCTCATGTTCTACTCCAAATTGAGTATGAATTGTTGAAAATGATGATAACTGCCATACATTACTTGAGACAAAGTTATATATACGGCGATGTATGGCTTCTGTGTATGGGGGCCCGACATTAACCAAACTTCCCAAAGTATTGGCCTGTTTAGCAGTGGATGCGGTTATCCGGAACCAACGTTTAGCTCTCCATGTGAATGATTTAGCCTGATCTTCGGATCCAGGGATCATATATGTGGTCTTGTCAATTTCTTTTAACGACTCGAAGAAAGAGAGAGCCAAATTCACTAAAAGTCCCTTTCTCTGTCTGTCAAGTTCGTAGTCTTCATGTTTAAAGCTATATAGGGTTTCCCACATTGATATCCCAGTTGAGGCACTGCTGTATCTCATGTTTGTGAGAAACTGATTCTTCTGTGACATGGTTATTACTCTATTTGCCTCGGGTCTCGGGTCAAAATCTGCTAGTTTGGCCTTTTTCACTTTATATGATGGATATTGTACATCGGCCACTTTCCCAGGATTTTTGACTTTAGATCCCTCAGACCAGCTGCACTGCTTTCCTGTACACGATGTTGGTTCATAGCCATTCTCCTTGACATGATTGTTCAGGAACAGTAACAGAGCAGCGACATGATTACATCGTCCTAGAGCTGAACCAGGGCACGTACAGCTGGCATCTAATATTGCTCCACTGATGCTTGATATTGTCACATGGACATCTCGCGACTCTTTTCTCATTGAAGCCTCTACTTTCGCTTTCAAAAAGTAACATCCATTACGAATAGTATCACGAATAGATCCAACAGAGTTACTTTTCACGTACTGTTCCCCCTTTGTAAGGGGCTTTGATGTCATATGACTCAAATTGGTGTCCTCAGATTTGTTTCCCATTTCATCGATCAATCTCACACTTTCTAGTAGGTAGTGGTAGATGTGGCCATAGTTATAGTTAGCTGGTATCTGTTGAGATGGGAATGGTTTCCATCCAAGCAATGGGGGCAGGGATGGTAGTGCTGTTTTTTCTGTCTTTTTGCCTTTTAACTTGTCTTCCTTGATTTGATACCATTTCCCCTGGTCAACACCAACATCAATGGCATCAAGTTTGCCTCCTGCAATGGCATCCTTACACATGCAAAGATAAATGATATACAGTGAACTGACCATTATGTACAAATCAATTGTTTTACAAGTTAATGAAATTTGGCACTTTTATATAAACAAAACGCTACCAAAAATCAACAAAACGGTCAAACTTAACCAAAAGAGTACAAAAATAACCATTTAATGTTGCCATTAACACACGATTATGACCGATTAAACGATCTTTAGGTAGATATTTGTATCGATTGTGTTATTTTGAAAAAGTTAGCTTACATCAATTTACTTAGATCGGCCATCTTTTGTCAACATAAACACGTCTTTGTCATTCATTGGCGGGGCATTCAAATTACAGAGATAATACCTGTATAATATCAACCATTCAAGTCACTCGTAACATTTTACCTGAGGTCACATTAAATGGATCGGTAAACACGACCAACTGTCACAACTTTTACAAATTACACAAAGGAAATGGCGATGTACGCGAAATGTAAACACATACCTTGAAAGTAGATCAGATCGATTTCCAGACTGTTTTAACCCTCTACATTCTAGCCATCGCTTCAATTCAACATTTCCACAGTTTTCTAATTCATCGGGATTAATAAAAGCACCGGGAACATCATCAGATTTGAGAATTATATTGTAAAAATCTTGCGTAGACGCCATGCTTTGTTTGTATGAGGTCGGGTCACGTGATGAACTCATAAATATTCATGAGCAATTTGTGACGTAGCGCTCGATCTATGCTATTGTACTCATGTCATTATTGCCCGCAAACGTCTGAAAAATATTACGTATCAGAAGAAGAGAAACATAGTACTTATGTTGTGTACCTAACACAGTGTGTACCTAACACAGAGCTAAGACGCGATTCTTTTTAGAGTAGACAGGTGTCCTACCTGTAATTCAAAACCATGAAATCGTGGCTCTGTGGTAGGCGTGTCCTATCTGTAATTCAAAACCATGGAATCGTGGCTCTGTGGTAGGCGTGTAATTCAAAACCATGGAATCGTGGCTCTGTGGTAGGCGTGTCCTACCTGTAATTCAAAACCATGGAATCGTGGCTCTGTGGTACATGTAGGTACATATTACCATTGGAGTACCATATATATAGACGATGACAGAACTCAAGAAAATTAGCTTAATTAAAGAGTTTAATTCACCGTCACAAGACATATACCATTGTATAGCTCGTGCTTTCTAATTCAAAAATAATTAGTATGTATGACTTAATAATTGGATAGTTATTGTTTTACAGTTTGTGACGGAGAAATCGCAACAAAATACAATAAAATGTTTTAAACAAATAAAATAATGCTCGCATTATAACCACACACTATGTTCTAATTTGGCCAGTTTAACAGTTGGACAAGTGAGGTGCGTCCCACGATGTTTGTTTACATATTTGCATCTGCATTCGGTAATAGCTGTAGTGACGGGAAAATACTACGAAATAAGAAATGTTTCAGCTTAAATGCGGTTTTAAAACGCGATTCACGGAATTTACCATTTACACCTGGCGTTTAAAACCGCATAAACGCAAAATAATACGAATCAATTCTTAAATATATACGGTAGAAGCAGATCCCCATATATGGTTGAGTACACAACACATACACAGGGGATACATCTGTTAAACACCGCAAAATAACAAAATCACACGGGGTGACCACCCTTTACTCTATCCGGGACAAGCATCTACAACTAGACGCCGTTGCACCCCTACATAACATAACGCAACGTGTGAAATCCACAAAAATAAAATGAATATTTTCACGCTATTATTCATTATGATACAATCATACATATGTAAACTAGAACTATTACTGAAGGTGATGAATACCCCCGCTTAAAGTCTAAGTCTAGTCAAACAAAGGACCATAATTCTGTAATAAATTAGGCAATCAACAATGGGTGATGTAGAGGGACATAAGGTCATCAGTTGTTATGTGTATATGACGTTTGGGAGCAACCCATTCAAAGCTGTTTGAGGAATTCAACTAATAAAAATGTGTAACGCGACACGATGGGACGCGCCGCGACGGGACATACATGTGTTACATGACTGGACGCTATGGACAAAGTGATTCCTATACAGCCCCCACTTCACTTTGTGTGTGTGTGTGTGTGTGTGTGTGTGTAATTCTAAGGTCAGCCAATGAACACGTCAGACACTTCACTTTGTGAAAGCGGCGGTGTAATAAATTAAGGTTACCCTGGAAACGAATGGGTAATGGATACAGTTTGAACTCTAGCTGACCCTAAACTCTTTGACCTATTGTGTACTATTATCTCGTCCCTGTATCGCTATACCTTTACAGACTTAGGGATATCAAGGCGTGCCTGTAAATCAGACATATTTTGACGTATTGCGTTCTAGTATCGCTATACCTTTACAGACTTAGGGATATCAAGGCGTGCCTGTAAATCAGACATATGTTGACGTATTGTGTACTATTATCTCGTCCCTGTATCGCTATCGGTTTGCAGACGGCATACACTGAAACATGGCTTGGCCTAACTAGCCTGGCCTCATTGGCCTGGCCCGATCTTAAAGTTGTTATTGTTCCAGGTCATGTCCTTAGTTCTTCGTCTGAGGGGCATTCACAAAATATTTGAATCTTAAATAACTAGTATTAGTTGCACTGAAGTAGAACTGATTATGAGATGAATCATGATAAACGGGTAGATGAAAGAAACATAAAAGTGCAAATTGGAACACAATAATAGTTAGGATATATTCATATTAATATGAAAAATAAAGTGATTTAATGTTTGAAACGATTGAGTGATTGATAAATTAGTGACAGGATAAATTAGTATATAACAATGGATTAATTTGATGCTTATGATTCAAAAAAAAGTTATGGAATGATATATTGGCACAATGTGTTTGGAAGGGTGAGTTGGTAGATGGATTTGTTTGTTTGTTTATATGATTTTCTACGTCATTTTTAACACATGTCAGGTTATATATGACAGTTGTTTTTCTGGTGGAGACCACCCACTTTTCCTGGGTAGAACCAGTACTGTATACTTCCCGCCATCCGTAAGAATTGACACTTCCTCACTTACAAGTCAAGCTCCCAGTGGGATTCGAACCCGCAGCGTTGAGAGACGAGAAGGTTTACAACGCAATGTCGTTAACCACTCAGCTACGGAGACGCTGTTGGTGGATGGGTGGTTAAATGGAACTGAATGGGTAGTGGGTTGATTGATAGGTGGATGGATGGTTTAATGTGTGGTTTGGTGGTTCCATTTTGGTAGGGTGGATATGTGGGTGGGTTGCTGGATGATAGGGTGGGTAGTGGGATATGCTATAAATGTATAAATCTGAACATATTCTATTGTATTCTATTGTATTATAATTGTATTATATTTTGCTTTAATGGATATTTTGTTTATTTAGTGTTATGACGCCAACAACAACAAATGGATATGTTTTAAATGTTGTATGTGCTTATTGCATTAAGGTTTTAGGTTACTTGTTTAGAAAGTTATCATTATATCATTAACTGGCTACATTTTATCATCTTAGGACAAAAACGTGTTGTTTCGGAATGACACTCAGAAGGTGTACAATTCCTAACATATTCAGTACAGCTGCGTTGTCCCATGAGACATGTGCTGATCTTAATGTGAGCCACTGACCATCTAGAAACAACTTAACTGACCCTGGAAACGCAGACATTAACCCCAGTGCTGAAGCAATGACCCTTTGGCCAAACCTAAACTAGTCCCAAGGGACTAACTAATCCAGGACAGGCTAGTTAGGCCAAGCCATATTTCAGTGTATACCTTTACAGACTTAGGGAAATCTAGGCGTGCCTGTAAATCAGACATATTTTGACGTATTGCGTGCTAGTATCGCTATCCCTTTACAGACTTAGGGATATCAAGGCGTGCCTGTAAACGAGACATATTTTGCGCTCTTCCATTATCATTTAGAATAAAACATGTGTATTTTCTAGTAAGACACAGTCAATGTTCCAATAAGTCATCCACAAGCAATGATCGGAATAACCATTCAGACATATCTGGAAATTCTGACATTGTACTTACATTTTGTCAAACTTCCGAGCAGTTCCGTAACCACTTGATCACACTTGTGACCTCTTTGTATATCCCGAAGGTCGTTTAGCGATTGAATTGTTTGGGGTTATATAGAGGATATTTGTTTGCTTTGAGTAAATATAAGATTTATTTTCATCGAGAAGTGAGTAAACTTATATTTTCACGAGTGCTTTAGCGCGAGTGAAAATATTTGAGTTTTCTCACTTCGAGACATATTCTATTTATTATATACTCATAACCTGGACATTTATGCAGAAACATATAATGCGTCAAAACAATGACGTCAATAACGTCAGCAACGTAAACAAGTCAACAGTTGCATGAGTTATTTTGAGTGAAAATATATATTTGCACAGGTGAAATATAAGCAATGAAAATACAAGGCTTTATTTTGATAAAAAAATCTACTATTTCACCGGAAAGTATATAATAACTACTGATATTCGTCTTCGCCCAACTCTTCCTCCTGCTAATGGTTTAAGCATATTTATTGCATTTATACAAGTATACAAATGGATCGGGCCTACAACACTAGTTACGGCACTTGACTCCTACTAATGCTACTAATACAACAGTTAATATTCACAACACTACTGCCACTGCTGCTACTACTACTACTACTTCTACTGTTACTGTTATTATTACTATGATGTTACTATTACTATGATCTATCTTCCGTCAGTATATACGTATGTGTATTCGTATTGGCAAGTGTCCTCATATTGGTAAAGTTCCGTTTCGTAATTTACCTGTTATATTCATGTGGTGTATTCGGCAACTGCCATGCTAATTACACTAGTGTTCGGTGCGCTTGTTTCAAAAACAGTTTGTTCAGCATTAATATAAACAGTTTTGGTAGCACGTTCATAAATTATATATCTTTAGAACTTCAATTTGTAGTGGTAAATAAAAATCCCTGTGTTTTGAAAATCAGTTTAGAAATAAATATATTACAGCCAAAATGCTTTTTGGTGGGGCTTTTTCCATGTAAAATGCTTGATACTGGGACAGCAGAAAAGTCAGAAATGTGAAATAACTTTAGTTAGCCTTAATAGTTTGCTATAAAAATGTCTGTTTCACTGATATACAACTTATTTAAGTACTAGTTGAAATATGTCTAAAAGTCATAAAACCTTCGACAAGCGCCCCAAAGAACAGTATACAACTATTTAATTCCTTAGAAGTCAAAGGTTAGAACTATTTTTCAGAGGGAGATATGACTTATTGAAAATTTGCAATGAAACATAAATGGAGGCGGCCATCTTTGAACGATGACGTAATCGAGCCCTTTTAAGATAGATGGCATATGGGCAAAATGTCTTTTAAAGCAAAGAAAAACACAGCAAATGAAAAATAAGCATACCATTTATATATTTTACATCTGTATATTTATTTTTTAATCAATTTGCAGTGATTTTCCTTGCTTTAAAAGACATTTTGTCAATATGCCAAATATGGTAAAACGGCGCGATGACGTCATCGTTCAAAGATGGCCTCCTCCATTTACGTTTTTTTTCTCAACTTTTCAATAGGTTACATCTCCTTTATTTTTCATGACATTTTGATAATTATTTCAGCCTTTTTCAAGTTTTTCAGAGCACTTTTAAATAAATCATGTTTAAAAATAGTGCATCAACCCCATTAAACAAGCGCGTCACTGACACATATCAACTTTTGCACGGTCACGCGACGCTGCGTCACTGACACAGATAGACTACTGCACGGTCATGTGATGCTGCGTCACTGACACAGATCGACTATTGTACCGTCACGTGACGCTGCGTCACTGACACAGATCGACTATTTTACGGTCTCGTGACGCTGCGTCACTGACACAGATCGACTATTGAACGGTCACGTGACGCTGCGTTACTGACACAGATCGACTATTGCACGGTCATGTGACTCAGCGTCACTGACACACATCGACTATTGTACTGTCACGTGACGCTGTGTCACTGACACAGATCGACTATTGCACGGTCACGTGACGCTGCGTTACTGACACAAATCGACTATTGCACGGTCACCTGACGCTGCGTAACTGACACATATCGACTATTGTACGAGCGTGTAAACAATATATCTGCCTCCTTTGTTCATTCAAACAAGCGCGTCACTGAAACAGATCGATTATTGCAAGCACGGTCACGTGACGCTTTGCTTTTTTTAAAAAAAACGCGTCAATGACAAAGATTTACTATTGCACGCTAAATTTACTATTGAACGGTCACGGAATGAACTATTGAACGGTTGGCAAATATCCAATGGGAATGGTCATAACTATTTAATCACACGTGACTGCTTCTAGACCAATGAAAAACGCTTATATTTTATGATATATAATACTATCGACTGGTTCATTAATACTATGTTGTATACCTGGCGAAATTTCCTTTGATAAATGCAAACTAATTCAGAATAACTAAGTCGGAGGATGTAAACCATGCTCTAACTTGCTATCAATGTGATAAAAGCGGTTATATAAAAACCTCGATGAGCAATCGAAACGTCAGGGTTGAAATGAACCAAATCGCTGAGACAACTATTACTTATTTGTAGTATGTGTCAATGGCATTGATTTCGTGGAAGAAATAATAGTATATTGTTTAGCATATGCGCATTATTGATTTTATTTATATTATTGTATTTTTGTCTTTATATTCTGTGCAATGCTAAGTATCTTCTCTTTAACTGTGGACATTTTCCATTGGAACTATTTGTATTGAAGCTGATAAAGAATCTGTTGTCCGATGATGTTTTTAACATGTAGTACATTCAGTGCTTTAATTTCTTTTCAAGTCATTCTATGGACCCCAGTTGTAAGCAAACTAAATACAAACCTAAACGTATTACATTTAACTATTATATCATAGAGGATCTAATATCTATGGGCCGCCGTCCTACTATTTATACATACCCATGAATGCATATGCATAATTAATTATGGATATCCATAATTCGAATATGAAATGTGTACATGTGTTTAATAATGGGGAGCAGTATTTGACGAGAGTTATACTAAGAATATTGTTTTTTTATTATCACCGATATATATTGTTTTGCCCTATTTTAAGATTAACGCCCATTTTATATTATATGATAACTAAAAAGTAGATATAAACATCGATCAGGAAAAGTAGCATTCAAGGACGACAGTCAACCACAAACACACACAGAAACAAAGAACAACTTCAAAGGTGAATAAAAGGAAAGATAAAGCATCACAAACACAAAAGGGTTGACAACAGGGCAACCGCCTTGGAACGGTTAGTTGCAAAACTGGCCACTCTAGGTTTGAACCAGGTTCTAGGGTACACCATATCTCACTCTTACCCTATTATCATCCCAATAAACGGGACAGGGTAAATAAAGATATCCCCGCCATAATCTCTGACAAACAATGCAGCATCAATAGGCAATAAAAGTAAAACACATAAATGATCATGTATATATAATATAAAACACAAAAGCCTGGAATTGTTCATAGGGCTGAGTATTGCCAGTCAAAACAGTATCGCGATATATTGCAATACGGTAATGTTGTATTGCAATGCGGTAATGTGGTATTGCAATACGGTAATGTTGTATTGCAATGCGGTAATGTGGTATTGCAATACGATAATGTGGTATTGCAATACGGTAATGTTGTATTGCAATACGGTAATATACCAATACGTATTGGATTTTAGTAATCAGCTTACCAATCATTTATTACGTGTATAAGTGGTGTTTCTAAATATAGTAGACATGTATATCAGATAGCTTTACAATACAATTGATAAACTACAACAGTGAGAACTTCAAAAAAAAAATTAAAAAAATAATGGATCGCTGAGAATATGTTTCTGATCTAGCAATAGGCTGCATCTTTGCGGGCTCTGATCTAACACCATCACTCGGCAATTTCTTACTCATAATTGGGTGATGCTGTTTAATGTGTGTTATAAGGTTCGTAGTACTTGATTAGACATATGCAGTTCGCTGTACTTGATTTTACACATGCAGTGCACGCATGCCGCAATGTCCCGCTCGATCACTTGATTTCCTTTCTTTTAGTTTAAACAATTTTTTTATTCTCAGATGTTTACAATTATTATGGTTACACAATATTATAATAAATTAAACACAATTTGAAAACGTGGATTCGGAAAAAAGCCTTTAGCTTATATCCTTCCGTTTCCATAATTACATAATGTTATGAAACGAAGATATTCAGAAGTCTATACAATCATGAACCAATAGAAATATTAAAATAGTTTTTAGTTAAGGAATTTCAAATAATAAAAAGAATGGATGAATAAAGAAAAGGGTAGATAGAGTTGGAGAAGAGAGTTTGTTGTGTGTTTTTCTCGTTTTGGTCGCCCAAATAGGCATTATCTCTTCGAGGTTAGTTTATTTCGAATCGTTTTGTGCTGATAACATATTTCTGTACAGCTTTGAAAATTGAAATATTTGTTTCATTAGGTGTGTGGGGGATGCCCTCTAAAAGTTGGGTAGTGTTTACATTAAGTATGCCCAATGTCCTTAGGGTATTATTTAAAATGCGTCGTTGTTCTGTAAATTGTCTGCAGCACAGTAAAAAATGTTTCGTGTCTTCTGTTGACCCACAATGGCAGACAATAGTCGGTTATCTTCCCCTGCCAACCGCAGGCTGGCGCCACTGTTACCGGGCCACCAGAATCCTGATAACGATTACGCATCACTTTCATAAAATCACAACAAAGACTCGACGCTTAAAAAAATGGAATCCAAGTTCGGATTATTAACAATTCCAGAATTGAAGGCGGAATTAAAAAGTAGGGGTGCTAGACTTTCTGGTCGTAAGAATGAATTGGTTGAAAGGTACGTAAATTTCCAGTTATAAGAGAAAAAACATTGTCTTTGAAAACGAAAGTAAAATGCCGTCGCGGAGATTCCGAAGGCGACTTTGGTCACTTTTAATATTTGTTCCGCTTATCTTTTGGATATTTAGCGTAATTTTGAACATTATAATATATTTTTCTCTCTTCTTTCTTATATTTGTTTAAATAAAAGATGAAGAAATAATTTATATTTGCCCATTTCGTTTGTTTCAAACATTGATAATGTTGCTGTGGTGGGTGGGGTATTTAAAATTATCGACGTTTTGTTTGCGGATTTATTTGTACTGCTGTGTGTTCTGATGTAAAAGAAGAATCTTAAATGTTTCCCCATTTTTTTCTTCAGATTAGTGTCTTACGAGAGAAATCGAAACTTTGGTAAAGTAGAGACTTTAGAGCCTGAATACACCATGACAATACCAGATGCCACATCGTATGCGGATGTCAACTCGGACTCAAAATTTCCTAAAACAGAGCTCGACAATGTGAACAAGTATCTGGCCCAGCATGAGAAAACTCTGGATGAACGTATTCAGAGACTATACAATGAACAGTTTTTAAGGTATTTCCGGATGTCACCAGGAAAGGATGGTGTGTTCATAAAATCAAGCTGTCATGCAGAAATGAAGAAGGGTGTGTGTTACACGATTGATATTGAACTAAATTCAGCGGGGTCAGTTATACAGGCGCAGTGTGAATGTGCTTCTGGAATGGGACCACAAGCTCACTGCAAACATGTGTGCACAGTACTGTATGGTGCAGCAATGTTTTGCAAGAAAATGACAATAAAAACAGAAGAAACATGCACCCAAAAACTGCAAAGTTTTCATAAATGTAAAAAATATATTGGGAGTCCACTAAAGGCCAATTCACTGGATATGCCAGGTGCAGATGAGTTGACAAACATTGACTTTGACCCAAGACCAGAGCATTTCAGAAATACAGTTAATTACCAAGATCATTTTAGAAATGCATGTTTAAATTTTCCTGGCATTTCCAAAATGCCAATATTTCAAACTTTTGAACCGGCAAACACTAAAGCCGTTGCATTAGATCACGACTATCTGAAGCTTTCTCCAGAAGAAAACTTTCTTGAACAAATTTTTGTAACAAAAATAAGTGACAAAACAATTATTGACATTGAGAAAAAAACAATGGGTCAAAGTGCAAATGATTTATGGAAAGAAGAACGTACGAAACGCCTACCATCTTCAATGTTTGGTAAAATCTGCAAATCAACAGACAGGACAGATAAAAATAAGCTGGCCAGATCATTGGTTGAAACCAGAAAAATTAAAGCTGCCCCATTAGAGCATGGACACAAATATGAATCAGTTGCTATTACTCGATTTATGGAAGATACCGGCAAGACTGTACATTCCTGCGGTTTAGTGGTTTCAAAACAATATCCATTTTTAGCCTCTTCACCAGATGGTATTATTGATTCAACGCATGTTGTTGAAGTTAAATGTCCTTATTCGGCAAGAGACAAATTTATATCTGCTAACACTGTGCCTTATTTAAATTGTAACGACAGTGGACAGTATTCCCTTGATATGAATGATAGTTACTATTTTCAAATACAAGGCCAGCTTTTGTGTACTGGAGCTCAAACGTGCTCATTGATAATTTGTACAGCAGACAACTTGAAGATTAAAGACATAAAATATTTTGATATTCAAAGAAATGACACTTTCATATCAAGAATGGTCGGTCAGTTGAAACTTTTCTTCGACAGCCATTTCAAGATGATTCTTCTTGAAAAACAGTTTTACAAATCATATGTAGACTGAGTACCCATATATTTAAAAAGCATTGACAGAATTCAATTTTTAATTTGCATCAACCTGAATTTAAAAAACATTAATTTCAATTTTGTGTTGTAAAATTTCGTAATGTTTTTAATTTTGCAAATTTGTTTATACCCTTTTAGCATTAATTTCTCTTATTTCAACTAAGGATTTGGCCTGTGTATTATCTGTAGTTGGAGACAAATTTGCATTGCATAGAACAAAGTTCATAACAGATCATCACAGAGACTGATCCGCAAGGGGTTCAAACTCACGACCCCTGGATTAGTAATCCTGTGCGCTACCTATGGCCCTAACCGGAAACATATCTCCAATATTTATAAATTCAACAGTAGATTAACTTTGTATTTATTTTAATTTTAAGCAAAGTTTGATTATAAGAAATAACAACACAAAATAAAGTAATCAAATTTTCAAGTATTTTATTTTTTTTTAAAAATCTCTTTGTATGAAAATATGAAGAAAGTATACATATATGGTCAATTATCATGTTTGTGTCAATCAGTGGTGTAGCTGGGCATACTCCTATACACCGGTGCGTTACATAAATTTGTGAAGATACAATTTTTTGTCGTGTCATTTATAGAGGATCTTATACGAGTACTCATTTATTATTGAATTTATTAAACGAGTTGCCAAAAAGATATTATGCGAGGCTCTGCCGAGCATTATATTAATTTTGCCAACGAGTTTAATAAATTCAATAATAAACAAGCACGATTGTAAGATTCTTTTTATCACATAACTCAGGTAAATGGTAGATTTACCATTTATTTAACAGATCACCTCTATAACGTAATGTCTCAAAATAACGTCATTTAACCATGACAAATTGACGTCATTTATATATTCGGGCAAGTCGGAAAGAAGTTCGGTATTTTACGTACGAGAGCCGAGTTATACGGAAAACACCACGGAAAACACCGAGCGATAAATTGGAAGTGATATAACACTAGGTTAATATCAAAAATATGTTATGGGTTTATTACACTCCTGCACTGCAAATTATGTGATAAATTATATTATTGCATGGCATAATGTGTGTATTCCTTTAATACCCGACAACAGTTCACTGTGTTGTCTTATTTTATTCCCTGCAGTATACGCACAGTTACACATTTCCATGTGTAACTTGTCAAGTTAGTTTATGATTGAAAGCTAGATATTTCAGATATTAAATAAATGTGGAAAAAAAATCGAAAAAGCCAATCTTAGTACATTTCCCTGTTTATTTATACTAATGTATACTGCAGAGAAAAGAAAATGAATATCACTATCAACAGCACATGGTTCACACGAGTAATTTTACATATGCATCTGGTTATAAAATAAAAGAATGCAAAATATATTTCCGTTCAGAAATGCGGATATTTTTGTGATGTGGCAGATAAATAAAATGCACTTGCGCCAAAAGTCAGGATTTGCATTGTAAGTTTTGAAAAAAATCTGAGGGGGGAGGTGGGGATGTCCCACAAACCCCACTAGCAACACCAAGTGAATTGCTCTGTGCGTATAGTCAATTTGGCTATAGCTACGCCCCGATGGTAGTATTAATAACACATTAAGTGTAATTAAAAAAGCGACCTCAGCTGAAAGTGTTTTTGACCTGTCGCCAGTGTCGGTTCGAGCCCAACTAGGAAAAAACACTTGATGTCACAAAACTTTCCAGCTGGCTTGCAGAAGGTCGGTGCCTGCCAGATCACAAAAATTCATGGATGAGCCCTGGAATGTACCTCCAGTCCAGTTTGAATATAAATTACTTTTTTTAATTAAATGAACTTGAATGCTGATAAATATGTCACATGTACTATTACTAAAAGTGCACCAATATTTTTAAGTCTTAATTGTCTACTACAACCCAGAATTGGCAGATTAGAATTCTGAAAATGAAAAAAAAATCTTTTGTAAAATTGCTGCAAAGTTGTCATAAAGTATAATAATAATTGTTAGTTTACCATGTCAATGCATCTCAATGAAATAATTATATAAACAATTATATAAATAACCACAAATGTGTTCTGTTTCTTTAACAAGGCCATCCCTTAAAAAATGTTTGTGCTCCGACCCATTATTTTTCGTGTGGGTAGGTACATAGCTAATTTTTTATTTTTACCAAATTTTGATTTTGTATTGCCATTTTCAACCAAAATAGACAGAAATCATGCGGAAAAAATCCGACGCTTTGAAAGTCAATAAAAAATTTGCGGTAGCTGCTATTTTAAGTGAGTAGGTAGGAGCACGGCAAACGATTTCTTTTTTAAAAATTGCCCAACTACAAACCAGTATAATTGTTATTTATAAGTACTATTAACTAAGCATGTTTTGAAACAATACATGTTTTAAAATTACACAACATAAAACAGACATATGTTATATGAGACGACAACTTTGTTTCAGTGCCTGTTAAAGGACACATTAAAATTCTGTATGTCTTCCCCAGCCCAATTATTCGTTCAATATGAACTCTTTTACTAGAAATTTTTCTGTCATTTACAACAATTTTCCCTGTCATTCGGTTTTTCTTTCTGAAGAAAGTCGGAATGTTAACATGCACATTTGCTGTTGCAAATAAATCTTGGACATTAAATCCCTTGTCTGCCATCACACTATCTCCAGGGTCACAGGCACTAACAATTTTACATCGCTCAACAATCTGCCTGTCACTAGTAGATCCTCCATAAGCTTGGGAAATGTAGTTGACTAATCCACCAGGTGTCGAACCAACAAGAATTTTAATAGTATTTCTGTTTTTGTATGTAGAATATGTAGATTGTTGAGCTCTAGGTGCTTTAGTTTTTTTTATTGGGCATTCGGTTCCATCAATAATGATTCTTGTTTTCGGAAATTTTAATTTAAAATCGGATGGCATGAAATATCTCACAAGATTCTGGCTTGGCCATATATTGGCTTCCCTCCACTGTTTCGACATAAAAATAATCCATGTATAAACTATATTTTTAACACTGGATTCAGAAATGGAGAAAAAGGTGGACAGTTCAAAGTTTGTTGAATATCGCCTTAACTTCATCAAAGTCATAAACATCTGATTTTCAATAGATACACCTGCTATTTGAAAATATATATACTTCAAACAGTATGCAGCAGGTCCCAGTGAATTCAACACAAACATGAATTTAGCATAAGACTCCAGACCTGTATAAAAATGTATTAATTCATTGTTTGAAGAAAATTTCTCAATGGAAAACATTGGCGTCTCATCAGTTTGGGTCGTGGAGTTTTTTACCGTGAATTCTTCTTCGAATAAAGGAGTCGCCGTGTAGAATTCATCATCTTTTATTTCTTCTGTGCAATCGACCTGTTCACTGAAACTTCTCTCCAAGTCCTCTTTGCAAAGATGATCCCATTCTTCTTTTTTACATTCTCTTGTTTGTGCTCTTTCCTTTCTACTTTTTGCAGCTTTGGCTTCGGTTGGAGTCCAAGGAAAAATACTTGGCACTGCTGTTGCCAGGAGCCTTTCATATCTGGGTTTTAATCCTTAAAATAAACAAAATTAAATAAATAAAAACGTGTTTTCATTTATTATTTCCCTATAATTAATTGATATGCAATATGTTGTTTTTATGAATGTTTTAATGCTTCCGTGGGGTAGTTTCATAATGGCGGTTATAAATAATCCTTGTTTCTTCTTGTTTAAAAATACATTTTCCTTATTTTAATGCTTATTTTGAATAGCATTATTGATGTATCTGGAACATACTGAAAGCATTGCCATGTTTGAATTGTGAATTAAGAAAAAAAATGATGCTTGGAAATTGGGGTAGTTATACATTAGGTTAGTCTGCTTTCACTTTATCAACAGTGTAAACACTGAACAGAAAAAAATATATTGGATAACACGACCCATCAATTGTCGGCTTACACCTAAATAAACATTACCCCACCCACTCCTTAATTATAATAGTCAATCGATACTTTCGTTTTGATACAGAACAACTTTCAATATGAAAACATGTTAAAGATAAGCATTTAAATAGTTTTCTATCAGATTATCATACCAAAAATAGTTTCCTTTACGTAGTCATCCGGTGTGAAGTGTTTCTTACAAACGACGGATGATTTTGTTGGCGTCCACATTTTCATAGTCTTTTCATCAAGGCGTCGGACGGCCTGTATCCATTTCGCCTTTCTTACAGGATCACTCGGGTATTCGTGACCTCCTCTTTCGTGACAATCAGGTACGGAGCAACAAGTTTTCGGCATTTTAAGAAGTTTTAATTAATTCTATAAAACGCGGAAGTAAATTTGCTTTGCTTTGAGTGCGATATCAATTGAAGTAATTCGAATGAGGGCCCGGGACACATAGCGCCACCTAGTTAGTAACGATAACTCACCACTATCGACCATTACACAGTGGATTTTTTATTATATTTTTGGCGTATAAATGCTGATTTAGAGAGCTCCATTTCAGCCGAAGGCGTGTATGGTATATATGTGCCTTGCGCTCCCCATAGTAGAAGTAGTGGGGTATATGTGTATTGGAGATATTAAGTTGCCTTTTAAAAGCATCGACGGTATGGGCATTCCTTGTATGTTCTGGTAGTTCATTCCATTTTTTTTATTGTGGATGGTAAAAAAGATTTAGCAAATAGTTGTGATTTACATGGAATTGTTCTTATATTATCGGCGTTTCGGAGTTCATATGGTGTGGATTCGGCTACATTGTCGGGTACTAGTTCATTTAAGTATGGGGTGTAAATAAGTTTACCATTTTAAAGAATAATGTCAGTTTATGCTTGTTACGACGTGATTGCAGACTTTCCCACCCGGTTTCATCATTTAATAGGGATATTGATACTATTTTAGTTGCACCAGTTACTATCCTAGCTGCTTCTATTTGTATTTTTTCTAAGTAATTTATTTCATATTGTGTGCAATTATCCCAAACTACTATGACTCAGCATATTCCAAAATTGGTCTAATGAATGTAGTATAAATGGATTCTAGGGATTTACTGTCTAGAACAAATTTGAGTCTTCTCATAATATTAATGCGTTTCCATGCTTGTTCTTTGACGTATTGCAGGTGTGCATGCCAACTACAATCATTTGAAAATATAAGTCCGAGATGTTGATGAGATTCTACTTCTTGAATAATAGTATTATTCATAGATAACGAAGGATGTAACGGTTTAATATGTTTGCGAGATATAATTAGTGATTCCGTTTTATTTGGGTTGAACGTAACTAACCATGACTCAGCCCAAGTATGTATTTTCACCAAATCAGCGTTTAATATGTCAGCGGCTCGCTGTGGGTTATCGACTATTATAAAAACACTAGTGTCGTCAGCAAACAGCTTAAGGGGGAATTGACCTATTCGAAAATTTAAGGGTACGCATATGAACTATATATATTTGTTAATTTGAAGATATTTGCGATTTGAATCTGAATTTTGTTTTGCCGTTATTTAAACATGTTTTTAATCATAACGTCTCAAATATGGCCATGTTTGACGTTTTTCATAAAAGTCTCGTTGTACCCAGTTTTCAACGTTTTTGACATTTTTAGAGTGTTAGGCTAGTCACATATAATTACATTGACAAATATATCGTTAATATATACCAAGAATAGTAATAGACCTAGAATAGAACCTTGTGGGACACCAGAGTTGATGTGTTTCCAATCAGACATAGCACAAGGGAGAATAACACGTTGTTTTCGATTTTCAAGATAATCTTTAAACCACAAAAGAAGTGGGCCATCTATGCCAACAGATTGTAGTTTGTATAGTAGACCCTTGTGCCAAACTCTATCAAAGGCCATACTTATATCACAAAAAACAGCACGAACTTCTTTACCTTCGTCTAGAGCCTGACAAAAAGTATGGTATATATCTACTAGTTGGTTAACAGTTGAATCTTTAGGTACAAATCCTGACTGCAGAGCAGTTATGATACGATTTCTTAGAAAGAAGTTAAAAACGTGCTTGTGGATAAGTTTTTCCAAAATTGTATCTATCGTTGATAGGAGCGAAATCGGCCGATAATTAGAAACATCGGAAGGGTCATTTTTCTTAAAGACAGCGGTAACATACGCTCTATTTCACCTAATTGGAACTTTGCAGAGTCGAAGTGAGCGATTAAAAAGATTGCACAAGGGAGTTGCGAGTTGTTTGAAAAGTTCTTTTAGTACTTTGTTGTTAATTTCGTCTGGGCCTGCGGCTTTTCCCAGTGAAAGGGTTTATAAGATTGATTCAACTTCTAATGGCTGTCGATTAATTATATCGAGGTTTGGGTTGTTAGGGTCTATAACAAGTTGCGGTAATATCTTTCCGTCATCGTTTAGAACTGTTTGGTTTGCAAAAAAAATCATTAAGTAAGTTAACTTTGCTAATATTGTCAGTGTAGTAGATACCATCATGTTTGAGGGGCGGTATATTAGTGGATTTATGGTTTGGCTTGATAAAGCATTTAAGCGTTTTCCACCAGTCAGAACTTGATAAGGTATTTGATTTAAGTTTATTAGATATATTTTCAAAGTATTGTTTTTTCGCTTTACGAATTACGTTTATTGTTTCATTTCGAATTGATTTGTATTTAGTCCAATTTTCTGGTGTGCCTGTTCGTTTTGCCTTCGATAATATACGCTTTCTCTTCCTTATTGATTTTCTAATGTCATTCTAAAGCCATGGGGGATCTTTGGGCCTTACAGTAATAATTTTATGTGGGATGGTCTGTTCTGCCATATTGATCGATGATATGGTTGCTTATGTTATCTGCATACTGGTCAATATTTAGATTAAAGAGAGAGTCCCAATTCGTTTTTTCCGCAGTTTGTCGAATTTGTTCGTAGTCACCTTGGTTATAGAGCCATACTTTACGCTGAAATTCGGTGTGAGGAGGTCTAAACTCATTCAAGATACAAAAAATTGGGCAGTGAAATCTAATATTTTGATCTAGGAATGGTTCACCAACACCACTAAACAATACATTTTCAGGTTTAGTAACGAGGAATAGATCTAAAACGGAAGACGAGTTTTCCTTAAAGTGTGTAAGTTCGGTTATTAGTTGACTCATGTCGTTTAGTAATAAAATATCATTGATTTTGTTGGCTGATATTTGTTTCAGAACATCAAGGTTAAAATCACGCGTGACTATAATATCGTCGATGGGTGTGTCTTTCGCAAGACCGATATAATTTTCAATAGCTGTCAAGACAGCAGGAGAAGAACTAGGAGGGCGATAAAAGGATCCTAATAGTGTTGGCTTATTTCCTACTGATATTTCCAACCAGATACTTTCGACGCCAGGGACCTCCAGATCTCTGCGACGTTTAGCGGGTATGTTTTCAATAACATAGATAAGTAGGCCACCATGGGCATCGTTTTCTCTGTCTTGGCGAAAAGGTGTGCAATAATTTTCGAACGATATATCGTCATTTAATATGTTTGAAGACAACCACGTTTCAGATAAAACTATGACGTCAGAGTGCGATAGTTCAGCATAAAGTATGTCTTTTATGTTGTAAAAACTTTGGACATTGTAGTGAATCAGTGATAGGTTGTCTTTAGCAGCATCAACAATATCGGGCTCGAAGACATCAGAATGTTTACCTGGATTACTTTCAACATCACATGATTGAAGAAGTATATTAGCCATCCATGTAATTACTTCAAATATGCTTAGATATTTAGTACCCTTAGTTTTGAAACTCGATGGGTAGAACATGCCTATTCGTGCCCTGTATGCAGCTATGTCAACATACATTAGGTTATACTTTCTTTTGTACCAATTGAAAATGGACCCACTCGCAGCTTTAGTCTTTAGTTTTTTCATTTTCGTTATCCGCCATGCTCGCGACTGATACTATTACATGAAGCTATTTAAGTGTACAGACGCAAATTTGATATGTTTAGATCAGACTACACCATTCAGCGGCAGGGGAAAAGTTCCAGGGTATATTCGGAGCTATTACACAGAATCTCTTAATTTTGATTGGTTGTCAAGGCAAACAAACCAAAAAATCTTGCTAAAATATTAAAATTCAACTTTTGAAGAGTACTTATAAAGGTTAAATCATACATTTGTGCAATGTATTCATAATGTGTTGCATAATCAAAGAAAGAAGTATATTTTACATTTTCCTCATGTTTCTACAGGCAAGTAGGTGGGTCAGCACCATCCGACCCAAACAGCTTTTTCAAAACATACTCAACGTATGGCTTCTGCATGTCTTTTGATAAAACTAAGAGAGGTCTTTCAAAACAAGTAATAAAACATATAGCTTCCTATATCAGTACAGAGCTTAGAGCTATAAGGTAGGCCTATGGAAAATGAATTGGTGTAGTATGACCTAAAATAGAAAGAAATCAGTCTATTGATCTGTCTCGATCAGACGCTTATAGAAAAATAAGAGGACTCAAGCGTTTATATATCGCTCTACTAAAACGCTACACGAATCGTAAAATACCGGTACGTCGTTGTCGTTCTTTGCGGTGCACCGGATCGGCGGCACACTGTATCCCAATATACCGATATACCGATATATCGTTACATCACTAAAATTTATAATTATTGTTTCATGGATATAAACATAATTCATTGCTTTTTTATAATCAT
Source organism: Cyrtodaria siliqua (assembly GCA_037043455.1). NCBI lineage: Eukaryota > Metazoa > Mollusca > Bivalvia > Adapedonta > Hiatellidae > Cyrtodaria > Cyrtodaria siliqua. The sequence goes on along the minus strand of JAWPHD010003304.1, from coordinate 122,697 downwards.
GATAATGAACGTGATGATATTTACTAAACACTCCTGTAACGATCAGTCTCTTCCAAACCGGGTACAAATTATACTTCGCATTCGATAGAATACTTGTAAATAAAATGGGGTACAGCGGTTGCCGTTTTGTTTCTCCAATTACACGTACGTTTGATACTCATACTCAGTTCAAACACCTAAAACAAGACAAACTGCTTCTATAATGTAGAAAATGAACATTGAAATCTACATATTGGAAATTCAGCTGTCATGTCAAAGTGAGGCAATCTTTTCACTGATAGTTCATCCCAAACAAACTGAGATGGTTTATATATTGTATTCATTCGCGGTTCCCTAACCTCTGTTGCATTAATACTGAAAGTGGATATAAAAATCGAACAGGAAAAAAAGCATTGAAGGACGACAGTCAACCACAAACACACACAGAAACAAAGAACAAGTTTAAAGATGAATACATACTACTACTGCTACTACTACTACTATTACTTAATCTTCTACTACGACTAATACTACTATTATAACTATTACAATTTCTGCTAATGTTACTACTACACCACTACAACTGCTGATGCTGCTGCTCCTTCTCCTTCTCTTCCTCCTCCTCCTCCTCCTACTATTAATACTACTACTACTACTGCTACTATTACTACTACTACTACTATTACTATTACTACTACTTCTGCTACTATTACTACTACTACTACTACAACAACTACTACTACTACTACTACTACTACTACTACTATTATTATTATTATTACTACTACTATTTCTAGTACTACTACTACTACCACTACTACTACTACTACTACTACTACTACTACTACTACTGCTGCTGCTACTGCTGCTGCTGCTTGTAATATTACCACTACTACCAACTACTACTACCGCTACTTCTACTACTATAACTAATGATTTACAAAAACGGCCCTAGATCATTAGTCTGAAAGATTCGATGACTCAGAGATTGAATGTAGAATTATTATTTTCATTTTCATCAGCAAAAAATAACAAAATAATTAATATTGACCCATTTCTATCCCGAGTGAGTGTCTGCTTTCCATTTTGTTCGAAATTCCGAGTACTTTTTGAGCTGTGTTTATTTTAAAACGCTAAGTTCCGTTTTAAGTTCCTCCGCTGTTTAACCGCGTGTATAAGAAATGAACTTCTAAATGTAAATGATTAGTACAAAGTCAATTTATAGGGAATATTCTGATCAGTTTTAAAATGCGCGAGCGAGTGTGCGTGCGTATGCGGGTGGACTGTCGACTGGCGGGTGAGCGGTTCCGTGGATGGGTGGGTGGGTTCTTTTAAACAAAGATGGGTGGGTGGGTTGGTGAATGGGTGGGTGATGGAGTGAGTGTGTGGGTTTTTGGTCCGTGAGTGAGTGAGTGAGTGAGTGAGAGAGTGAGTGGGTAAGTGGCGTGAGTGAGTGAGTGAGTGAGTGAGTGAGTGAGTGAGTGAGTGAGTGAGTGAGTGAGTGAGTGAGTGAGTGAGTGAGTGAGTGAGTGAGTGAGTGAGTGAGTGAGTGAGTGAGTGAGTGAGTGAGTGAGTGAGTGAGTGAGTGAGTGAGTGAGTGAGTGAGTGAGTGAGTGAGTGAGTGAGTGAGTGAGTGAGTGAGTGAGTGAGTGAGTGAGTGAGTGAGTGAGTGAGTGAGTGAGTGAGTGAGTGAGTGAGTGAGTGAGTGAGTGAGTGAGTGAGTGAGTGAGTGAGTGAGTGAGTGAGTGAGTGAGTGAGTGAGTGAGTGAGTGAGTGAGTGAGTGAGTGAGTGAGTGAGTGAGTGAGTGAGTGAGTGAGTGAGTGAGTGAGTGAGTGACTGCCTGACTAACTGAGTGAGTGAGTGAGTGAGTGAGTGAGTGAGTGAGTGAGTGAGTTATAATAATTGTCTTTCAGATTGTACATGTAATATGTTTTACCTTTAATATTGTTCCATAATTCTATGGCGATTATGTTATCTTTTTTATAACTTAATTACCACCCTTTATACATTCATACTATAGACTATAATATTCAATTTTTTATAGTACTTATCCAATCTATATATGGCTTTAATTACAAGAGATCTGCGTATTCACATGTCTTGCCTAACAGGGCAGGACTTAAAAATATGAGCTAATCTTTGTATAGGCAAACGTTTATAAAAAAAATATACAAACAAACAAAAAGTAAGTATATATTTTTATGATATACTGTACACTCCCGTTTAAAGCTCCCCCAATCCACTCAACCCTGCCCCCGCCCCTACCTCCACAAAAAATAAGAGAAAAACAAAGGGCTACTGAAATAAAATAAAAAAAGGCGGGGATTGGAGCAAGTGCAGGGGAGAGGGAGAGGAGAGCATTTGTGTGGAGTATACAATGACATTGAGGTCCATTTGTTTTTTTAACAATGTTTTACGACGGAGGGGTATAAGTATGTTTTTTTTTGTTTGTTTGTTTGAATGGGGTTTAACATACTGTTTCAGCACATTTTAGGTTATGTATGGCGGTCTATTTTTTCCGTGGAGGAGGCAGACTACCCATTTTTCCTAGGTAGAACCAGTACTGTATGTCTCCGGTAATCCAAATTATCGACACTTTCTCACATTCAGGTCATTCCTAGTCGGGCTGGAACCCGCACCTCGGTCACGGTGACGATTGGTATAAGTATGAACGAAACATTTAGTTTTCATAAATGTAGATGAAGTCATCATTATATTTATGTATATTTTGATAGAAAATAAATACTCCTTAATCATATTAAACAACTGTAGATTTTTCCGAGTCAGATGTTTTTCATCATTACTCGCGTACACTTCAAAATAAAAACAATGAAAAAGTCGCTTTTTCTTGTAAATGACATTTTGGCTGGTCACTATTATAAAATAAATATTGTTACTGATTATTTATAAATATATTGTGAGGCCGTGGTAAAGATATTAAGCCAAAACATAGATAAAAACGGGATTTATTTCCGATTTAAACGTCCAAAACCATATCATCTTTGTGGCGTCATTCCGAAACAAGAAATGTAGGTTTGCATGTCAAATGCTTTATTGTTTCGCAGCTTAGTGTTAGGAACAATTCAAAATTTAATTTTATATGCAGTTTGAAGAAGTTTTGAAAAATGTCTCTCTTGTCCGCTACCACTTTAGCTAGATTAGTTATATATTTATTTTTGTTTTTTGTTCTTTCTAATTCTGTTATTTTCTTGGCTATTTACTAGATGCACTAGAACTACCGACCTTGAATCATTGTTGTATATGTTATAGTACAGCTCAATAACAAAGAGCAGCTCAAAATTGACTTTAAGGAGCATTTACTTTGTTGTAAGTTCTAGTTATAGCTGTTGCTCATGTTCTAGATACACTACAGAACAAACCAACATGGATCATGATAGTTCTATCATGAAAATTGACGTACTTTTAAAAGCTGGCATTGACCTTTTTGTCATTTAGAATACATGTATATTAATTATTATGTTGAGGTAATTAGGTCATTTAGGGTTATTTTTATAAAGATGTTTTCGAATGAGGACTATTTCACATGATTTGTTAGAAAACAGATATTAGGAGACACTTATTTCTTCTCTAGCCACCATTAATTGAATTAGTCTGTCTGTCTCGATTATTTGGTTTCACGGGGTTTTTATCAAGATTGAACAGTCAGTTACTAATACGATACGTATGTTCTTAAATTAAGAAGTAAATGCAGACTTTGCAAGCGATTTAAGTGCCGGAATCCCCACAAGGTGTTTGAAATACAATGACGATGATATTGGGACAAAAACGTTTAACACTGTCTTTTTATATTTATTGTTGCCTTCTTGTTTGAAGATATTTATATCCTTAAATTCCGTTATTTTTAATAAAGTTTATGTGTAACTTATATATCGTCTTACGTGAGAATACTATATTATATATTATATACATGACGCATTATATAAACACGACACATTATGACTATAGACACTAACTGATGCGTCGGCGTGTAGTATAGTTCGGTTTTATTCAGATCTTGACATTGTTCTACATGCATTAAGAGTTTCCAACCGTTTTGTTCGTGCGTGTACATTTTCTACCTATGCAAGTTTAATTTGGAATAAAGAAATTATTTAATAGCTCCTATTAACAAGCGTTAACCATACTTATTTGAACCTGATATTCATCCCGGTTTTAACACATCATTATTCTGTGTTAGATCACCAGGCCCCTGCTGTGCATGTGATATACATCATTATTATACATGTGAATTGACTTACCTGATATATACCGTCGCTATCAACTTAGGTAATGCAATTATTTTCACACTTTTTAAGAATCAACAAGTTAATATTAATCAAATATAAATAGTTTGAAGGGAAACTCTACCTATATATACCCTATTGGAAGTGCTATAGCTGTGTGATACGTACACACTACGAGAGCTACGATTCCCGTAACTATAGGAGAGAGAAGGGTTGGTATACATTACATATTGATGTCTCGTTAGTTGTTCTAAATAAATTATTTATATTTGTTATTAACATCTATCAATGTTTGTCAAGTTCAAAACAAAAAATTGTTTTCGCATATTACTGTATACTGATTATATTGAACAAATAATGCATTTCAACCTCATTTATGGTAGAACAATAAAGCAGACGTTAACAGTTGAAAACTGTAATATTTTGTAACATTTTATTTGAATAAATGCAAGCAGGTTTAAATTCAAAATGACATCGAGGTGTAATTGTACTTCAAGGTTGATGTGTGTCCCTTTAATAGGGGAGAGAGAATGCCGGGGTTAGGGCTCGGTCTTAGGCAGTGCCTAAACTACGTAAAAAAAGAGTATGATAATGGAATTATGGAGTATGATAATGGAGTAAAATTGGAATTTAGTGTTAAATACACAAATTTTAAATTGCAGTTTCACATATGGAAATCACGCATTGTTTATGATAGTCACTTCTGCCCAAGAAAGAGATCTTTAACAAAAGTATTACGTTATAAGTTGAACATATATTGTATTACAGTAGTTTAAATATATTATTTATTTTTTAAATGAAACTATTTATTTTAATTATAGGTTTGGATTCACATTCTGTTCAAGATATGATAAATATAAAATGCTAGTTTTCTTGATTTAACTGGATTGATAGTTTGGAGTATGCGATTGTTTTTAAAAATATGTAGTTTGTTTATCATGACTAGAGTTTTTCAGACATCTCAATGATATGTGGTGACATGGTGCATTGCAACACTATGGGATTATCAGCTGGTTGTGGTCACATGGTGCATTGCAACACTATGGGATTATCGGCTGGTTGTGGTCACATGGTGCATTGCAACACTATGGGATTATCAGCTGGTTGTGGTCACATGGTGCATTGCAAGACTATGGGATTATCAGCTGGTTGTGGTCACATGGTGCATTGCAACACTATGGGATTATCAGCTGGTTGTTTTCACATGATGCATTGCAACACTATGTGATTATCAGCTGGTTGTTTTTACCTGGTGCATTTCAACACTATGAGATTATCAGCTGGTTGTGGTCATATGGTGCATTCAACACTGGGATTATCAGCTGGTTGTTTTCACCTGGTTCATTGCAACACTATGGGATTATCAGCTGGTTGTGGTCACATGGTGCATTCAACACTATGGGATTATCAGCTGGTTGTTTTTACCTGGTGCATTTCAACACTATGGGATTATCAGCTGGTTGTTTTTACCTGGTGCATTTCAACACTATGGGATTATCAGCTGGTTGTGGTCACATGGTGCATTCAACACTGGGATTATCAGCTGGTTGTTTTCACCTGGTTCATTGCAACACTATGGGATTATCAGCTGGTTGTGGTCACATGGTGCATTCAACACTATGAGATTATCAGCTGGTTGTTTTTACCTGGTGCATTTCAACACTATGAGATTATCAGCTGGTTGTTTTCACATGGTGCTTTTCATCACTATGAGATTATCAGCTGGTTGTGGTCACATGGTGCATTCAACAATATGGGATTATCAGCTGGTTGTTTTCACCTGGTTCATTGCAACACTATGGGATTATCAGCTGGTTGTGGTCACATGGTGCATTCAACACTATGGGATTATCAGCTGGTTGTGGTCACATGGTGCATTGCAACACTATGGGATTATCAGCTGGTTGTGGTCACATTGTGCATTCAACACTATGGGATTATCAGCTGGTTGTTTTCACCTGGTGCATTGCAACACTATGGGATTATCAGCTGGTTGTGGTCACATGGTGCATTGCAACACTATGGGATTATCAGCTGGTTGTGGTCACATGGTGCATTGCAACACTATGGGATTATCAGCTGGTTGTTTTCACCTGGTGCATTGCAACACTATGGGATTATCAGCTGGTTGTGGTCACATGGTGCATTGCAACACTATGGGATTATCAGCTGGTCGTTTTCACATGGTGCATTGCAACACTATGAGATTATCAGCTGGTTGTGGTCACATGGTGCATTCAACAATATGGGATTATCAGCTGGTTGTTTTCACCTGGTTGATTGCAACACTATGGGATTATCAGCTGGTTGTGGTCACATGGTGCATCATTCAACACTATGGGATTATCAGCTGGTTGTGGTCACATGGTGCATTGCAACACTATGGGATTATCAGCTGGTTGTGGTGGTCACATGGTGCTTTGCAACACTATGGGATTATCAGATGGTATTGGTCACATGGTGCATTGCAACACTATTGGATTATCAGCTGGTTGTGGTCACATGGTGCATTGCAACACTTTGGGATTATCGGCTGGTTGTGGTCACATGGTGCATTGCAACACTATGGGATTATCAGCTGGTTGTGGTCACATGGTACATTGCAACACTATGGGATTATCAGTTGGTTGTGGTCACATGGTGCATTGCAACACTATGGGATTATCAGCTGGATATCACTATATGTACTTATCGAGATGCATACAGTATGCTTGCTTTAAGAAGAAAGGGAGACCACTGCGTTTGAACTATATACATATTTCTACTTAAACCCCGGAAACGCAAAAAATAAATATTTGATCTTTGGAAGTGTTATAAGACCATTAAATATGTTTTTAAATTGTGGGGCTGTTTTTTTGCCCCAGAATTGTTCACACCCCTTAGTAAAGGTCTTAAAACGAAAAATACCCCATATATTGGTACTTTCTTAGTGTATATATATATTTTTTAAACAAATGACTCCAAAAATGACTCCAAAACTGACTCCGAAAACTTACTCCAATAGCTCACTGCAAAAATTGACTCCAAAAATTGACTCCAAAAAATTCACTCCAAAAAATCACTTCAAAAATCTGACTCCATTAATTTGACTTCAAATTTTGACTTCAACACTCTCCAATCCAACTCTCCAATCCAACTCTCCAATCTAACTCTCCAATCCAACTCTACACTCCAACTCTCCAATCCAACTCTACACTCCAACTCTCCAATCCAACTCTACACTCCAACTCTCCAATCCAACTCTCCAATCCAACTCTCCAATCCAACTCTCCAATCCAACTCTACACTTCAACACTCTCCAATCCAACTCTCCAATCCAACTCTACACTCCAACACTCTCCAATCCAACTCTACACTCCAACACTCTCCAATCCAACTCTACACTTCAACACTCTCCAATCCAACTCTCCAATCCAACTCTCCAATCCAACTCTCCAATCCAACACCCCGCTTCAGCTTTTACCTGCTGCCATTATAAAGATAGGGGGAATGTTTTTCTCTGAATATAATAATAATAATAATAATTGAATGTTGTTTAACGGCTCAGCAACACAGTATAGGTTATTTAGAGCCGCTCCATAAAGAGGGGAAGGATACATAGGAATCCTGGAACCTGCCCTAATCCGACGGACGAGGCTAATGGAAAGTGTCTTGCCCAAGAACACACCAACGGAAGTCAGTGGCACCACGGAGGATTGAACCCGGGGCCTCCGGTTACAAATCCGCCGCGCTACTGTTCTCTGAATATATTTGTTTTGTTTTTCCATGACGAATGTATAAGCAATTGCAGACTTAATTCTGGAAAGAATGAAACTTTGTGGGCTTGTAGAGCGTATGCTTAAATAGTTCACTAAATTGATTATGGTTGCAATAACAAGCATAAATAGTTATGATAATGCAGTGCCAGCTGAGATCGCTGTAATTAATAAGATTTTTATTGAGCAAACCATGTATACTTTTAATTTAATTTTACAGGTTGTGATATATGTAATATGTATTCATCACAAACATTAGTGTTGGTACAGTGGTTCATGTGAACGTCGCTTGGTGGTACACGGACAGTTCCGCGAAATGGACTGTACTCAATCACTGGCCGGTCGGGCGCGAAACTGTCTGGGCGGTATAATGTTTGCACCTGAGCGGTGTTCACGTGAAACCTTTGGAATAAAAAATGTACTGATTAGGCGATTTAGGTATCGGTATATGGTATGCAATACAACTGATGAAACATTAATAGATATATTGTCTATGTAATTGTAACTCGCTATGAAGTACTTTTATAACTAAGTATATGTTGATGAGAAACATGAATCAACATTAGGTAATATGTGAATCGCATATACCTAGATGCTACTCAATACATATAATACTAATAATACTACTACTAATAATAATAATAATAAAAATAATAGAAAGAAAGCGCGGGTTGTGTGTAGATGTAATTTCTCTAAGTGTCAATATGATTGTGTTACTGTTTGTCCGATATAATGTTTGTTCTTGTAAAAAAAAGTGGGGCTTGAAAATAGACAAATAAATATGTTTTCGTTGGTGTATTCGCTATGGAGCACTTTGGCAGTTTGATATCATAGTATATTTATTTTGACAATTTTTATATGCAACACAAATAAAACTTAGCTGATATCTTGTATTATTAAATAATGCTATAGTAATGTTGTGTGGATATAATGCCTTTAATTATCAATACGAATATGTTTGTCCGATATAGATATTATTTTTCAAAACGGCTAGACAAATATAGATCAATAGGCAATGTAGTGCCATCTAGAAACATATATATTATACTAACCACATTTTTGATTTGATCTAAACTAAGCCTGATAGTATTACCAATTTAGGACCTACATTGTTAACATTTTGATCCAAATATTTAAAATTATGCGACATATGCCTGGCTCAGTCACTCATTTTAACACAGCCAAAGTATGAACGAGAACAAAGTGTGATATGCAGAGATGAAAATGTTGTTGCCATATTAAAAAAACGGACTATTTTTTACTGTTTGGTCAACGAAAATGCATCATTTACATTATACATGTAGAAAAGAGTATGATAATGGACCTTTGGAAACGGCCGAGCACGACACATGCGAAATATTGCAGTCTCGGTTTGATTGAGACTGCTCATGAGCGGTAGTGAAATATGCTGGCTACCGCTCATGCCCTCTAGCCCCGGGTTGAGCCGAACTCAGTATTCATAAAAATCAACAGTACATAATTTTAACCATCCCGAAGATGGCAAGCATATGGCGGTGGATATAGCAATATTTGTATCTTTATTTCATCCCCTATATCTAGCGGCGTATGGTCCCAGGATCTAATAAAATTGTATGCCCCGAAGAGGGAAATAAACAAAAAGGAACTTAGTTGGGAGCAGCGGTTATGAAGCCTGCCTATCACAAGTAACAGCCAAAAGACAAAGCAGACAACATATCCACAATTATGAACAACATATTGAACACATGCTACATTGTTTACATTAAGTACAGTTCAACATGCATGAAATCTTTACGAATTATACTTTTTAAACTATGTAAGGTATTATAAATGAGTATTATAACATTTGGAAGATATGACATTACTTTTCTTGTTGACATACACTAATAATAGAAATAAAAAACAAATGGAGAACGAATGGGGATTTGATGCAAAATTTCCCTCATTCTCTGGCTCAAGTAGAGGTACGGCTATTCTCTTTAAAAATACATTTAGTTATGTTTATCGATCCTTTGGGGAATTTTATAGTTTTAGATGTTACAATACAAGAGCAAAGGATGACTATTGCTTTAGATTATGGACCAAATGCAGACAAACCTCAATTTTTTCGGGATTTTTTTAACGTTGTTGAAAGTTTCAGTAACACTTCTTTTATTATCGGTGGCGATTGGAATGTGCCATTAAATTACGAGATAGATACAAACAACTATAAACACAAAACAACATCAAATAAAATGAAACAATTTTAAGCATTATGGAATTTTTAGATATACATGTCATATGGAGAATTAGTAATATCAACATCAAAAGGTACACTTGGAGGGGCCCCTTTAATAAAATGTCACGCTCAGACTATTTCCTTGTCTCGTCTGACTTTCAAGATTGCGTCGAGAAATGTTCAATTGATATTAGTTATTATTTATTGATCAACAACGGAGCCGGGGTACATGGAAATTTATTAAAACCTAATTAACAAATGTCGAATTTGTAAATATTGTCAAACAAACTATTTCTGAAACAATAGACCAGTATAAAGTGAACAATTTAAATGATGAACAAGAAATAAGCTTTAATATAGATGATCCACTATTTTGGGAGACGCTTAAACTTATGATTAGGGGCAAAACCATATATTTTGCTTCCTTTTTAAAACGAGAGAAAAAAAAGAAAGAAAATGAAATAAAAACTAAACTTAAAAAAGTATACGTTTTATTAGACAATGGGGACAATTCTGTTAAAAATGAAATTAATCAATTAAATATAGAGCTAAAAACAATCCGGGATGAAAGAATAAGAGGAATTATTTTAAGAACAAAAGCGAAATGGAAAGTAGAAGGGGAAAAGTCTACTAAATTCTTCTGTAATTTAGAAAAAAGGCAATACACAGAAAAATTAATACCAAACGTTATAAAAAGTGATGGAAATGAAAGAACAGACTCAAAAGAAATACTTAAAAAGGGTAAAAACTATTTTATGAAACTCTCTAGAGCTCTAAACCTTTAAAACCCTTATCAAAGGAAATCGAAGTTAAATGAAGAAGAACGCGACTCGTTAGAGGGACTTCTTAGTGTAAATGAATGTTTAAATGGTTTAAAAAATATGAAAACTGATAAATCTCCAGGTTTGGATGGCTTTACAGCTGAATTTTATAAATTCTTTGGAAAGATATTGGTATTTTTATGGTTAGATCTTTGAATCAAGGATACGATTTCAAGTCGTTATTAGTTGCTCAAAGGCAAAGTGTGATCACTTGTATTCCTAAGGAAGGTAAAATAAAACTGCATTTAACAACTGGAGACCTATTTCACTTATAAATAGTGATGGGAAAATTGCATCCTCAGCTATTGCCAATCGAATTAAATCAATACTTCCAAAACTAATATCGGAAGGTCAAACAGGGTTTTTAAAGGGACGACAAATGGGTGATTTAACACGACTTATATCTGTCTTTATTTTAAAATGTGATGAAGAAAATATACCCGGACTTCTTGTTTTACTAGACTTTGAAAGAGCTTTTGATTCTTTAGAATGGGAATTTATAGAAATAAAATTACGTTTCCTTAATCTTGGAGATTCAATTTTAAACTGGTTTTACACTTTTTATCATAATGTATCTAGTAGCGTACTGAATAACGGAGTTTGTTCAGATTTTTTATCAATCCAAAGAGGTGTTCGACAGGGCGATCCTCTTTCTCCGTATATTTGTATAATATGTGTTGAATTTTTAAGTGCTGCTTTGAAATATCACCCCGATATAAATGGTATACGTGTAAAAGACTCTGAATATTTATTAAACCAATATGCCGATGACTCCTCTCTTTTTCTAAAGGATGATGAAAAATCATTATATACTGCCCTTTAAACAGTGGACAACTTTTACCTCTGCTCCGGTTTTTAAAAGTAAATTTTGAAAAAAATAAATTATATGGATAGGAGCAAGAAAAGGTTGTCGCGAAAAACTTCATACTGATAAACCAGTGATCTGGAATTATAAAGGAGATTTTAAAATTCTAGGAATAACTTATAACTTAGATAAAGACAAGTATTTTATAAATAATTATCATGATAAACTTAATAAAATGAAAAATCTGTTAAACGACTGATCTTTTAGAAATCTTACGCTTATGGGCAAAACAACAGTTATCAAAACGCTTTCACTTCCCATCATAATTGACTGCTTAACTGTCCTTCCTGACCCCCTAGATCACATTTTCCAAGAATTTCAAAATATGTTACTTAATTTCTTATGGTCGGGGAAAATGGATAATATTAAACGAACGGTTATATTAAAATTCAATAAAAAACGGTGGTCTTAAGTTTCCACATAAAAGTTTCACTGAAACTTGTATGGGTTAAACAATTTTTAGATCCTGAAATATTCTCACCGTGGAAAACACTTGTGCTAAATGATCTAGACGAGTTTGGTGGATATAAAGTGTGGTATCTCCATAAAGATGGAATTAATAAAATAGCAAACTATCAAAATAGTTCTGGAAAAAATGTAATGCATTCGTGGGCTTGTTTAGACTGTGAATATATTACAAACGCAATTGAAATGTTATCAGAACCTTTATTTTATAACTCAAATGTTGCTTTAACCTGGGATTTAAATATCGTTAAAGCTGTTTGTCAGAAGAGGGTTCTTTATAAATGACATTGTTAGTGAACAGTGTAACTTATTGTCTTATACAGAGTTTTCAGATAAATATGACATACGGATTCCATTTACTATATACTATGGTCTACTCAATGCAATTCTAAATACATGGAAAACAAGTATTAACATGAAACTAGAATTGAACATCCTATAAATAAAAATATCAACAAATTAAAGGAAACAAAAAAGGTTAACTTTACTTTTAATCAAGAATTCTTGAAAACTTTGCAGAAACACCTAACAAATCCCAGCAAAAATAGAATAAAGAACTTGGAATAGCCTTACAAACTGAGGACTGGGAGATTTTATACAAACACAATTTTAAAATAACAGATGATACCTATCTGCAGAGCCTGCAGTTCAAAATATTTCATCGTATTTGTTTACCAATGCCAAACTTTATCAGTGCAAAATGTCAGAAACTTTGTACGTTTTGTAACAACTCATAAGAAACTGTTTTACATTTATTTTATGAATGTATGTATCCAAAAAATGTACGTTTACGTTTTTTGCTAACAAATCAAGAATCAATGTGGTATTGATGTGAAAATAAAACCCCAGGATATCCTCCTATATGTTGAACAGAATGAAAACGTCATACACTCGATAATTAGTTTTTGTCTTCTCATTTTTAAAAGTTACGTCTGCTCTTGTAAACTGAAACAATGTCTCCTAAATTATAACGTTTTATTGAGCATTTGAGAGATATAAACACCTTGAATTTTTCTCATTGTTTATGTACCCTGTAAAGAAATCTAATGCTATCAAAGCAAGACGGAACACTGTGAATAATATCTTTAACTATTAAACCATAACATTCACAACGTTTATCCCATCTTTAATACTGATGCTTTAAAGGTGTATATTAATGTTACTTTAGTTTGTTCAGATTTCATTCCATGTCTGGTTCATCTCAATCTAGTTTCATCGAATGTATTCTTATATACAGTTTTTGCCTAAACTGTTTTTGTATTTATATCATATATGCATGTACACGTATTTATATAATGTATGTATGTACACAAGTGTCTGAAAAAAATTATCAAAAAAATATAGGGTTATGACCAGGTCGTATTTGTATACTCACAGCTCTGACAGATCTAGAACGCGTTGTAGTCTTCCAACCACTATCATTTTACTTCACGATAAATACCGTGTACTAAGTGCTGTAGGGAATAAGATAACAAATAGGACGTAGTGTTATTACATGACAAAGGTAGGTGTATCTATAATATGTACATTCTATTCTATTCGATTGATAATTTGTTTTATATCAAATCTAAATAAGGTAACAGGTAGTGGGTTAATGCCTACTGCACGTTACACAATAGCTGAGAGGAAATGTAGCTATGATTAATAACCTGAATACATAATCCTTCTCCAACAATCTTCATACCATTAAAGTTAAAATAATTATGAACTGATTCGCATGTTTTCGGCGTGTATGCGGTTTTAAACTCCGGAAGTAAATGAGAAATTCCATGAAGCTTGTTAAGGCATTAGGTCATAATACACCAATTCATTTTCCATAGACGTACATTATAACTGTAAGCTCTGTACTGAGTTCCCTAATATAAGAAGCTTTATTTTTGCTTACTTGTTTTAAAAGACCTATCTTAGTTTTACCAAAAAAAACATACTCCAACCATACATTGAGTATGTTTTGAAAATGCTGTCTGTGTCGGATGGTGTTGACCCACCTACTTACATGTGGAAACATGAGGTAAATGTAAAATATACTTCTTTTTGTGATTTTGCAACACAATATGAATACATTGCACAAATGTATAATTTAACCTGTATAAGTACTCTTCAAAAAATGAATTTTATTTTTTTAGCAAGATTTTTTGGTTTGTTTACCTTGTCAACCAATCAAAATTTAGAGATTCTGTGTAATAGCTCCGAATTTACCCTGGAACTTTTCCCTGCCCGCTTATTGGTTGATAATTGGTGTAGTCTGATCTAAAGAGACATTCAAACCTGACTGAAGTTTGTTTTTTCTAGCTAAATTGTTTGATACATTCATTCTGAGGAAAATGGTGTCTTTCTACAAAATATGAGTGCTTAAAAGAGTTTCGGCTCTAGTCAATATCATGCGATTTGTATGCGTAAATCCAGAATCTTCAAAATGCCATATCTTGACAACCGTTCCAATCTGTTGTTTCAAATAAAGTGATTTTGAATTGATTTCATCAAAAACATGTGATTTTTATCCAGTTGAAGCTATCTTGAAAATAATATCTACTGAAAAATATATTTACTGAAAAATGATATTTATGATTTTTAGGGGTCAAAATAGCAGATGTTATCATAAAAATGCCACTGTTTTGTATATATTCAAAATTTGCCTTTAAATGAATTAATTAACATTATTCAGCAGTTTCTTTATGTGAAACCATCAAGTAAATGCAACTTTTTAGTTTAAAAACGACAAAAAACAATTCTGAGACTATCCTCCCCAACTCCATTTTTAGGGCCATGACATGTTTTACAATATGCTCATTACACAAGATTGCCTGTAACTGTATTATTTATTGTACTTTTTTATTAGATTCTTTTTGTACTATCCTTACAGGTCATTTTCATGCAACCATGCAGCCAATAAGCAGTACGGGAGCAGCCTTGATATTTTCCTACATCTTTCAAATATCGCAACCACGCTTGACAACGAAAAGTAGTACGTCATCTTTCGGCAACGTCAAAAAAAAAAAAAATGTCCGCCATTTTGAATTTTTTAAAACACATAATTTGGAAAATTGTGACAATTTTTGATCATGAAATTTCATTTCCGCTTTAAGTTTCGTGATTTTCGGCTGTACCGACTTTTTTTTTAGAAGCTTTACTGCGTGATAAATGCAGACCCGCCTTGTAAAATGTCTAAGCGAGGGGCGATAACTCTAAAATATGCCATTTTTAGAATATGTTTAAAATGACAACAACCGTGTGTTTTTTGTTAAATAAAATACGAGGAGATACTTGAATTGTTGTTTTAGCTCACATATTATATGAATTTTGCTGCATGTCACGAAAAGCATGTTATTTCTTTATCAAAAGTACACGAAAATACGAACTGTTTGACTAAACTGTAATTTTGACTCGATTGTCCTGGCAAAAACTGCAGGCGCGTATTCGATGGAGCGGGTAGTACTTGGCACCCTCTCATATGTGGAAAGTGTACGTAACAATCGCTACTGTTCAAGATTGGAGTTGGGGTGGAGAGAAGGAGGGGGAGGGCATCTGAGCTGAGATGTAAAAGGATGCGCCCCATCCCACCCCAACTAAAATGATGAAAGTCTGTTTTTGAAAGCTCTTGCAAGCATACATTCTTAAACATATTCAGATAATATATTTGTTGCTGTGTTTTTGACTAGACTGTCCAGTGTCTTATTGTCATCCGCAACTTGGCGCAGTCAGTAGCGCAGCGGATTTGTAACCGGAGGTGGTGCCACTGAGTTTTGTCGGTGCGTTCTTGGGCAAGACACTTTGCCGCGTCCATCGGAAGGGGACGTAAACCGGGTGGTCCCGCGTATTGGTCTATCATCCGAGCATGTTAAAGAACCATAGGAATCTATTCGATAATAAGAGTAGGGCACAGTTCCCGGATTCCTATGTATCCTTCCCCTCTCTCTGGGGCGGCTCTAAATAGCCTGTACTGTGTTGATGAGCCGTTAAATATTCAATTCAATTCATCCGCAGCTGCACTCAGCACTGTAATATGTACTGTAGCTGTCCCATGCTAGTATCATGAATCAACCGTGGAATATATCACCCACACATAAAAGGGTTTGAGGGCCCCATCTTACTTGTATTAGTTTAAATACAGACCATTTGTCGGTTGAAACCTAAGATGATTTTTTTATCAGACAGAAACACTGTCGTAATACTTATACTGATAGCATCGAAGGAAAGTAAAAAAGGCCATTTTTTTTACTTTATATTTTTAAAGTTGAATTGTGTTTTAGGTCATTATAGCACATTTTAGGCCATATTTCCTGGGTAGAACCAGTACTGTGTACTTTCTCACCTACAAGTTGAGCTCCCAGTGGGAACTGAACCCGCAGCGGTGAGAGGTGAAAATGAGAATGTATACAAATATAAAAAAGGCAACCGAACATCTCCGTAACTCAATATGTCCATGGGACTTGAATGACCGCACTGAAAACAATCCGTAGAAAATTGTACAATGCAAGAATATATATTCAAAAATAAATTTTATTTTGATGCAAAATCGATATGCTTCTCTAGACATCATAGATAAAGATCATGTAAAGTTTCGAAAAGATTGGTTAAAAACTGTGGAAGGATATAGACGCACAGATAACCAGCACCATATGCCGCCTCACCATTCGATGGTAAACAATAAACATTTAAGGTACATATTAAGGCCTTAAATATTATCTTTCATGACTAACGTTAAGTAAAAAATAGGTAACAAGTCGGATATCAAAAAGAATTATTTCTTTGATTTAAAACATTTTATTTCAAATATTTACATCAAAACATCCCAAATATAAAGGGTATTACATAACAAATTAAATTGCATCATACAATAATTGTTTTTATTTATTAAAGGGACACACAGCATTTATCAAGTATTTATAAAGCATTAAAATTTGCACCTCGATTGATTAATCAATAATTTATTTTCACTTTACACTCGCTTGCATATATTTAAATTATAAGTTATAACATTTTGGAGTTTAACAAAAAAAGATTGCTGCATGTCCCTTTAATATGTTCACCTCTCAGCCTGTATTTTTTATATGGTGCAAGTCATTTTGAACATATGTGGGGTTATATATATACAATAATAACATGTATCTGTTTGTTGTTTTTTTGGTGAGGAACACCACCCACTTTTCTTCTTGGTAGAATTGAATTGAATTGAATGTTGTTTAACGGCTCATCAACACAATACAGGTTATTTAGAGCTGCCCCAGAGAGAGGGGAAGGATACATAGGAATCCGGGAACCTGCCCTACGCTTATTATCGAATAGATTCCTATGGTTCTTTAACGTGCTCGGAGGATAGACCGATACACGGGACCGCCCGGTTTACGTCCCCATCCGACGGTCTTCTGGGTAGAACCAGTAATATACACCTCCTGCCATCTGTTATACCACAAACTTTTATATAATCCAATAAAATTCAGAAAACATCATTTTAATCCAATAAAGAAATTGGGCACGGCCGGTCAGATTAACAGAAACACATTTATATTTTCGTATTAGCCCTTATTTTGAGCCACTCCAATGAATTGTCCAGTTAATGTCGCCATCGATCCACCTCTGTCAACAGTCAGACATGCATGTTGATATGATATTGTGCTGGCTGAACTGGTGATCCTCTTACTAGACATATTTTTCTTGAAGTTTATGCTAGTACTGTCCGTATGAGGTATTGCTGATTCATGATTCATAAAAAAAATAAAAAAATATTGTACACCATCGTGTTATACTATTCTTGTTAGTTTAAGTATTTCTGATTCTGTTGTTAATGTTGTAAAAAGTTATATGTGACTACTTGTTTCAATAAAATCCTCCCATATATATTGTGACTTCACTAACTATTTTCAGATAACTCCCAGCATCTCAGGACTCCAGGCTCTGAAAATAAAAATGACATACATGATATTTTGTTTCAACTTAAATAGGTAACAAGTTGTAGAATTGAAATATGTAAATGAATAGTGATTATAGAACTTTTTTTACATGTACGATCAATTAAAAATAATCGTTTTCTGCTAAATCAACACATTACCGGTATACCTTATTTAGAGCCGCCCCACATCACATAGGAATTCGAGAACCTGTCTTACTCTTACTAATGTATATATTTCTATGGTTGTTTATCGTGCTCGGAGGATAGACTCCCCAGTTTCAATCCCAATCCAACAAAAGAGGCTGTGGAACAAACAAGGCTGAGGGAAGGTGTATTGCGCGAAAAACAGACTAAACTCAGTGGTGCATGTGTGACTTGAACCGGAAGCTCCAGATTGCTATCGTCCACCGTGCTATTGCTGGGCCATGCCAGCACATTATGTTAAGTCGGGGTCTTGGTTAAGTTTAATATTTTAGATGTAATACAAGGACCTTTTTATTTTGTTTGTTTAATTTTACATACGTACTAAGCACAATATGACCTATTTATGTGTCGATGTGCTGTAAAACACCATTTTTATTTTTAGTATAAAAAGTCTGAGACTGGTGCACAATGCCACATATTTTGCAAAGAACATGCATTGATAAATTAGCTGCGCTTACCTACACACTGGCTTATACAAGGCTCATGATGTAGTTATACTGTGAGACTGGGAAACTTGACTTGAATCTGGCTGTGGTAATACTGCAAACTGCCTCTAGCTAACTGAAAAAAACAAGTCAAATGAAATGATATTGTTTCATTTGTTTTTAATATTAATAACTCTGTCCAACTTTCTCAATGCTATCAATGTCAGCTTTCCATAATATTTTACTTAAAACACAACTGGAATTGAAAGTGGTGCTTTCCAGAAAATGATACTGTCCAAAATGTAAGTCACACACACAGTCACAGGTGGCATTCATGAACAAATAGTATTTTCAAGCTTTTTTTTCATCAATTATTCATCACTCATGTGTTCTAAAAAATGATCAGAATTAAGTTAATATATATGAACCACCACCGTTTTACATGATTCAACGTTAAACACTTGTCATACAGAAATTAAAAGTGTATTTACTTACATAGGCTACAGTACAGACAATGCCATGACCCATTTCAGGCATTTGCTGCCATGCTGGTGTGTTCCACTTTTCAATTTTAATTCTCTACATTGTCTACTGTCATAGAACTATTTGTTTGTAGTTTGTAAATTACGCACTCATGCAAAACTTGGAATTATATACGATTGTGATTGTAACACTGTTTTAATTCCTCTCCTCTGCAAATAATCCATCGGTCTATCGGGCCGTATATGATCTATCTGTGTAAACATGCATCAGCATAATTTGACCTTTGAATGTGTGTGAGCTATTTTTAGCACATTCCTTAGATATTTATAACCGTTCAGTTCAATTCACAATATTTAGTGTCTGTGACTGTGTGACATTATGATGTTAATTTGTCAAGGGAGAAGTGGGTTTTTGGCGTGCGGCTGACTGGCCCTGGGCTGGGTGTTTTTCTGTGTCGCCGCCATTTTGAATAGCCTCTGAAAGCAGGTACCAACTTTCAAAACGGGCACGCAAAATGTATATTCACGAAAAAATAAGAAATTTTCAAAAAAGGTAGATCAGGTAATGATCTTCGACTCCTGGCAATTTCAACAATATTTAAGAATATACAATTTTTGTACCCGTTTTGAAACATTGGCAATTTCGAAGAAAACAAAAACTAGTTTTTTTCGATCTTCGCATTTGTACCGCGATTTCCGACTATGATATCTCAATAAAACCTGTCAAAACGATTGTTTGGTGAATCTCCGACATAATAACTGACTTCTGATATGATTTGTTTTCTTTGCCATCTAGTATAAGCTTTAAACTAGTGTTTCTAAAAAGAGTACTATAAAATCCGCGCATCTGCACGTGCTTGCAAAATGGGAACTACGTTGCCTCCAACACCAATTATTTATGTTTGAGTTATGCGGTTCAAGCACGTGAAATGACTTGTCTGCTCCCGTACTGAAGCATGCACTGTTTACAGTACAGATCCATGAAATCTCATTAAAATGAAGGAGGTGGGGTAGAAAAAGCTTTTGAAACACATAGAAAATGTCATAGGTTTTGCCAACTAAATAATTTAATTTGTAAAATGTATTAAACCGCATCAAATATTTGCATATGGACACAAACCGTAAAGAAGCGATGAACTCAGAGTCAAGTTTACCTCAACATATTTTTCAAAACAGGCATAAACGGCTTTTTGACATCTTTTCGGACAGATGTAGATTGACGCTTTCTGACATTTTTGAAAAACGATGTATGCAAAGCCCTCATCAATGAATAAACCTTACTAGATATACCTTTAATTGTGTCAAACATGTGCATTATAGGCCAATTTTGTATACCGTGTGTCAGGTATAGCTAATTTTGGGTCCACAACCATTAATAAAATATTTTAAATCACCTATTTTGCATCATAAAACTTTGAAATATTTAAAAATGAGACATAGGGTCCGATAGAAACCACAGCGTCCGAACGCAATGGCATCGTAGGTCCGCACTGTACTGCAAACAAGGACTTGATAATACAATGAAAGAGACAAAAAAAAAACAGAAAATGTGGTAAAGGTTACGGACTTGGAACGGTCAGTAACCAATAAGGCCTACTGGTTAGCTTGAATCGATTTTATATGCGCATAATCCTCGCTACTATCCTGTCTTCAGCGCCCAAATAGACAAGACAGTGTAAACAAAACTACATCCCATCAAAAGGAATTCTCTAACAATAAAGTCCACATCCAGAGAAACTAACTAAAGAAACACATACAAAATAATAAAGTACAGCTCCTTCATGCGAAATATTGAATAAATTGTGCACTTTGGGTTAAAAGCATGAAACTTGGCACTATCATAGATGACATCATATCAAACAGTTTTGGCTATAGGGCCAAGCAAACGAAATCTAATATGGCCGCCAAATTCAAATGGCCGCCAAAAGTCCTGAAATTTCACCAACTGTCTTTAGAGATATATAATAAAAATAAAAATAAATAAATATTGTCCAATTTAATGTAAACATCTTCACTATAAAAGTAAAATTCAATAAATATACACTTGATGCTCAAAATGTAAGTTTAATAGTAAAACAAATTTAACAAAATGTGATAAAAAATATAATTATCCCCGATAAATCCATATTTTTATGTTCATCGGGTAGTTTTAAATGCTGTTTGTGGTATTTTCAAATCAATAAATGCATCATAGATACATGTTGATGTAATAATTACTTATTATCTTCTCTCTGTTCATTTACTTAGTGAAATCCAATCCACTATCAATACCTAATTGGTAATTATTACAACTGTGTAAATATTATGGTTAACTACTTTCAGTTTGAAGACAGATGAATAGCATTGTTTCAGTTTCTGATAAAAATGATAATATTACTACAAAGCTTTTCATCTAAATGGTATGTCTTTATGCATGTGCTTTATAGCAAGAATCCTGATTAAATCTACTGTTATTGTAGTCTCATATTTGTAAACACTGATCATTGATTTAGGTAAACATTAATTTACTGACAAAAAACACACATCCTACAGGTGACACAATACAAATATACTCTTGGTGAGATTTTGTGTAATTTGGTATTGAATGAGTACTACAGTGCAAATCCTTTTTAGACTTAATATTACATGGATATGAAAGCTGACACCCTGCTCCCCGATTCCAACTCCTTTACACACAAGTTTAAAGGCACTGCAATCTTAAAACACGGGGAGACCCCTTAGATTTTCCACATAACATATTTGCAATCATTAATATTAATTATTAGAATAGGTCAAAACAGACTGATTTTACATATTACTAACTGATGAATATATTGCACCAATAATATATTTAAACATATGGTATAATAAACATATGGTATAATAAGAAAGAACATTTACAACTCAACATTTTATTTAATTATATTCAAATGCAGTTTTAACGTTAAAATGATGCTCGATTAATAAATCGAGATGCTAATTTTACGCAGCATTTCACGCCGAACATAAGCTAAACAACAGAAGTAAACCAGCAGATAACGTCGGTGGCCACGATACGCCATTCTATGGTAAAGACCACATTGGTTTGATGTTTGGAGGGCTACAAATTGAAATAGCAGCTATGAAAACACTGGGTGACTGGTTGGAGGGCAGTGGATGGACCTCTGCCATAAACCAAGCCAATATTGCCACATCTGGCAAAGCAGATCCGTTCCTTAAATCCAGTCATATATCACGAACACGACATGCACACCAAGTCACTGCAAACAACTTGTACATTTTGATGACAAAGGCCTACCTATGAGGCCTACACTAGTTTTATGTGTGGCCAGTGTTTAACCTTTGAAGAATGGCAAGAGGAAAGAAAAAGAAAAAATCCTCAGTTTCAGTATTGGTCTATTACTTTGCAATTTGAATTGCTAGTATTTGTGTTTGATCCTTAAGAGAAGGGAATTTCAAGCTATATATTGAATTACTAACCAGACTTACGGTATACCTTGTTTTTTGCATTAGGTCATATCAATTATGCCAGATGGTTTCCAGTGCATCTGCGGGACATGAATTGTTTGACAGAAAAGCACCCAGCTGTAGTCACAGAGTTTAACAAAGGCAATTTTGTGATTCAGAAAACCCAGCAGGCCTTTTCATCAATTGTAATTGACCATGCCCATGAGCGGAACAACAAATGTGTCAAAGATGATGGGGGAGCAGTGGGCCTGAAAATACAATACAGTTGCTTCGGTGCATGGTTTCAGAACCAGAAGTGTCAAGGGTTATAAGCGAATTTGAACTGTCACAGGATCCTATTAAGAATACTCAATGTAAGGAACTAAATAGCATCACCACAAACATCAAACAGGATTTCAATCTGCCTTTGCAAATCAAGTTAAATGTCACTGTCTATCTGGAGTTGTTCACTTTAAGGAGTACAGTAGTGACCTGCTAGTATTAGACACTAGAGACATTTTAGATGAGCCACAGTTCGTAACATAGAAAGAGTAGGAGAAGAGAAGTTCGCCATGTATGTGCACGAACGGCTTAAAGAGAGAACTGTTATGTGAGCCAATAAAGAAGAACACGTTTCCTTTGTTTATTTGTCCAGTGAGTCAACGAAAAATGACAAATAAAAGCGGGGAAATCAATTCGCTAAAGAAGAACTGTTCATTATTTTCCCAACTCTTTGTTTCCTGTCAAGTTCGTGATGGTGACACTGGTGACTTTTTTCGCCATGAAAACCAAAGCTACCAAAGCTACCCCCATCTCTATCTAGCTCTGGTAAGTTGCGATCTGGAACAAAATCAGATTTGGTAACATGTCTGCAGAACCACTTTGATGGTGCAGCTATAGTTAACATGTTAAAACCTGTAGTAGCCAAGACATTTGCAGACTACTCCAAGCAGGTATTCACTCCCTTCATCAAAAGACAACTACAAAATACAAAATACAAGCAGAGTAGATTATGTCTGGGATCATTATATCAAGGATAGCCGGCAATGACAAGCAGAAAACGTGGTAGCGGTGTACATAGAAGAGTGCAGTCAGATTCAAATGTACCTTCAAATTGGAAATCATTCCTTCGAGCTGATTAAAATAAGGTCGAACTATTTAGCTACCTAACTACTGAATCTGTGGCAACTGAAATTATTGATAAACAAATAGTGTCAACCAAGGACAAAGATGTAATCTGTAATCCACCGAGAAAAGATATAAGTGATCTTTCGCCATGTACATATGGAGGCAGATACTAGGTTACTGTTGCATGTGAAAGACTGTGATAAACAAAACTACAAACGAGTGATGATCAGATATGTTGATACTGAAGTTCTTCAGTTATCAATTGCTCTCGCCAGTGAGCTTTGTGTTAATGAATTGTGGATTGCATTTGAATTTCGTTTCATATCTGCACATGGCATATCCGAATCCCTGGGTCCAGAAAAGTTGAAAGCATTGTCAGGTATGCATGCTTTTACAGGCTGTGACCAAACTTCCATTTTCAGTGGTAAACGAAATAAGTCTGCATGGGCAGTAAGCAGCATTTATCCAGATGTCATTGAAGCTTTTCATGTATTGGACTGTACTCCTTCTTTGCAAGATGCTGATTCTTGAACGCTTTGTAGTGTTTTGTACGACAGGACAAGCACGCGTGAAACATCAGATGAGGTACGAAAAGATCTCTTCACAAAGAAAGGAAGATCAATCGATTTAAT
Organism: Cyrtodaria siliqua; assembly: GCA_037043455.1. Lineage (NCBI taxonomy): Eukaryota > Metazoa > Mollusca > Bivalvia > Adapedonta > Hiatellidae > Cyrtodaria > Cyrtodaria siliqua. Next base: position 98,183 of record JAWPHD010003304.1, on the reverse strand, counting down.
ACCACCAACATCTGCTGCTTTACTTCAACACACTAGGGGAGTAGCATACCAGGCTGGGTATTGTTTGGGGTCAGTCCTTAGAATCAAGAGCTATTTCACTAATTTTCTTTTGGCTATAGGGCCAAGCAAAAGAAATTCAATGGTACAGTACTTCCTAAAGCTTCTAAAGCTTGCCAAGAACTACTAAGATGTGGGTGTCAAACAGAAAAGGGATGCAGAGGCCGATGTAAATGTGTAATAGCGGCAATAAGATGTACAGTACTATGTAGGTGTGGTGGTGATTGTGAGAGAGACAACGATTAGCTTTTCAGGTACACAAACGAGATATCTTGGATCAATTTACACACTTTTTAAGTAATGTCTGTATGCATTATCGAACGTAGGATGATAATCCTGTTCTGCATAGTTGTAACAAGACCACTTCTGACTATTCAACTAAGTGATAATTGAATATTAGTTTTCATAAGGTGTGTAAGTTTGAAAAGCAGAATATGTGCAGATTTGTTTTGAAAAATTGTGTAATGAAGAAATACTTGTCTTCTTTCTAGTCGTTGTTTTAACACTTTGAATCAATACATTATGGACCCTTATACTATGCAAATGGCCAGGCGTCGACGTTTCCTTTCTGAGTGTAAAGGCCAAAAGAACTTGCATTAAAATAAAGAAATTGTCGACTTTTAAAACTCTAACTTTTAAAAAACAGTTTTTCACTGGTTTTCGCGCTGTAAGGCCGCCATTTTGAATTTTATCGTTATATTAATAGTTTTGAAACAATATTAATATTATTTTAGGAAACCTTACATCCCACACCACTGAAATATGAACATTTGAGTTTAAATTACCATACAACAAAAATATAAAAAAATAAATAAGAATAATCATATTATTTTGGCGGCCATCTTGGATTTGGCGGCCATATTGGATTTTTTCGCTTGGCCCTATAGCCAAAAGAATTTAGTTTGTCAAACTCCACCAGTGTGTCAAGTTTCATGCTTTTAACCCAAAGTGCACAATTTTTTCAAGAAGGAGCTATACTAACCATAGTAGTTGCAGCTAAAGAGAAAACCAATCTAGGGTACGACCAGAAAACCCGAGGGACGAAAGCTCATGCAACCGCCTCCCTTAGGTGGGGTTTCAGTAGGTACAATCATAGAGTCCCAAGAGGTAGTCCAGTCATCGCACAAGTAAAAAGTGAAGAGTAATGACTGACTGTAGAGGGGTCAATCACTAAACATGCAGTGCGCTGTAAAACCAAAGGGTTATATCCTTTTCTGATGAACTTCCTGATTAAATATATAAAGCGGTCAGGAAACTCGTCAGACCCCTTTAACTTTCGAAGTTTATAGACCACATCTCCATAAGATGAGGGTTGTGATATGCCTAGTCGCAGAAGTGTTTTAAGGTTGGTGTTGTACTTTTCCAGCAGGCCCTCGTTGCGGCGGTAGAATTTAGAGAAAGATCTACGTAGTTTGTGATAACGAAAACTCTGCTGAAGAAGTTTACTTGTAATAACTTGGTTTCGATCATTGAAGTCTATAACATCATTACACGCTCTATCAAATCGAATGAGCTGGGAGATATACACCCCGTATGAGGTAGCACGAGGTATATCTCCATCCAGGTGTGGATCATTAACGATGTCAATACTGAAATCATCTCTCTTATCATAGATTTCAGTAAATCAAGAAATAGTTATAAGAACAGTCAAAATACTTCAACATTTCTCACACTTTCAAATCATTGCGTTAGAAAAAAAGTATGTCTACTTTCACTTTTACCCTATGCAGAATCTAGTTTTAGGTCATACTACACCAATTCATTTTCCATAGACGTACATTATAGCTCTAAGCTCTGTACTGAGTTCCCCAAAATAAGAAGCTACATTTTAGCTTAAAGGAGCCCTTTAATACCCTTATAACTTATATTTATTTGATAGATCTATTTGTATAAAAACTATTGATATATTTCTCACGATTAAAATCACAACCGAAACACGTTATTATTACGTTTCCATGTATCACACGGCACACCTTTACGGAAATCAACGGGAAAAAATCCGGAATATTACGAGTTTACTCGAAGTCCAACTTCGGCGATGACGTCACACAGATGCCCAGGGAGAACAGCGACTCGGATGTTTCAGTTTCTGAGAGTGTACTTTTTTTTCAAGCTGATTAAAATTATCATATCTATTTTTTTTTCAATAAATGCTTATCTGATCTGATTATGATTTACATGATCAGATTATTGCTTGCTAATTTCACTAATGTCTTATAAATACATATATTTTTTTAATAATTATAGTACATGAACCTCTAGGCCAAATTGTTGGAAACAGCCAGAACAAAGTCATTTTATGACACTGTGTATTCGGTAACAAGTGAAAGAAGTGTTTTATGATCCTGGCCATATCCTGTTATCACCTTTCTGTAACACAGTCAGTTAGTTTTATGACACTGCATATTCTAGATTGAGTGGCCAGTAAGGGTTTTATGGCATTTATGGTATTTATGGCAGTACTTAGCTACTTTTAGCCAGCTTATATGGCATCAAAGAGTTTTATTACCATGTGTATTTCACCATCAGTGGTGTTGATTTCAATGTTGTATGGAACAAAGCATAATTAGGCCAATATAACTTTATAGAGCTCTCATTTATAAATATATACACAAAAAAAGAGGCTACTACATAAGAAAAATGAATGGCGATGGGAATATAAACCTTATAATTAGACATAATATTATAATACCAAATAAAATTATATATGTGGCTCATTACCTGCTCAAATAGGGTAGATAAGTAGGGAGAATTATCTTTTTCTTCACTCATTATTTTGTAACCTGATAAACTAACTTCAAACATATATTTGTTGATATCATCATATATTACAGGATACAGAAATTAGATTTGGCATAAAATGTTTGAGATTAGCCCTTAAAAACGGGGTTGGTCAGAAACCGGAACATAATTTTATTGGGCCATTTTTTTTTATATAAATAATTTAAAAAAATAACATATTGGGGTAAATATGTGAGGTCTTATTAACATGCCTGAAAAAAGGTAATATATGCTTTGAATTAGCAATACCTGTAGCCCGATTTATTACTTAGGCAAAAAAAAATACATGTGTTTCCGGTGGCCCGACCGACCTTATTTTTAAGGGACCGACCCTAAAACTTTTCATGAAAAAAATAATTATAAAAAAATAAATAAAAAAAATAAAAATTGTTCTGAACAATGATTTATCACAATATATCGAGGTAAACTGACATCACAGAGAAACTTTTAGTTGTATTATCAACTTGTATGGGGTTTATGAGATAAATACATGTAGAATCTCACAATATCTTGCTCCAAAAAAAAAAAGAAATCCCTACCTACCGACCCTAATTTCTTAGAGCATGCAATAGGTAACACATCTATTTTTTTCTTTTTGGCCTTATGATAAAAATAAAGAATTCTGGAGAAGAACTTGGACAGAACATGGAATGGTGATATTTATATAACTCTTACCCTTAGACCTTCGAATGACAATTATGCGATCAATGTGTACATTTGTTTAATTCCCACTGTGTATGCTAGCCGCCACCTGAGTGGGATAAAACGTCGATAGGCGCATAATAAGTGATATGTTAATAAACACAAACAACAAAGACAAACTATGAAAGTATGCAATCGGTTAGTCTCATTTATTTGACATCTGGGTTTGTTACAAAAGGACGTTTACATATGCATCATGTGACTTGCGTTTGACCAAAAAACGTGTGGACAATTTTCAGACCGTGTGTAAACGTTTCTTGTAAGACGTCACTGCACTGACACCTGTATTTTGCCGTTCAAACAATGCATACTACCTAGATAATAGATTTAAACCAATGTATTTCATATCATACTTTTTTTTTTTTGATTATCATTTTAGTGTGAAATGGATAACAAATGATCATTTTAGGTAAGTTCATTTTAGGTAAGTTGTACACTTATAAAATCAGTGTTTGTACACTTATAAAATCAGTGTATCAGTTTATGTCTAGGGCAGAGAATCTCTACGGAAAGTCCACACATTAAAGTCAAACATGTATGCATGTCGGAGGACGGTTCATTTCAAAAATCGTCTTTCCGTTCGTAGACATGTTTTTAATGCACTTGCCAATGGTCAGAGAAAACGTTAAGTCACGGCTTCATGTTACAGGAGAGCAAATCCCTAACTTCTGTGATGCAACAAGCTTTTCTCAGAAATGAGTCTGCAGTCAATAAACAATTTCATCCCTATGTATTTCATACTTTCGGTGACAGTTGCCTTTAATATCTCAATAAAATATGTGTTGTCAATCTGTCAGATATGGCGCGGTACTTTGTGTGACGTCACACACCGGAAATCAGCGGAAATAAACCCGAGGCGAATACGGATATTGTATCGGTCAACAGGTGATTTTTTACCTGGCGATAAAAAGCACGGAAAGCGATATATCACCAAAAAATGAGTTGCAATGTGTTTATATAGTGTTCAGTAATAAATATAAACAAGAAACAAGAGGTATAAAAGGGCTCCTTTAATAGTTTTTAAAGACCTATCTTAGTTTTATTAAAAAACATACACACACCATACATTGGGTATGTTTTGAAAACGCTTTTTGGGTCGGTTGTATAGCTTGTCAACCAAACAAAATTAAGAGATCCTGTGTAATAGCTTCGAATTTACCCTGTAACTTTTTCCCTGCCCGATGATTTGTTGGCAATTGGTGTAGTCTGATCATTAATTAATGTAATTTCTAACCACTACTGACGTTTAAAACCGCACGAACAACGACTAAAGTGTGAATCAATTATTCTATAGCTGCCTGGTCAAATCGTAATTAAGTCAAATAGAATTCCGGTCTTATTCATTTATGTCTATTCACTCTCACTCTGAGGTCAATATAATATCATGTCAACGGCATTATATTATTATAAAATACAGGCTGAAAATACTGCATTGTAATGAATATCAATTCTTAAAGAAAATAGTTCAGTTAATGATAAGCGATATCAATGATAAATCAATCAAACTCCTTGATACGAGATGTATTATGAGTTTCAATGATGTAATTCAAACCTATGTGTAAGTAATTTTAAGTATTACTAAACAGAGAATACATAGCAATGTCGACTCTAACGGATGGCGGGAGGTGTACAGTACTGGTTCTAATCAGGAAAAGTGAGTGGTCGGCCTCCACCACAAAAAGTCGACCGTAATATATAACCTTACATGTGTTGAAAATGACGTAAAACACCACAAACAAACAAACAGCACATAACAAGTTTTATAATAGTACACCCTATGACAATAATGTAAAGCAATGATTTAAGTTTATTACGTCTCTGTATAAATGTGAGCTGATTATGCGTTGCTGTTTAACATGTTTTGATGACACAAACTGTCTCCCCTCTGTTTATTTGCAAATGTAAGAATTGCGCTATTATAACAGGAGTTAAGCAAGCTAATGTATTTATTTATACATCCCAACACATGTGTATGTGTTTTGGAATATTACCGTCAAATGGTTAACGAGACGGCATGCATGTTTATTCTTTCTATAGGTGACCGCGGGTTGGCCAGTGCCCAGGCACGGTCAAAACTAAATCTGAAGATCAAAGGGATCGTGCCTCGGGATGTAAAAAGTGATGGTCCCGTGTATCAAAGTCGATCATCTAAGCCTGTCCTCTGAGTTCCCCGAGTAGTTGTCGGAGTAGAATACAACCACTGCAAATTCCGCTAGAGGCAAATGGGTAGGACCCCGACCCAACCCCTCTTCATGTTCATTTTGTCATTTGTTATCATGCTCATTCAAGGTCTGCATCATGACACCGCGCATGCACACGTGGAAACGTGGCTTCATCGCAAATGGAGTGTTTACTATAGAATTTGCAGCAACTCTGAGGTTCTGCAGGTTAGAAGGTTCGAGGCCCATTCTCCATATTTTATCTTGATGGAAACGAAGGATGAGCCTGGCATGTTCATTCCTATTAGGCGCCATATAACCTTTTATGTGTTGGTGCGCCGTATAACCCAATTCAGTTCTATTCAATTATATACTATGATCACACTAAAAAGCATATGAATATATTTTGGTATGACTCGCGGATTCTAGTGTATCTTTTTTCTTTCCTTTGGAGGGTTCGTAAAAACCTAAACATTGCCAGCTATATGTCAGTGAAAACTGTAGAGTTCGTTTGGCAAAAACTGTTTCTTTGCAAATGTCAAAATTACTTAATACTATCCCCACTAAAGCAAGCAAATGTATTGCGTTATACTTGTGTTTATGAATGTTCTCGTCTAATGTTAACATGCACAGCATGTAAACATGCATGTTTAATCTTTCTGTAGGTGACTGTGGTTGCTCAGTGGCCCAGAGTCGTTCAACACTGAATCCAAAGATCCACTGGATCATGCATCACTGGCAACACTGGGTTATAAACACAGAAACAAAGAACAACTTTAAATATGAATAAAAAGCAAGATAAGACATCACAAACACAAAAGGGTTGACAATACGGCTATCGCCTTGGAACGGTCAGTGGCAGAAAAAGCTCTGATGGTTCAACCTCCGAGCACACTAAAGGACCATATGATCATACTTGGGTATAGCTCCCGGATTTCAAAGTACATGTATATCTTTCTTAACTTCTAGTTTCAAAATATCCTTAACAATGCCGGGTATGTGTCAATAGAAAGCGTAGAGTTCTTTCAAATTAGCAAACACAAGTTGTCGCTATCTGAATATTCGCGCAGAATACATTTGAGGTAAACAAATGCATGCATGTCCGTGCATGTCCGTGCATATGGCTATTGTTTCTTTAAAGACATTTTCTATAGTTTTTTTCTGCATGACATATTTTCTTTAAACTTTTTGTACAGTAAGTCTGTTATATATATAGACAGAAAAGGCAAAAATAATGGTAGGTCACCATGATTGTTAAAATTTTAAACGATAATTTGTAATGCCACCGTCATGTCAATCTGTTCAAAAAGTTGAACAAGTCCATGAAATAGCTAAAGAAGACATTTTTGAAGTCTAATCATTTATTCATTGGTCACAATTCTGCTAAAATTGTATTAAAGTAAAGAACATTTAATTACAATAACATTTAAAACTCACCTTTATATCAAACCTATATATTCTTTTTACAAAATATGTTGAGACCATTACCATAATTTATGCACGAATTAGCCCATAATGATACAATTTGCTTTAGTTTTGTTTGTTCCCAATATCAGAATTTGTTTAAACTTTCTAAGCACATAGTTTAACATATATAGAAACAAAATGTGCAATAAAACAGTTAGGTCCCCATGCTTGTTTAGAATTTTGTTTTGAAACCCTACCCCGATGCTAAAACGCCAAGTTTTGTATGAAATTATATAAAAATGGTATATTTTCCCTTTTTTTATGTTCCTAAGTACAGACTTTGTTAGAGAATAGATCATGGCGGGGATTTCTTTATTTACACTGTCCTGTTTTTATGGGATGAAGTAGGGTAAGTGTGAGGTTTGGTGCACCCTAGAACCGGTTTAAACCCCCAGTGGCCTACTTTGCCACTGACCGTTCCAAGGCGGCAGCCCTATTGTCAACTTTTTGTGTTTGTGATGTCGTTTGCATTTATTATTGCTTTTGCCTTCTTGTTTGTCTGTTTCCGTGTTTGTTTCTGTGTTATGTGGTTGACTGTCCTCCTTGAATGCTACTTTCCCTGTCCGATCTTTTTATATTTCTTCCTAGGCACTTATTTGAATATATATTTAGACAATATATGCAATTACAATTATAGGTCACCATGCAAATTGAGATTTAATATTGTTTTTTGGAACCCTACCATTATGCTTAAATTTTTTAATTTTGTTGGAATTTTTACAAAATGCTATATTTTTCCTATTTTATGTATCTAATAATAATTTACTTAAATAAAGACAATAAAAATAAAATCAAAATATGAATCAATCAAAAAGAAAATTAAAAGAAAAAAGATTAAAAAAATAAATAAATAAATACAACTAAAGAAGGATAGAAATATCGGACAGGGAACGCAGCATTCAAGGACGACAGTCAACCACAAAACACAAAAACAAACACGCAAACAGACAAACGAAAAGGCAAAATTAATAAAAAATGCAAACGACATCACAAACACAAAAGGGTTGACAATAGGGCTACCGCCTTGGAACGGTCAGTGGCAAAGTAGGCCACTGGGGGTTTAAACCGGTTATAGGGTGCACCAAACCTCACACTTACCCAAACATCAAAAGCAACATTCCTGTAATTTTTTAGGAAAATCCATCCAATAGTTTTCGAAGAGAAGTCGCCCAAAAAAACTGCGCATGAACAACTACGGAAAATGCCTTTAATGACCCATTTATTAATCATGCTTTGACAAGTGCTTGTTGTGAGTTGTATTACAGGTATGGGATGTGCTTAGCGCCATTTACAGCAATACTGACAACTGTTAGACATATTGATTTTAATAAAAATAAAATTAAGATAATATAAATGGAGAACCAAGAGAGTGAAGTTATACCTGTTGTTACACAACCTGTTGAACAACAAAAAGTAAAAAATCCAAAAGAATAGAAGCTGGAAAAAACGGAGCAGCGGCAAGAAAGTCAAAGCGTTTGCTTCAAGATGTTACAAATCAAAATGCTGCAAAGCAAGATGCTGCAAATCAAAATAAACGTATACAAAAATTATATTCCACCGTGTGTGGTTTTATTAGGCATTGCTGGGTTGGGTTTGTATATTTATAACAAGAAATCTGCTACGCAACCTGTAGCTGTGCAACCTGTTCATGTTGCGCCAAAAGACCCGTTTGATTTTTAATAATTTATTTTAAAAAAATAATCATATAAAAAAAATGGCAGCAAGTATTGACGGAAAACAAATTGTAAATATGATGTATCATGCAGGAGTGGAAACACTTCTAACTGTTGGATATTCTGAGATTGGCAGAAAAATACTAAAAAGACCAGCTCCTAAAGTGGATTTTAATATGGTAGATGTTGGGATGCTGTCTGTGGATATAATGTTAGCAATGGCTACAAAGGATATGCTGATTAAGCAGGGTATTATTCCTGCGGATATTATGAAATAATTTTAAAAAATATATATATAAAAAATGGCAAGTGCAGTAGCAATGATGATCGGTGGCGCATTAACAAATGCATTAGCGTTTAGCGGTTCAAATTATTTCTTTTCAAAAATGGGAAGTCATTCAGATGAGGAAAGACAAAGGCATGACAAAGCAGTGGAACAATTAAACGCAGCACAAGCGGAGTGGAATAAAAAAAGAACAGAGAGATTAGATTTTATTAATAAACAACTGCAAAAAGAGCATCATGCAGAGCAGACTTTTGATGATGTGGACCAAGCTATGAAGCAGTATTATTACATAACTGGTAAACATTTGCTTTTGGAACCGGAGCCCAAGTTGAGTGATTTTTATACACCATCTCCGGATCAACAGAATAGAGAAATTACGTTTATTGTGGTGGGCATGGCTGCAACTGGATTTGTGGCGTATAAATTGATTTCATAAAAAAAAATTAGTTTAAAACTATGTTATTTTGGACTTTTTTGGATTTGCGATGACTAAGTATATTTACTTTGAAAAGACTAAGTCATATGCGTGATACCTATTTTTGTTGTTGTTTTTACATGGCTTCAATCCAAGTGGTCGCATATAATATGGTGGTTTAGCACTCTTCTCTAATTTATCTTTGAGATGACCAGGCGCCCATACTTCACCATTGTCTAATAATGTCAATACCATGGATGGACCATATTCAGTTTCTACTATTTTCGTATCTGTAATAGTGTATATTTTATTTACTTCTAAGTCTGTCCATTTCTTTGTGCTATTTTGATTTTGCTCTTCAAGTAGTTCATCAAATTGTGCAGTTGTGATTTCTATTTTTTCTTTATAGTTATATAAAGTTTAATCTTTAGTAGAAATAAATGGAAAAGATTTATTACAGCCCAAAAGGATTTTGGAGAGGTTACACAGCAGTTAAAAAATTAGCAAAAGAGGCTGGTGTCAGTGAAAAAAAGGCTTTAGAATTTTTAAAGAAACAAGCTGTGTGGCAGATTTATTTACCTGCGCCGAAGAAAATAGTTAGACCCAGGTTTGATGTTTCTGCTAAAAATGGAGTGCATCAAGCTGATTTGTTATTTCTGCCGCATGATACTTTTGGAATTGGTCGTGGACGTAAAACATATAAATATGCATTGACGGTGGTTGATATTGCAAGTAGATACAAAGAAGCAGAGCCACTGACTTCCAAGGATAGTAAAGAAGTTGCCAAAGCATTTGAAAAAATATACAGTCGACATTTGAAATATCCAAAGTTATTACAAGTGGATCCAGGCAGAGAATTTATGGGTGCAGTATCACAGTTGATGGCAAAACATAAAGTAAATATCAGACGAGGCAGAACAGAAATACACAGAGACCAAGCTTTAGTTGAAAGATTTAACAGAACATTAGCTGAAAGATTGTTTGGTTATCAGTATGCTAAGGAAATAGATTCGCAAAAACGTAATAGAGAATGGGTAAAGAGATTACCAGAAGTTGTTAAAGCCATAAATGCGGAAACAAAAAAGCCTCCTCCTGTTGAAACAAAAATATTAAAAGATGATCCTATCTGTATGAATGCAAGTGTAAGATATTTATATCAACCCGAGGAACAAGAAGGTGGAAGACGCAGAGAAACTGATCCAATGTGGAGTGTAGATATTCACAAGATTAAAAGTTATATGGTGACGCAAGGTATAAGAGTTTATTATTTGAAAGCACCAGCGCCACAAAGAGGATTTGTCAAAGAAGAATTACTTATGTTCCTGCTGATACTCAAATTCATAAGTTTTTGTAGAAACCATGTGCATCAGTTGTGATTCCATCTTCTCGGATGTATCTTTTTGAGTAAAATGGTGACAAAGTTACTTTGTTTACTGTTATGCCGTATATTTGATGTTTTATTGATCGCAACATATTCATTTCATGGTTATATTTTTTCTTGTTGAATAATGCATCTTTGTAGTTTTCAAAGTTTATGTGTTTTTTAACTACATATTCTTTTACACCCTTTGCTTTTTTAATGAGTTGTTCATCCGCTCTCAAAATAGAATATGACTTAGGTCTCAATCCAACATACTCAGCTATAGCAACACCAGCACATTCGTCTTTCATTTTGCCTAATACTTTTTTATTTGTATCATCGTGCATTGGGTGATCTTGAGGATAATCACTCAAGTCATACTCATCTTTCAGTATGGAAAGATTTAAAGAAACAGAATTACCACCCATAGAAAAATTTTACAGTAGTTTATCAGATGAAAACATAAGTACTGAAGATTATGAATATGGTCAAAAAATATGGAAAGAGTTTAACTGTAAAACTCTTGGTGATTATCATGATTTATATCTAAAAACTGATGTAACTTTGCTAGCAGATGTGTTTCAAACTTTTAGAAATACATGTATGAGTGCATACAAACTTGAGCCTTTGCATTATTATACTGCACCTGGATTATCTTGGGATGCATTACTAAAATATTCTGAAATAGAATTAGAACTTTTGTCAGATATTGATATGCATTTGTTTTTAGAAAAGGGAATGCGAGGTGGAATTAGCATGGTGTCAAAAAGATATGCCAAAGCAAATAATTCATATGTTGCTGATTATAAACCTGACGATCAAAATAACTTTTTAATGTATTTTGATGCAAATAATTTATATGGTTGGGCAATGAGTCAATCACTTCCACATTCCGGTTTTATTTGGAAAAAGTGGTCACTTTTCCAAACCAAAACTTGGTAAAGGACAAATACTTGAAGTTGATTTAGAATACCCAAAAGCACTTCATGAATTACATAATGACTATCCACTTGCACCGGAAAGATTAACAGTGAAAAAAGAATGGTTATCTAAATACCAAACAGATTTGTTAGAAAATAATAGCATGATAAATACAGAACAACTAGTTCCCAATCTTCAGGACAAGAAAAAATATGTGATACATTACAAAAACCTGGAACTGTACTTATCTTTGGGTATGAAGCTAAAGAGAGTACATAGAGTATTAGAATTTAATGAAAAACCATGGATGAAATCATATATAAACCTAAACACAGAACTTAGGAAAAAAGCTAAATCAAAGTTTGAAACAGATTTTTACAAACTTATGAATAACTCTGTGTTTGGCAAGACAATGGAAAATCTACGCAAGCGGACTGATATAAAACTAGTCAGAACTGACGGCTGTGAAAATGAAAAGATAAGAAAAATAATAGCCAAACCCAACTTTAACAGGCGTATAAAATTTTCAGATGAATAGCAATACATGTGAACAAAACAAAATTAACATTAAACAAACCAATTTATGTTGGGATGTCAGTATTGGATTTATCAAAGTATATGATGTATGATTGGTATTATAATACTTTGAAAAAAAGGTATGGAGATAACTGTACTTTATTATACACAGATACTGACAGCTTGCTTGTAGACATCAGAACAGATGATGCATACAAAGAGATGGCTGAAATGAAAGATGAGTATGACTTGAGTGATTATCCTCAAGATCACCCAATGCACGATGATACAAATAAAAAAGTATTAGGCAAAATGAAAGACGAATGTGCTGGTGTTGCTATAGCTGAGTATGTTGGATTGAGACCTAAGTCATATTCTATTTTGAGAGCGGATGAACAACTCATTAAAAAAGCAAAGGGTGTAAAAGAATATGTAGTTAAAAAACACATAAACTTTGAAAACTACAAAGATGCATTATTCAACAAGAAAAAATATAACCATGAAATGAATATGTTGCGATCAATAAAACATCAAATATACGGCATAACAGTAAACAAAGTAACTTTGTCACCATTTTACTCAAAAAGATACATCCGAGAAGATGGAATCACAACTGATGCACATGGTTTCTACAAAAACTTATGAATTTGAGTATCAGCAGGAACAATAAGTAATTCTTCTTTGACAAATCCTCTTTGTGGCGCTGGTGCTTTCAAATAATAAACTCTTATACCTTGCGTCACCATATAACTTTTAATCTTGTGAATATCTACACTCCACATTGGATCAGTTTCTCTGCGTCTTCCACCTTCTTGTTCCCCGGGTTGATATAAATATCTTACACTTGCATTCATACAGATAGGATCATCTTTTAATATTTTTGTTTCAACAGGAGGAGGCTTTTTTGTTTCCGCATTTATGGCTTTAACAACTTCTGGTAATCTCTTTACCCATTCTCTATTACGTTTTTGCGAATCTATTTCCTTAGCATACTGATAACCAAACAATCTTTCAGCTAATGTTCTGTTAAATCTTTCAACTAAAGCTTGGTCTCTGTGTATTTCTGTTCTGCCTCGTCTTATATTTACTTTATGTTTTGCCATCAACTGTGATACTGCACCCATAAATTCTCTGCCTGGATCCACTTGTAATAACTTTGGATATTTCAAATGTCGACTGTATATTTTTTCAAATGCTTTGGCAACTTCTTTACTATCCTTGGAAGTCAGTGGCTCTGCTTCTTTGTATCTACTTGCAATATCAACCACCGTCAATGCATATTTATATGTTTTACGTCCACGACCAATTCCAAAAGTATCATGCGGCAGAAATAACAAATCAGCTTGATGCACTCCATTTTTAGCAGAAACATCAAACCTGGGTCTAACTATTTTCTTCGGCGCAGGTAAATAAATCTGCCACACAGCTTGTTTCTTTAAAAATTCTAAAGCCTTTTTTTCACTGACACCAGCCTCTTTTGCTAATTTTTTAACTGCTGTGTAACCTCTCCAAAATCCTTTTGGGCTGTAATAAATCTTTTCCATTTATTTCTACTAAAGATTAAACTTTATATAACTATAAAGAAAAAATAGAAATCACAACTGCACAATTTGATGAACTACTTGAAGAGCAAAATCAAAATAGCACAAAGAAATGGACAGACTTAGAAGTAAATAAAATATACACTATTACAGATACGAAAATAGTAGAAACTGAATATGGTCCATCCATGGTATTGACATTATTAGACAATGGTGAAGTATGGGCGCCTGGTCATCTCAAAGATAAATTAGAGAAGAGTGCTAAACCACCATATTATATGCGACCACTTGGATTGAAGCCATGTAAAAACAACAACAAAAATAGGTATCACGCATATGACTTAGTCTTTTCAAAGTAAATATACTTAGTCATCGCAAATCCAAAAAAGTCCAAAATAACATAGTTTTAAACTAATTTTTTTTTTATGAAATCAATTTATACGCCACAAATCCAGTTGCAGCCATGCCCACCACAATAAACGTAATTTCTCTATTCTGTTGATCCGGAGATGGTGTATAAAAATCACTCAACTTGGGCTCCGGTTCCAAAAGCAAATGTTTACCAGTTATGTAATAATACTGCTTCATAGCTTGGTCCACATCATCAAAAGTCTGCTCTGCATGATGCTCTTTTTGCAGTTGTTTATTAATAAAATCTAATCTCTCTGTTCTTTTTTTATTCCACTCCGCTTGTGCTGCGTTTAATTGTTCCACTGCTTTGTCATGCCTTTGTCTTTCCTCATCTGAATGACTTCCCATTTTTGAAAAGAAATAATTTGAACCGCTAAACGCTAATGCATTTGTTAATGCGCCACCGATCATCATTGCTACTGCACTTGCCATTTTATATATATATATTTTTTAAAATTATTTCATAATATCCGCAGGAATAATACCCTGCTTAATCAGCATATCCTTTGTAGCCATTGCTAACATTATATCCACAGACAGCATCCCAACATCTACCATATTAAAATCCACTTTAGGAGCTGGTCTTTTTAGTATTTTTCTGCCAATCTCAGAATATCCAACAGTTAGAAGTGTTTCCACTCCTGCATGATACATCATATTTACAATTTGTTTTCCGTCAATACTTGCTGCCATTTTTTTTATATGATTATTTTTTTAAAATAAATTATTAAAAATCAAACGGGTCTTTTGGCGCAACATGAACAGGTTGCACAGCTACAGGTTGCGTAGCAGATTTCTTGTTATAAATATACAAACCCAACCCAGCAATGCCTAATAAAACCACACACGGTGGAATATAATTTTTGTATACGTTTATTTTGATTTGCAGCATCTTGCTTTGCAGCATTTTGATTTGTAACATCTTGAAGCAAACGCTTTGACTTTCTTGCCGCTGCTCCGTTTTTTCCAGCTTCTATTCTTTTGGATTTTTTACTTTTTGTTGTTCAACAGGTTGTGTAACAACAGGTATAACTTCACTCTCTTGGTTCTCCATTTATATTATCTTAATTTTATTTTTATTAAAATCAATATGTCTAACAGTTGTCAGTATTGCTGTAAATGGCGCTAAGCACATCCCATACCTGTAATACAACTCACAACAAGCACTTGTCAAAGCATGATTAATAAATGGGTCTTCCTCCAAATCTTATATCAGCTTTGGTGGATTGGTTACATTAAAATATTTTGATACTCCCATCACATACAAGTTAATAAAAGAATTTCCTAAAGTCTTGGTCATACTTGCCCCAAGCCTTGCTTCATATCTGCAGTAAAGTTTGTTATATCATCTGGTGGCATGCCATCTATATTTGTGAGTTGTATGTCCTTACCCAAATATTGACAACTACCACCGCCAGCCACTATGGCTGATAATCTTTCTTTTTTTGTTTCTTGTTGCTTTGATTCATCTGGTTCCGTCTGTTCCGATATATTTTGTAATAGTTCTTCCGCATTCATTTTTATATTATTAATCTTATTTTTTATTTTGAAATAAATATAAAACACAAAACAACTAGCTGCGATATTCATGCAACTAGTAATTGTTAGTATTGTTAATAGCATTGTTATTAACATTGCTATTTTTTCTATTAACATTATTAATTTGCTGCAAGCATTGCTATTAACATTGCTACTTTGCTATGAGCAATGCTATTAGCAATACTATAGTCATGGTCAGTATTGCTATTAACATTGCTACTTTGCTGTTAGTATTACTATTAGCAACAGTTGTAAAAAAAAAAAGGTATTATACCTGCGGATATAATAAAATAAATATATTTTATAATAATAAAAAATATTATATAAGAAAAAATGGATTTGAAAATAACAGACGGTGAGATTAGTGATTATAACAAAAATAAAATAGCACTGGATGTTATGACAAGAGATGACGTAAAATGTTGTATATGTGTTTCAGAAAGTGATTTTTTACAAACATACGAAAAAGGTGCACAGGAAACGCCTGTAATTTCTGTGACAAAGGACGGCGTAGAATATTTTATATGTGAGCCAAGAGGGTATGTTTTACAAGCCCCGGAAAACATTAGTAGTGCTGTTGTACCGATATTGGTTAATGCATTGAGTTTATGGTTTGTATGGGAAACTCTAGTTTGTATTTTTAAAAAAAATTCTTCAACCCAATAACCAGTTGGTTGGTCAGTTCTCAAAATTAACTTGGAATATTTAGTCTTAGCTAAAGCTTTTCTTATTCTGGTTCTCTCTTCCAGTGTTGGAATAACATCATTCTCTCTCAAACAATTTTCATAACTATCTCTGTCCTTAGTGTAAAATATACACAACCATTTTGCTTGCTCTCTTAAAATTTCAATACAGAATTATATCTCTGTGAAATAATCCACACTGATTGTTTAGCGTGACGACCGGAGAATGCCAACTCTGACAACATATCTTTTTTCTTTGTTAATTCTTTTGTGGCTGAGCAATCGTCAATAATGTATAATGTGGGCTGGCCAGCATAGTGTTTGAAAAAGAAACGCAACAGTTCTTGTAACATTTCTTTACCATTGCTTACAGGATTGACAATTATTATTTTTTTATCTTTTGGGTTTTTCACATCTCCTATCCAGGATCTATTTTTATAAGCCTCGTTCCACTCTATGGTTGGACACAATATAATTATATGTTTAAAAACTCCAACATACTCTTGTTCAAGTATGTCAAGAACAAACTCTGTTTTACCACAGCCTGTCTGACCGCAGATAATGGCAATGTGTGAATATTTAGGATATTTTTGTTGCAAACTAGTATCCTGCTTCTTTGAATCTTCCATCTTCGAAATTGATTTGCGCATCTTGTATTATATATATATAAATATTTAAAGTTTTATCTGCATCTGCTTTTTTATTTATTAGTATCGTTATGCCTTCACTGCCGTCTTCTATTCTTCTTCCACTGCCGTGTAATAAATTGTCCTCACATGTTCTAAGGTCAAGCCACAAAGCATATGATTTTGTCAAATAAGTCTCAAGAGAAACACTGGTAAAGTTTAAGTCCCTCGCTGCTATTTCTGTCTCTTTGTTTCTTTTTGATGTCAAGGCAAAATATTTGTTGATTTCATCCCAATGTTGATATGCCCTCATGCCCTGACTATACAACTGATTTGGTACTCCCTCTATTGTCATTTCAACCTTTTCAATTTTTGGGTTGTAATATGTTTCTGTGCTTGTTCTTTCTGGGTCTTCAAACAGCATTAGAATACCTTTCATGCTCCGTGCTGGTACATTAATGTTGATGTTCCAAAGGGTTTCAGATTATTATTTTTCTATGTCGCAAGATACGATCATACATAAATGACATCTTACCATTGATTTGCTGTCTTATTTGTCTGGCTAATAACCGTATCAAATTCCAAGCAGATATTTTTTATTACATAAGATGCATCAGCATCACTGCTTTTGATAACTTTGTTATAATCGTTAAACGTTAATTCATATTCTAACCTATCACCAAGCCCCGCTTGATAAAATGGCATATGACTTTCTAACATTTCAAAGTCCAGTGGAATACAAAATCTATTTCCATAAGCTGCTGCTATAGCTTCATCTCCGGTGTCTGAGGAAGCATCTCCCGCACCAACTCTATGTTTTAACATGTTTGCTTTACCAATACCTTGGTAAGCTGTGTTTAATCGTTCGGTAGGGCTTTTCCATAAATCTACATAACAATGATATATATCACTGTCATCTATTGACATGACTTCATTGCCACTTATTCTTATTGTCATTTTTTTCACAATTGTTCTACCCAGATTTTGAAATAGAGTAGCGTTGGCGTCTGTTCTGCTTTTAAGTTCTATTTCAAAGGCAAGACGAGCAGTACTTGGAACTATTACATCACTAGTACTTAGATTTGGAAATCTCACAAGCAGTTGCTGGTTTTGGTCTATTGTTGAGGGATTATTAGTTATTACTACACTTGTGCGGATGCCTTTGGCACCATGAGGTTCTCTTAGTTTTCTATGAGGGCTGAGTTTGTTTCCGTAAGCTGACATTGTTTTTATTTTTTAAATATATTTTTTAAAATTAAATAAAATAAACAATGGCTGAGGGTGGATTCGAATTTGAAAATCCTACGTTCGATATAGATGATTATGATGAATATTATGTTGATGATTTACCACTGGTGCCTGAGGAGCCGATTCGAAGAAGTTTTTTAAATGAAAGCGATCATCTTGCTGACCTTGGAGGAAGGCTGAGAGAATCCCAACTTGAAGCACTCAAAGAAAATCTTGTAAAATCCTTTTATAATGAAATAGGAAAACGATATAAAATATCACCGGACAAAATGGATAATGACCAGTTTAAATTATCATCTGATGGTAAAACATTATACTGGCGGTTGTTTGGTGATAAAGAAATAAGAATAACTGCCAAGCAAGGTTCTTTTACATTTCTTGCTCTTGGTTCTTTGGTAATTGAATATAACAGGATTGTTGGCTCTGGGGGAACAATGGCGGTAAGACAATTTTTGAATTTGCCGGAGTATGACAGTAGAACAAAAGTATCACAAAAAGCTCGGCAAGATTTGGAGAGCACAAGAAACGATTTACCAGAAGTGGATACTATTCCATTACAAGATTTATCAAATGTTGCGAATGTCACAGCACAGTCAATAGAAAGTGCTCTTCAGCGTCCTGATATTTCAACACAAACAAATATAGACAAGCGTGAAATGGATGGAATAGTAAAAGCAATGACAACTGTCAAGGAAGAACTCACCAATAACGTGGCAAAACTCACACAACTTGATAAAGACATAACAAGAGAAAAACAAAAGTTAGAACAAGCTAAGACTGAAAATGATGAATTCCAGATAAAAAGAATTAGCGATCGCATCAAAGACCTTGAAAATGAAAGAGGTGCAAGGATGGATGTCATCAATGAGAAGCTTTTCGTAACCAAGTAAGCAGGATAAAAGAGACAATAAACAAAATGTTAAACGAGGATACAACTCTTGGTGAGAGGATCAAAACTTTGTTTAGGGAGCAAGGTATTACTATTGTTAGTATTTTAACTGCATTTGGTATGATTCTTGGGGTGATAATTAATTCTATTATTCCCACATCAAGTGCTGCTCCAACTCCAACTCCAACTCCAAAACCTGATCCATCAAGTGTAAAAGACTGGATAAAAAAAAAATATTTAATCTTGGTAAACTTCTTGCCAACCTAGCTGGTAAAGCTGCTGCAGCACTTCCAGGAGTTATTGGTGCAATAGTATCATGGCTTTTATCTGCAACAGGTAATGTTATTAATTGGCTTGGTAACAATCTATGGGCTTTGCTTGTGTTTGTTTCCGGTTTGTTGTATGTGGCAGCTAAAGAGTGGTTTAGTAAATCTCGTAAATAAATAATGCAGCAAGACCTATTACTATGGTACCAACAATTATAGTTGTTTTGTTATCTTCGTGTTCAATCGCTATTTTTTGTATTTCTGGTGGGTTATGTTCCACAGTTTTATGTATTGATGATTTATCAAAGTCAGAATGTTCCGGTAAAAAGAATTTTGTTGTGGTGCCTTGAAAAGGTTGAATATTTTTTGGTGGCACTGGTTTTACATTTACATCATTATTCAATCCTAATGCTTGTGCATCGGTTGCTATTACCATTTCATTATTGTAGTCTTGTATTGTTCCAATTCTTAATTCCATGTCACTCGGAGACATGTACAATCCACTTCCATAGACAAAATTTACTTTACTTCTTGCATATTTTAGAGTGTTTTCATATCTTGAAATTTGACTGGGCAAGTCGATGGGGCTATTTATTGCGTCCTCTACATTTGCCAGAAATTGTTTCTGTGCATCAAATGCTGTTCCAGTTCCAAGTATATCTGTTCTTGTTTGTGATTGTGAGCCAAGGATTGCCCAGCAGTATGTTCTTATGCTGTCATTGATTCTTTCTACTACTGCTCTTGTAAAACCATATGAACTATCTAGTATAAAAGTAGACCAGCTGTTGTCAGCCTCAAATCCTTGTGCAATGTAATCAATGTGATATGTTTTATCACTCTCATAGACTGTAAAACTCATCGTTTTGTTGTCGTATACAGTATTTACCAAAGGATGATAACCAATATTTGTCCAGTAATTATAAATTGTTCCTAGCCCATTATTATAGCTTTGTTTCTGTCTCCAGTCTGAATTTAAGTCAACATTAAACTCCTTGCATATTCTCTCGTATGCGTTTCGGTTATATGTGTTATTAAACGCATTCCAATTTGAGTCTTGCGGCATTGCTACACTCATCTCAAATAATATTCTTCTGACTTGGTAATAGACATGAAATCGAAATAATGAACCAACCAAGGCATCAG